>JANAVB010002795.1:8073463-8169753 GCA_029216955.1 Iris pallida
CTTTCGATTCATAGTAGTCTTTTATTTCATATCTATACATATATCTTGCTGTTTATTGACACGCTCGTCACACGGAGTAGTCGGGAGGGGAAATATCTTAGTAGACATGTGGACCACCCAAAACTATCCCCCGTGTCTTTCGTGAATGCTAGCAGCTGCACACGACACGTACAGAGTGCCTTATTTACCTCTAGCCGTTCACATGTTGAAAATGATATTTCATACCACATAGGTAGATGTATTTTTATTTTTCCTTTACTTCTCTGTCGTGCCATGTCATCAGTATTTTTCAGTTTGTATATCTCATATGTTATTTTCATGTCTTATTAATTCTATTGTGTTTTTGCATTGCCGTCGGTTTGTGTACTTGTTCCAATCCTGACTGGATAACCAACATTTTTTAGGTTTAGCCGCGATCACTCTTAGCACTGGGAAGACATGGGTATGTTGAGGCCGACCTAGATAGTGGAACTAGTTGTTATTTTCATTAATTGTGAGAACTTTGTATTTTCCTTTAAATATAAATCTTGTAAATGTTGTAATAAACTTAGAAATGTGAATGAGCAGCAAATATTATATTTTGTGATTTTAAGCATTTATTTCTTGCGGGCTTGACAGCGTTCTACCGCCAACTCTGCGGCGTTGGCTGGCTTGGACACGTCTTGTATCCGATAAAGCGGGTGCGGGTCGTGACAAGTTTTTGTGGTGGCCCATGCAGGTCAGTTTCGTAAAAGATTGTGAACTCGTGATGGTACGTTAGTTGTACTATTGCGAGCCTGCGCTCAGGAAATGCTCATTCACAATTAGGATTAAAATGATTTAAGATGATGACTAGGACTAGGAGTCCCCTGTACAAATTGACCGTTGGGTAGTTAAGGTTATTATATAGGCCATGCAATTTAGATAGCTTGCTAGATCCCTATAGGTACACTATTACTTTTGATATGACAATGTGATCCAATGTAGATATACTATTCGCTTGGTATGTTAGACTTGCCTAGAATTAAGGCGTTAATTTTGATAAACTGTTTAATTTTCTTTTGCTGTATTAGATATAAATCTTATATCATAAGTTAGAATTGCCTGTTTTAAAATCCTAATTGCTGTAAAGAATTAGTTTGTAATTTCTGATCCTGTTATTCATATATGAATCTCAAGTCAGATTTGATTCAAAGTTTTTTTCCCTCAACCATTTGAAATATATATGAAATAAATGTTAGGACGTTCTTACTTTCCTTGTCTTCAGTTATTTCCTTCCCGATCGATCTTTTACTTTAAGGATTGAGACTTATAGGCAGATATTTATGCTTTCTATCATAGTCGACCTGTTTGAATCTCTAGCAGCTCCTTGAAGTTCTTAGGAATATAGTTGGAGTAGTTTCAACGACTACGATGGCCAGCCAGCAATGCACTGGCGATGCACGACCCATAGGGTTGAAATTATTTCAAGGAATCATAGGTTATGGAGCATTACTAAAACTATACCTTCGTTGACCTCTTTAGACCTTGTGTCAATATAAGGTGGAGTATCTGATAGTATATCATATCTGAATCACGGAACCAAGGATTTACCTAGAATATAGAATTTAGAGTTTCATAACTCATTAGTCGACCAAGGCCTTATGGATAGGAAGATAGTAGGAAGACTATATGAACAAGAACACCAGGTAAGATTTTGATTCTCTCAAAACTTGAACTACTTGTGCCTCCTTTCCAAAAATCTTGCCTACTTATATTTTGACTATCTTGACCAATGTTGCTATTACAACCTAGTTTTGCAAGCTTACTCTTTTATCGAGCTTGATTCGAGAAGTATGTTTATTGGGGACGCCCGCTAACATATTGTCTAATCAGAATCATTGTATTACGGTCTGATCAACCATGATGCATTGGTTCGCTCTTCATCTAATTATCCTACGCGGATTGAGATGTAGATGTCTCTAGGATCTCAGCCGCGACTGCTTTGACAATTCCTCTTGAATTATACCTTCGCCTTTGAATCACGTAATTATATTCAGTGACATCTCTTGAACTCTTCATTATTTTTGTCTTTCACTGATTGGAAAGATGAAAGCTCGTAATTCATAGATAGATACCGAGTATCCCCATGGCTATGATAGTTGTATACACAAGGGTAGCTACCATCGGCCAGCCCTGTGACTGGAACCTTGCCTTGAGTTACTAGTCCTCCTTTCAACCCTAAAACCTACTATCATGGTCTTCTAGTCATTGGAGTCCGAGAATGATTAAGATCTTTCCCCTTGATCAAATGCCAACCTAGGAGACTACCTATTCTTAAGAGACCAAATGTTGTGAGCCTCTAATTATTTGTTGAAGCTTAGTTTAACTAGAACCCTTGTGACAATAGACTGGCAGGCTTGACACACATAGAAATTCATGACCCAGTTGTTATGAACCTTTTTATATGATGTGCCCTAGAGTTGGTTACCCCGTCGATAACTCTTGTACATTATGGACGGGTAGATCATTCTATTTTATCGACCGTGTGTCATTGTACACACTCGTTTTCCATTTAGTAAGGAACGATCCTTGACTTGACTTATATCTACCGTACCCGTTATATCGTGCCTCATTCCTTATTAACAAGAGTCGAGGTACAGTATCCGGACTTTGGAATTCTTCTAGCCTTATTATTCCTAATACCATATCCTAGCTTCTAAGGTGGGTAGACTGTAAGCCTTCTAGGGATATATGAAGATTACCGATTGATTAGAATAATTTTCTATTAGAATGATAGTTAGTGCCCTATGGACTCCCACTTTCCATTTAGATCATTTTATGTCCCCGGCAGTGTCATTAATATTTGGAGCACGAGATCAGCTATTACCTTCCAACAAATTTTATATACAAGATCTAGACGAGTCCACCTTCATCTAGGTATATCATGTCCCACTCAAACCCGTCCCCTTGCACTCTGTTCTTGTGGTACAACTTTCAGGACAAAAGGACTAGCTATAACCCTTACCACAGTACCGGTATACTTTCCAACTCCCACTAGAGCATCAACCTTGACTCAATTCATTCGACCCAACATACGGTTGTGACCTACTCAAAGCCCACTACGCACATGCCACTAGTGGGCCACCCAATTGAGGCCTCATGTGCTACTTAAACACAAAAGTTACTGAGGGCGCATTTTTGGGCTTTAAGGATCTAGCTAACCAACCTGACGGACAACTAGCTCAACCTCTTGGGTAGAAGCCTACTCTAAGTTACCCTGACCTAGTAGAAAGAGTTAGGATCTTGTCCCGTCAATATAGATTGAAACCCAAGGTTCATCCAACCAACGAGTGATGTCCAAATAGGGAACCCATTAAGACCCAGTAAAACCCATCCATGCATACTACCATTTTTGGACTGTAAAATCGAACTATTTGGAATAGGTTCCTGTACCTATGATGTAGTCTCCGCCTTTAGAATGTGAAGTCATTCGTAACCCTTAGTCCATCTACCTGGAAGTCGAAATACAATCTTGTATTTCATTTATACCCTTGCTCGTGTGTTTAAATAACCACGGAAAAGACCACAACCTTGATTTCTCAAATTTTATTCTATTGTGAAACCTTGTTTAGAATTTCGGGAACAGAATTTCTGTATTGCATGGATTGCAAGCCCCTCTAAGAGCGAAGGGTTCTTCGATGTAGCAAGTGACTGGACTAGAGTAGCCCAATCTAGCAAATAAGTTAATGGTTCATAAATCTTCTTTTATCTGCAGTATCGGATACTCTCTACCGTCCTTGAAGCTTCATATTTGATCTCGGTTAATCTTATCTTCCTGTCCTTTCTATTTTAGAGTAACGAATAGTCATGTTTATTATAATCTATAAATAATTCTTAGCTACTTGTGTAAATGTGTTGCTTGTTAAAGTTTGGATTGCTTGAATGGTAGGAGAGGATAATAGAGGCCGTATGTAGTAAATAACTATTGGTAGCAAGTTTAGCAGATTATAAGCTTTTAGTTTGAGGAGTAGGGTGACCAAAGGTAGGTAGAAGTCCTGGAGGCTATATGGCTAGGAGAAGAATACAAACTATTTTTGAGGAATTAAAATTTGGGAAGATTGTGGTAATAGTGGATTTATTCTTTTACCTTTATTTTTGAATTTCAGACATGGTTATGAGTTAGAATTTCGAGGACGAAATTATTTTTAAAGGTGGGTAGATTTGTAGCTCCCCTTTCCGAAATTTTTCAAAATATTTTTATCATTATTTATTTTATTTAAATGGTGATTTTTAGATTTTATAAATATTATTATTAGTTGGCATTCAATGACATTTTGTATAAAATGGGTTTTGTGCATCTTGGGATTATTAGGCTGCGCATAATGGTATATATACACCATTATTGTCTTATTAAATTTTGTTACATTTATTATTATTTTATTTGAGGTTATTATATATAATATTATTTTATTATTATTGGTTGTCGAATAAAGGTTACATATCTATATATATTCATATTTATATAAATAAAGCTCTAGACTGATAATAGAAATATATATATATATATTATATATATATATATATATATATATATATATATATATATATATATATTTTATATATATATATATATATATATATATATATATATATATATATATATAGAGAGAGAGAGAGAGAGAGAGGATGAGGGAGGTGAGGTGCCACCCTATGGAGGGTGTCTACTTGTCACCCCCCACATGCTATCATCATGCACCCATGTGCTTGATGATAGCATGGAGGGGTGACAAGTAGACACCCTCCCGTGAGGTGGCACCCTACCTCCCTTATATATATATATATATATATATATATATATATATATATATATATATATATATATATATATATATATATATATAATATATATATATATATATATATATAAATGTATATATGTATCATATATATAGATATAAATATATAGAAATATATATTGAAATATAGAAATAAGTGTATATACGAATATATTATATATGTGTATATATATAGATATATGTGGGCGTATATAGATATTATTTCGTGTGTGTGTATATATATATGTACATAGATATATGTATATATATGGGAATTTATATACATGCATGTGTATATATATATAAATATATGTATATGTATAAATATGAGTATTTATATATGTAAATAAAATAAAAAAATAAATAATACTAAGGCCAACCCAGCCTTTAGCTCAGCCCGAGCCCAAAGCCAGGCCCGGCCCAGGCAGCTCAGCCCATGAGCCAGGCCACCCGAGTAGAACTACTTAGCCTTTCATCCCGGCCCGACCACACATGCCCAAACCAGGCCAGAAGCCCAACCACCCAGTGATAATCGAGCACAGGCCGATCATCTGTTTGTACAGCCGCAAACTGGGAAAACTCGCACCTATATATGAGAGATCGAGGGACAATAACTCGAAAACCCTAACCCACCGTATGCGCCACCCTGGGCGGCTTCCATACGGTCGCGCGCGTCGTGCGAGCGCCGGAGTCAGCCGGCCAAGCCACAGCAGCAGCGCGCGCGGGGAAGACGACAGCAACAGCGTGCAGAGGATGAACAACTTCGGCGCGAGAATTCTTCGCGCACGAGCAATCATTCGACGAGCCATTCCTTCCGGTACATAGCTAACCTATACCCTTTCATATTAATGTATTAGGTTAGATTTAAATCGAACTATAATTGAGTTTGAAATCGACACGAAGTCGATCAAAAACCCGTCCGAAAACAGAGCGTAGGACAGTCCAATTACCCGTATTCGAGGATCGATTTCGATCGATCCAGTGAATGTTTATAAATTCCACTTGAACACATGTTTAGACGACCTATAGGCCTTCACAAAAGTTTTTACAGAAGCCAAAACCATCGACTACGTGTCGAGAAATCGAATCCCGAACTTTGACGAAAACCTGTTTTAAAAACATGAAAATTCATCCACACGACGTGCGTTCTGCCATTTCGGGCGACGTGGTCGCGAACCGAAAGCATCGAAAGGTGCGTATCGGCTTCGTGGACGTGTGGGATTTGGCGGAATTCAAATTGGTCGCGTGTGCGCGACGAATTTGACACGTATCCGTCGGAATCGCCCCGTATTCGTGCAATACAAATTCAGTCATAACTTTGTGCACGCTCGTCAGATCAAGACGAAACTTGTGCCAACAGGACCGTATCATTTTTCTGGTCATGTATGCCAAGTTTGGTCTAATTCTGAGATAGTGGAATCGAAACACCGTTTTGTGGGCTCCACGGTCCGACTCAACGGGCAATTTTGTGCACGGCCCACCGGAATCCAACTCTGGACATACGGTTGGGTTCGTATCGAAAAACCGGACCTGTTGACATATAGTTTGACGACTTTAGAGACCATAGACTCTGGCATGCTTTTCGGTGCAAAGCGGGTCCAACGGCAGATATCGTTTTTGTCCGAAATTACCGTTTTGTCCCTGTATCCAGAATTGGACTTAAGGACAGGCAATCCTAGCTAATTTGACTATTCTGAGAATGTTGGTACTATTTATTTCAGCATTTGGAGACTTTTGCATGTGTTGACTGATTGTGGCTCATTGAGTGATATGGTATTTTTGGTTTCACCAGCTAAAGACCTCAGGCAAGTGCACTTTCTGATTGCTTTCGATTCATAGTAGTCTTTTCATTTTATGTCTATACATATATTTTACTGTTTGTTGACACGCTCGTCACACGGAGTAGTCGGGAGGGGAAATATCTTAGTAGATATGTGGACCACCCAGAACTATCCCCCGTGTCTTTCGTGAATGCTAGCAGCTGCACACGACACGTGCAGTGTGCCTTATTTACCTCTAGCCGTTTACATGTTGAAACTAATATTTTACACCACATAGGTAGATGTCTTTTTATTTTTCTTTTACTTCTCAATCGTGCCATGTCATCAGTATTTTTCAGTTTGCATATCTCATATGTTATTTTCATGTCTTGTTAATTCTATTGTGTTTTTGCATTGCCGTCGGTTTATGTACTTGTTCCAATTCTGACTGGATAACCAATATTTTTTAGGTTTAGCCGCGATCACTCTTAGCACTGGAAAGACATGGGTATGCTGAGGCCGACCTAGATAGTGGAACTAGTTGTCATTTTCATTAATTGTGAGAACTTTGTATTTTTCTTTAAATATAAATTTTGTAAATGTTGTAATAAACTTAGAAATGTGAATGAGCAGCAAATATTATATTTTGTGATTTTGAGCATTTATTTCTTGCGGGCTTGACAGCGTTCTACCGCCGACTCTGCGGCGTAGGCTGGCTTGGACATGTCTCGTATCCGAAAAAGCGAGTGCGGGTCGTGACAGATAATTAGTGTCCCGATATGCCGACTGGTTCCCATAGATACTGCAAATCTGCCACACGGGCAGGGAGTGGTATCTGCTTATACTGTTATATATACTGATGACGGGCGTCCCGCTGGGACTCGTCTAATTCATGATTGGAGCAATTGATTATTGGATGGACTAGCCTTGCTTGTACATAGTAAGAACTGAGGAATCCCTTATTGTATATTTCCAGGGCAACTTGGAACTTACAGTTAGCAAGCCGTAGTAGTTGTATTGCTGTTTAAATTGATTTGTTTGTGTACCGTACCTATTATGTTAACTACTGAAATGATTAGAATGTCAGGACATGACGGGTCAACTTCTGTCCTTGTTTGGTTGGGAAGTTGGTTCGAAGTGTCGTGATACTGTGTGAATCCCAGTATCAAACGGAGACTTATTTATCATATTCTTAACTCTTATCACTGGTTTTAATTCTCATGCCGTGCTTCCTTGTGGCACTTGCTATTAGAGGTCTAACCTCTCTGGTTTTGCATGGCCAGATTTAGAGCCAGTTTCCGAAGACTCAGCGTACTTCTACCTCCAAGATGGTCAATACTAGAGGGATGATCGCAGGAGGACACGAGTGGGTTTCTTACTTCCCTGCTCGTTTTGCTACTTACTTTATATTTTGCCGCTTGGCACCGACATGTTAGTCGGATAGTCTTGCACTTACTTTTACATAATACCTTGTTATATCATCTGGCTATATTTTGTACAGCCAGATCTCAAGAACATTTTGACGCGTTTGGGATACCTTACTGCTTTATCTTACATGTTCTCTAATATTGCTTCTTGTTTGAATGATTGAGACAATAGATGTTGAGTAACCATAGTGAGACTTTCATGTAGTATGCACCCCCTCATCGTTAGACAGCATTGATCGTATTATACGGTATTAATCTATCCGTAATACGTAGCTGGCTGAGTCACTCCCCCGCTCTCCTGTATTCTGGTTGTGGGGTGTGACAACTATAAAATTGTATCATATTAGATACTCTTATGTCATACAAAGTCATTTTAGTACAAACTGGATAACTGACTCATATGACATCTAATCCATTTATGGATTTTTTTTACTCTATGAGGAGTTGTCATTTCTTGAGTTTATGTAAGAATCATACTAAGAGTATTATATATTCAGAAATGCTATCTTCAGTTACATCTTGTACTGAAGCTGTATGGCTAAGACATTTTATACTTTACATGATCAACATATTTTTTGTATATGTCATTTATTTTAAAATTATGCTAAAAGCATGATCTTGTGAATTCTAAAATGAACAGGTACATGCAGCAGCGTTTTAAGACATTAAAAGATCTTAAAAAGCAAAATTGTAGTTCTTGACTATAAAGTCATAAAAGAACTTTACAGATCTCTTGACGAAGAGTCTGTCTACTCTTGACGAAGAGTTTATCTAGAAAATTAATCCTAGTATCATCGAGGAAGATGAGGTTAAGCCCATAAGTAAGTCACTAGCATTGGCAACCCAATCGAGTCTAACTGGAGATCCCAAGAAACCGGTTCAATGGGTAGGAACAAGTTGGACTAAGGTGACTATTATGGAACACTGACCTTGAAATTAAATTCTTTTAAATTAATGCCCAAGAGGCGGTACGATGTTGTACATGGACACCAAATCCCTATGGTGACAGTGTTCCGGTTAATTTAGTTAGGATGAGTTTTAAACTCTTAATAGGTCCAAGCATAATTATGCAGGGTTGACTCCAATCACCAACACTTTGAGGGCTTATCTATGTGAGAGGTCGTGAAGGCCGCGACTATGTGACAAGGCGATCCAAGACAACTCTCATGAATATGAAAAAAGTGCGCATGGTCAATCTAACGCGCCACCCGATAGACCCAAGTACCTCTAGCGTAATATGTGTGCTATTTTCTGAATTTGGTTCAAGAAGTCTGATTCAAGGCATAGTCCATCAAGCAATTCTTCAGATAGTGACAATAATCAATAAGTGAGATTCAAGGCTGCAGTCCATCTCATTTATGCATAGTATATAATTGCCCAGAATTCTTTTTTTCCCCTCCTTTCTGATGTTTTGGATTTTTTTTTGGGGGGGGGGGGTTAGGATTGTTGTATAATTTGAGAAAACCCAACTTCCTTCTTCCTCTTTTCAATGTCATTCAATTTTATATTCAATACTTTCAATCGTTTTGTTTTGTGTTGTTCAATATTTATTTTTCTATTCATTGGTATTTTATGGGCTGGTGCTTAATAACCAAATGGCTACATCGCTAGCCATAAAATCATATTAAAAGTTATTGAATTTGTAGGAAGAGGGGTTGCCTATATATGTATCCATATTCTTAGTATTTAGAATATACTTGAGAAGAAAAAAAGGTAACCATATGGTTCCTCCTCCTTCACAAACATGTATTTCTTTTTTCTTTCCTTTCCATTCCAATCTCTCCTGCTCTGGGCAAGAGCTAAGTCATGGTCAATCTCCATGAGTTGTGTGCGACACGGGATACCGGTAAAGCAAAAATTTTACCACTATGATCATTCGGAACAAGTCTGGACATAAACCTGAATCAACTCTTAGGACAGTGCTTCGTGCGCGACTTCTCCGGAGGCTGGTAACTTTAATTTGTTTTATTTTTTTTTACCGGTTTTTAATAGAGAGAAGCAATATTTCTAACACTAAGTTGGTGTGAATACTTTATTTGCGTATATATTTATATATTCATATCCTTATGAAGAGTTTTCAGTTTGTGTGATTCCTGGAACCTCGCAACTCTTACTAATATGTTGAACTGCTGAAATTATATCATGCATTCTCTATTTGCTTCATTAAGTGTATGAAAGATTTGAGAAAATTGTCGCAGTATTTTGCTCTGTTTATCTCCGAAATACCTCAATATTGTAAAAAAAATATCTTGTTTGTGGTATCCCTTTAATGAGGATCAGATATATATCATTCACCTGCATTTCTCATAAGATCAAAACATTCATATGAATTAAATCAATAATAAGTTATGTCATTTTAGTGTATGTATATGAGTTCATATAAATATATTGTACTTAGTGAATGACAATAAAGAATTTGTAGTTATCTTCTTTAAATATGATACTTCATGACCCATAACATGTTACCTTACCATTATAGCTATTATAGCTATACTGAGTAAATAATAACTATTCATATTAAACCTCTTCATAAATTTATATCTACTTTTTCAATCTTTCGACCATGGTTCCGTAGGAGCAAGACCGTTAGGTCGCCCACTCCGCGGTGAGGCGGCCAGCCGAAAGATTCAGTCAAGTCAGTGAAATCCCCGCTTTAGATTATCTCTTCAGAAGATTGATATTATCTCTTCCGAAGATTATAATAGATCTCTTATGAAGATTTATCTATTCTAAAGATTATCTATTCAAGAGATAATATGAGATATATTTGGATATTTATATATTCTAGAGATTATCTCTTGTGAAAATTATCTCTTCGGGAGATATTTTTAATCTCTTCAATAGATATTTATAATCTCTTCGGAATATACTTTCAATCAGATGTTGTCATATTTTTCATATCTTCGGGAGGATATCCTTTACTAGTAAATGCACGTGCTTTGCACGTATAATAACGTACAATAAGAATATTATTCAATTATAGTTAAATATATCTTTTAACTTATGTGGTTAAGGTGTAAGGTATTTTTATTGTTTGGTTGAGTTTGATTTTCCATGTTGACAAATTTTTACTTTTTTCAACAATTTTTTTACATAATTTTTTTTATAAATAAAATAGATCGTGATATAATGACGGCTTAGACGGCTCACTTTTGAGCTGTTTTGAAGCCTCATTATATAGTGGAAGATGTAGATCTTATCTTCAGGAGTTATTGTCATGTATATAGACTGTCGTTTCGACGAATACATTCAAATATTTTTTCATAAATACGATTGTATATTATAATTTATTATTATCCTTTCATGGATATATACTTTGAGTCTGTTACATTCTTTCGGATTATTTTAATCAATACATGGCTCGTTTTGCAAATTCTTCGTTTAGTCAATATATATCTACTTTTGCAAATTCTTTGAGGATATCTTGATAATTTTAAATCAATCACGGATCTTTTTGTCCAGGTTATCATGACCGGGGAATATATTTCTTTTATATTCTGTTCATGGTCATTTTGATTATCCTTTGAGCTAATATTGCTCTATATATGGATCTCTCATTTTATTTGTTACAAATACCCATTTAAACATGTCGAGTTTATTTCATTTGGGTTTCGTACTACAAGACCGAACAATCCGTGCGAGAGATATCACATCTTTTTATTATTCTGTTCTATATTTAAGGATTATTTGTGCTGATAACGTGTTGTAAAAACAAGAGAAATAAAGTTTTGGTAGCCGACGACCCGTCTCTTTCTCCTTGCGGAACTTCCGTGTTATGAATATGGAAGAAATAGATTATAGCCAAAATTAATCAAGAGACTTTTCTCTAATAATATATATAAGAGGAAATAAGATAGATGTAGTTGTAGATATATATAAGGACATATATTTGGATTTACCCAAATCACAATAATCCATATTTAATTAATTTAACCTAACTAAAAGGAAATATAATAAATAAATTAGTGGTGGCAGGTCAAATAAAGAAGGACATATCGAAAAGGAGTTAGAAAGGATATCTTGGTAGGACGAATTTAGAGACGAGAAAGTAAGAGACAAAAGATGTAATATATTTACATATTAAGTGGAATGGCGGGAGGGTTAGAAAGTTGGTAAGAGAATAAAAATAGAGGAGCAAGGGATGAATAAGAAAAGAGATAAAACTAGTATAGTTAACTAGAATTTTGGTTAATATTTGTCTAACTTCGACTAAATTGCAAAATCATAACTCAATAAAATAATTCTTGATTTGAGATGCTAGTAAACAAACAACATATTTAACGTACTTATGTAAAATAAGGTAATCTGAACAGACTTATGTACAAAAGCCCAAGTATCAAGTTTCTCTTTTAGATGTCCGATGTTACGCGCGAGGCTTTTCGTGCACGTTGCATTGCATACCTTTTAGGTCCACTGCTTCCAACTTCCATCATTTTTATAAATGGAAGGAATAATAAGCCCTCGTGGCTCGATCCATATATCTTCTGTCACCCAGCCATGGTCTTATGTCTTTCCCCAATAACCACAAGGGTTACTCAAGTTCAACAAGTATTAGGTAGATGTGGACTCGTGCAAAATAATATAACTTTTTGATATATACTTATGTAAAATTGATAGTTTTAAGGACTTATGTACAAAAGTCAACAAATTAAGTTGAAATACACCTAAAAATTGGAAATGCAGGGTATCAATCTCGTACCTCTCGCATGCTAAGGGAGTCTGAGCAATATCCCTCTGTTGTTTGCACAACTGAACAAATCTATTATTATTACTTTTTGTAAAGCACTTTGCTTAAATTGTTCGCACTAATTTAACTTGTTTAGTTTTTCTCGAATATTTCATCTCAAATGGCATGTTTGAGAAAAGTATATTTATCATTGAATCCCCTCATGAAATATAATTGTAGTCTAAGTTGGCCCTAGGGTCTGCGTGGATTAAGGGTGAAAAGTTAAGTGATCAAGAAAATACAAATATGTTTTATTTTAGGGTGAGGGTTTATGAGAGAGAGAGAGAGAGAGTCATAAAGGGTTAATGATAATTTGTTTAAGCTTATTTTGTCCCTTTTTTTCAACCCCAAAATCGGAAGGTTAACAAAAAAGTAGGTGTTTTTATTTAAAAAGTTATAAATACCCGTAGTTCTTTATATAAAATATCGTGACAATCTTTTTTTTTTTTTTGCTTTCAATCTGCTGCTCCGTTTTCTTGGCTTTCAATATATTGTCGTCCATGTGCGTCATCTTTCTCCCTTTATTTGATTACTTATAGTTGAAAATTATAAGAGCAAAATAAAAAACTGGCGGCTAATTGTGAGACTCGTCTCCCAGTATCAGTATTTATATACGGATATGTATTTTGTAGTGTATTTTGTATTTTATTGGTTTTCAGAATGCTTTAGAAATTTTCCAACTTATAGATTTTCTCCTTGGCTGGCATACCGCCAGTATACCG
The DNA here is from genome assembly GCA_029216955.1 of Iris pallida. NCBI lineage: Eukaryota > Viridiplantae > Streptophyta > Magnoliopsida > Asparagales > Iridaceae > Iris > Iris pallida. The sequence goes on from JANAVB010002795.1 coordinate 8,086,895, forward strand.
GTGTATACCGACGGCATACCGTCCGGATAGATTTTCCACATTTTAGATATTTTTGATTTCAGATATTTTTATGAATAGTGTTTTCGATATTTTCATGAATAGTATTTTGGATATTTTGATGAATAGTGTTTAGATGTTTTCATGAATAGTGTAGATGCACCCTTTTATCCAATGGATACTTGGTTTTTTTTGGATGGCCATGATTCACTTAGATTTTGACGTGGATCACGATCCAACGGCTAAGATTAATTCCCCCTTCTATATATACCATTTCACTTTCTCTCTCCTCTCTCTTTTCATTCTCTTCCCTCTCTCTTCATTTATGTAAAACCCCTAAATTTCTACTATATATTTTTTTTATTAATATTTGTACGGATTTAAAATTTTGTATTGTACGTCGCGTAGTCATATTTTACGTCGCGCAGAAATTTTATTTTTGCTCGACGAGTGCGAATATGTGCGAGCGTACATATTTTAGAAAAATATTTTTATTTATTATTTTATAGTTTCAAAATAATATATGCAATAATTATTTTACTACCGTTACCAAGTTGTTATTTTAATTACTAAAAGCCTTCATTTATACAATTATTAAGAATAATTAATATTTTTATTGTATACTAGAAAAACATAATTATGAAAACATTATTTGTGCATACATATATATATTTGTAATTATTTATTGGTTTATTTTAAATATTAATATAATTTTTGAAATTATTATTATTAGTATTTTTGGAAAATATATTTCAAAATTATTGTAGAGATTTAAATCTTGATTTGAATTTATAATTTATTTAAATAATTAAATGTTTGAAATTTGATTGATCCCATTTGATTTAAAACTAAATAATTTAATTAGATTTAAATTAGATTAGATATGGATTTGGATTTGGATTTGATTGCTTTTAAATTAAATTAGGAAATATCTAAATTGGGTTTTAAGGGATCATAATTCTTATCCAATTGGGAATTCCCACATCCTATAAATATGCAGGTACTCCTCCAACTTTTTTTTTATTAATTCTTCCACAATTTCCACAACCCAAAGATCCGTGCATCATGTCTGTGTTCCCTCCCAGTCCACAATCTTATTCCATTATTTACAATTACATTATCCTTCCCGTGTCGGACACACCCCGACACCAACAAAATCCTAACCCTAACCCCGTCCAGCCCGATCCGTCTCCCGTCCATAACCCGACTTCCTGCCATAGCCACCCCCGTCTCCATCATCATCACCATCGATACCACCACCATCATCGACACCACGGCCACCACGCCGTACCACCATCGACCACCGTTGACACCACCCGTCGCCACCGTCGAACCCCGACACAGCCACTCCACCATCCAAAACCTTCACCACCACCAACCCATCTCTCCGCCTACAACCCTGCCACCACGGCCATCGTCGCCGGAGACCCAGCACCAAAACCTACCAAAAATTTAAAACCAGAAATAACCAAAATCCTTACCTGACTTCCGGCCTCGTCCCGTCGACCGCCGCGTCGGCGAACCCCTTGAGTATCAGCCCTCATCGAACGCCTCCATCAGCCGAGCAGCCCCGACCGCCGCTCGATTCAGCGTCCGCTGAAACCCGGAGCGCCGCACCACCACTCCGGAGGTGCGCCACCACCGACGCTCCACTCCGAGCCCCGCCGGAAACCCCCACTTTCCTCCGAGACGTCCGCCCCGTGCCAAGTCTGCCGGAGATGCGCCGTCCGCCGCCCTGATCTCTATCTCAGGCACCCTCTCCGACCGCCGAACCCGGCGCCACCCCAGTGACCCGCCGACCGCCGGTGAAACCCGTCGCCGTACCCCACCTCCGCGCACCACCGGGGAACGCCGGACGAGCCACCCATGTCGAAACCCTCCGGCCGAGCTTACCCCTTCTTCCCCCGCTCCTCACTTCCTCCGCCGCGCCCCGCCTTGGCGTCGCCGCGAGACCGCCGGCGCCTCCACACCCGTCCGCTGTCAGAAACCCTAGTCGTCTCCGCCGACCTTCCCTTCTCACCGTGCCACCCGCCTGCAATCGCTTGCCCACGCCGAGCACAGACCCCCCCTCTCGCTGTGCGCCGCGCAAGCCTCCGCCGCCGTGCCTGCTACTTCCCCCGCCGGCCGACACTGCCCCCCCTCCGAGCTCCTCTCCGCCCCCTTCTCTTCATCGCTCTCTCTCTCTTAAATGATTGAGGGATGAGCACTGTACGTTTTTAGTAAGTTTTTTTTTATTTTTTTTTTACCATTATTATTAATAAGATTATCATTATTATTAGTTTGATTATTATTATTATTATTATTATTATTATGATATTTATTATTAGTATAGATTATTCTTGCTATTTTTGTTTTTATTATTATTTAGTATTATTATCACTATTAATTATTTTTGGTTATTTTGTGTTGCTAGTTTCTGTTGAGTTCTTTAGCTTCTTTTATTACTGCTATTATTAATATTATTATTGTTATTATTATCTTAGTACTTTTGTTTTATATATATTTCTGTAACAAAAAGGTAGTAGTAACTTAACTCTTCATATAATTTCAAACTTGGTTCTTAGCCCTAAAGTGATTTTCTGGATTTTCAAGGTATTTGTCGAAGAATATTTTTTTGGCTCATAAAAATATTGTTGTTGCAGATTTTCTATTTAATTAAGAAATAGTTTTTAACTTATAAATTATAATGTAGCCGAAAACAAATTTCTGGACTTTAAGTATTTTTCTTATAAATATTTAGACTCAGAAAAACTATTTTTTTAATTTTTATTTTCGAAAATCATATATAATTATCCATTTATCTTTGATTTTCCTCCCACCCAAGACCAACCCCATTATTCCTATATTCTCTCAAATTCAAGCCTACCTTAAGTCGAACCTAACTAATTTGACCCTTCTGGACGCAATGGAACTGTCCATGCCACTATCAGAGGTCACCTTGCATAGTTGTTGCACCGAAGTTGTAGTTCGTGCCACATTGATCATCGCAGCACACCAGACGCCCTATAAGGCAAGACACCTTGCCATTTGCTGTTTATTTATTTTAGCTCATACTTCATGCATTATTTATTTTCTTTATGCAAAATAAAATGTGATACATGGCATAACCTGTTAGAACTTATTGTTCATTTATATTTTCTACTGTGTATTATTTTCTTACAAATTAAACCTAGATTTAAGGGACCACCTTGTGTGTTGCATTCATTGGCCTTGACACGTTGTAACACGAAGTTGTGTGTCGCATATAGGACACGAAAGTGCGTGATTGGCTGGCCACCAGTACGTACAAGCCGTGCGATAGGGATAACCGCTAATATAGTTGCATGCTAGTTTGACTTAGCGGTTATAGTGGTTTTGTGTTGTGGATACAACATAGTAGGCATTGGACGGGGAGGACAATTCCTTAGCATATGGGCTTCGATGCACTTCCCTTGTGACCCGGACTCTCCGCTGGAGATACGAGGTTGATGACCCATGGTTACTGACGGCCACTGACGATTCTGCGGAACGTCATGCTCTTACTGATGGGGCCTCTGGTGCCCAAGGGGGATAATACCGATCCTATTCAGCCAGGACCCATGCATAGGAAGGATTGTTCTTAACTACATTTCACTTAGAATGGTTAGGCTACCCTGTCCATTAGGTACGAGTACTTTTGGTTTGGGTACTTGTATCTGACCGTGGCTTGGAACAATAACTTGTCGCGGACTAGTTTGTCACATCTTGTCCTTGTTTGGTTGTAGGTGTGACTTACTACTTCGATGAGAAGGTATTGAACCTTGTTGGGGTCCGGATACCATATTGGATTCATAGCATGGAAAGATACGTCGCCGTGAATTAGTTTACCATCTTCTGTCCTTGTTTGGTTGGGGGGATGGTACGCTCGTTCAGTAGGTACGTATTGGACCATGTTATAATTCGATTTACTTATTTATTTGAGCAATATTTATTCAGTTTATATGGCATGATATTATGTGTCTTGTTACGTCCCTCTGAGGACCTGGTTATCTCTCCAGGTGTGTGCTATTGTCTTTCGCAGGTGTTTTAGCTCTAGCCGTGATCATCCCTATTTCTTCGAAGATGATTGCACTTGGATCGTCTTCGCTTCGCTCGCCACTCATTTCATTTTCTATGTACTTTTCCTTATTTTGTTGGTAGTGGATTTGTCTCCGCCCAATATATTGTATCAAGACAAATTCATTCTCATTATATGATATCTTTTATTCATTTATTCTGTGTGGATGAGATTAGTTATAGTTCTACTGTATTTTACAGCTTATGTATTCATACGAGGATTCCATATATTGGTGTGTACTTTGTATGAATACAGCTGGCATGTCTACGTTCCTAGTCCTACGTATTTTGGGACTGGGGCGTTACAATTTCTTCTTCCCTTCTCTTCCCCTTGGAGCTTGCCAAGATCTTGGCCTTGAGGCCTTGGGTGTGGTGTCTAACCCCCCTAGGAGGAGGAGTAGAAGATTAGGCTTGGAGCTTAACCTAGGCATGTACATCTTGCCAAATTCTTGAACAGTAGTATTTTATTGTCATTTTTGTTATCCTTGGTATTAAATGCTAAGAATTTTCCTAAACTCATTTTGTTAAATATGTTTTCCTTATAATTCTCGTATATATGCATGTTTCCAAAATTTGTTTAAGCAAGGTTTTGATTTTCTGTTAAAATCCAATATTGACTTAGTAGAAAACTTGGTATCAAGAGTGATACTAGTGTTACCATCATGGATCTTGGTCACATATGCATATATGAGGTCCTTACCTAGCTAGTATACATGGATTTTGAGTTTTGTGGCAATCAGAACCCGTTTCGGTGTCCTGAGAACCTCTGTTTGGAGTATTTTGAGGTATTGATCTATCAAATCTTTGAATTTGTGAAATCTAATAGTTCCATGTTGTAGGGAATTTAATTCTATACAATTTTGACTTTTGAAAATCCGAATTTTGATTTAAAATGAAGTTTTTATGGCCGAAACAAGTTTTGGCAAAAATCTGAATTTTGTTGCTGTTTGGAAGATCGGAATACCAACGGTATACCATAGTATACCGAAGGTATGCCATTTTTGCACCAGAAACTTTCTGTTTTTAGGCCGGAATACCGCCGGTATACCGCCGTATGCCGCCGGTATGTCATTTTATGCCGTTTTAGTCTGTTTTTGCCCGTTTCTACCCGTTTTAGTCCGTTTTTGATATTTTTTCCGATTATAATAAATTCTTAACATGTTTAGATGACCTTGTATACTTAGAGAATGATCGTACACTTGTATACCCTTGATACTAGCTTATGTTTATATGTTCTTTTATACTCACTATGTATTGCTATGCTCTTCCAGATTTATTGTACCTTACAGTCTATGTCATGTCCAGTACCTACTTGGTAGTGACCCATCATGGTGCACTCTTGAACATATCTTTTTCTTTGCTTACATGATAGTGGCATGTCATGGCGCACTCTTGATTCTAGTACATGTCTAGCTCCTTGATAGCGGCTCGTCGTAGTGCACTCTTGTCTTGATATATCATGTCTTGTTGTGGCTTGTTGTAGTGCACAATCTTGCTTGTCTTGTCCAGTCTTGCATGTCTCATGTCTAGGATGGATTCTGCGGAATGCCACATCTAGAATCCAACAAGAAAATGTTAAGGACTAAACAACTCGCTTGATTACCTAGATCATTGGAGACTTTCCCGGTTACCTGTTGCCCCTTTGGTCTTGGTCTTATATATATATATATATATATATATATATATATATATATATATATATATATATATATATATATATATATATATATATATATATATATATACATGGGATTTGGAGCTATCTGTCATGATGAGCACTCTTCCAGCACACCGTCGAGTGGGACACCTCCTTAGGACACATGTATCTTACTACAGTGTGTCTGCTATACTTGTTTTCTTTTGGCTTGGATCATTCAGGTAGTAGCAGGCAGGTAACTGGACTTGGATTTCTCAAACTTGTATTTGTTAGTAATTAGGATTGTGATAACCCTAGTTAGTTAATGTATAAAATCGTACTCATTACTTGGCCGTGTTGGTTGTATGGAGTCCAGTCTAGTGTAATTGGTCTAGGCAGTGTCTAGATTTATTTATTTCAGTACATCATTGTTATGCTTTATTTTTGCCGGTAAATGATTAGAGATTAAGTCCTGTTCATGAGAAGGGTTACAACCCCGGTCCTTGTTTGGTTTACGGGTTGTAACTTGGGTTCTGGAATAGTTTCTAAGTCATCTAATCATTTGTCGTTCTATATAGACCTAACATGCTCACATGCTCCAGTTACTTAACATGCTCACATGTCCAAGTTATCTAACATGCTCACATGCTCCAGTTACCTAACATGCTCACATGTTCCAGTTACCCTACATGCTCACACGTTCTAGTTATCTTACATGTTCCAATTATCTTACATGCTCATATGTTCAGTTTATCTCACATCTTCACATATTTTCGTTTAATTCACATGTCCACAGTTTATATTATGTCACATGTCCTTTACTTTATGCTACATGTTGTCTTACTTATTGTCTTTCATATTCTCGAGATAAGTGCATTGGTAGCGCACGAGTCTCGATTTGCATATGCTTATTTTTGTCTCTATCTGTTGCTATGTTAGTTATTGCTGGTTTTAGTTCATAGTTTGGCTTCCTTTGTGGTACTTGCTATTGGGGGTCTGACCCCACTGGTTTTGTTTGGCCAGATCTGATAGAGGAGCCTGGAGGATCTTCCGTACCTTCCACTCGTTGGTGATTATCCAGAGCACCAGAGTACCATAGTGGGTTTCCTATATCATTCTCCCACTAGTTATGTACATTATTCTTTTGAGGCTTTTTGCCACCGAGCACTTGTTTAGCTCGTGTTTGGACTTGACATTTAGCCTACGGGCCTAAACATGATTTGCGTATTCTAGACTATAGCTAGAGCTTATCATATATGACTATTACTCTTGTTAGTCTTCACTCTGTATTACTAGCTTCATGATCATTGATATATGATAGTTTGGGACGCTTTACTATTTTATATTCCAGTTGATCATACTTTTTGTACTTTACATATTTGCCTGTGATTGAGATACCTAGGATTCTTGACCTAGGATTGCTTGTTGGATTGTAGTAGTAACCCCCATGTCTATACAGCTTATACATTATTTCGGAGTACTGGAGTACTTTGGTATACGTAGCTGGCCTGGTCCGTCCCTACTTGCCAGTATTATGGTTCTGGGGCGTGACACTAATGTTTTTGATGTACATGTTGAGTTAATGATCACATATATTTGACGTATCAATAAAATATCATTCAGGTACATCAAAAAGTTGGAGGAGACGTAGTTGATGGCCACATGTATTTTGTACAATTTTATGTCATATGTAATAATGATATTTTTATTAATCATCTTTTCACTCAAAACTCAATCAAAGCAAGAGTTATTAAACACACCTCACTTAACTACCTCCAATATAAGCAAAGTTATATGTGTTGACTCCCCCCTTCCCTTATTAACTTTCCTTCACTTAACCCACTAAACTCTGTTTTTGTTACCCTTAACCCAAGCAGACCCTACAATAAAATGAAATGCTCAAACAAACTTTTGGCGCAAATAAGTGATGTATGGAAATATTAAGATACAAATTAGCACAAACATTTATCTACGGGTAAAGTGCATTTAAACCCTTCCTAGATTTGCCTCGTTCGCAAAATAAGACCTTTTAGAAAACTTAAGCAGTATGGACCTCCCTATATTCTGCTTTTGCTCAGAATGGCCCTTTCCGTCAAGTGGCCGTTAAAAATGGCCGTTAGTCACTTTTTTTTTCAAAAAAATAAAATTAATGACTAAACTACCCCCCCAGCCCCCCCAGCCCCCCCAGCCCCCCGACCCCCACCCTTCTCCTCCTCCGCCGGCGAGCGCCCCCCTCCTCTCGTCACCGGCGAGCGCCCGCCCCCCCTCCTTCCTCCGTCGGTGCCCGCCCGCCCCTCTCCTACTTCGCAGGTGAGCGCCCCCCTCCTCCCGTCGCCGGCGAGCGCCCGCCCCCCGACTCCCCTCCTCCCTCCGCCGGCGCCCGCCCGCCCCTCTCCTCCTACGCCGGCGAGCGCCCCCCTCCTCCCATCGCCGACGAGCGCCCGCCCCCCCTCTTCCCTCCGCCGGCGCCTGTCCACCCCTCTCCTCCTCCGCTGGCGAGCGCCCCCCTCCTTCCGCCGCCGGCGAGCGCCCGGCCCCCTCCCTCCGCCGGCGCCCGCCCGCCCCACCACCGGAGAGAGAGGGGGGAGTGAGGGAGGGTTAAAATCGTCTTTTTAGGCCATTTTATCGGTTATTAACAGCGGAAGGGGTGAATTGAGCAAAATCGAAACATAGTGGATTTTTCAAATCATGGAGTCTTTAATTGCATTTTCGTAACATCTAAGGAGGGTTTAAATGCACTTTACCCTTTATCTACATATGAGTCCTTTAAATATATATTGCTTCCACAAAGGTCTATTATTGTTTGGTATGAAATGCTCAATTATTTATGGACTTTGAGGATTCAGTAATTCGATGCCTTAATCTTATGCATATGACCCATGTAAAAGTGTCCAGCAAGAGAAGGGAGGGGATCTTCCACTTCCACTTCGTATCTTACACAAAGATGTTCGGACCGGTCGTGCTCGGTCGGACATCCATCCGATACTTAGAATAGAAACTAGACAAGAGAGTAAGTAGCAAGGAGGGTGTAATTTGTCCCTTCACTCCATGAGACTTCATGTTCCACATGTTTTAGTGTGTCTTGGGTCCATAGGTGTATCCGAACTTTTGATGGGGTTATATTTAACTTTCTCCTTCGAATTGAATATTATCTCAACTTAAAAATACAACATATTCCTATACAAAATCAGATTATTTGGAAGATAATATTTACCTATTCCTCTCTGTATTGAGAAGAAGAAACATGCAATTTTTTTTGGAAAATAATATAATATTTATTGATAACAAATGATCTAATTCACCTAAGTTGGTAAGTCCATGCAACTTGTTCCAAGTTTTTTTTAAGAGAAACAATATAAATATGTAAATAAACCCAATTGTTGTCTATGCAATTTTGTCAAAAATTGGATATTTTTAGGTTTTTCCTAAGGGCACCACCATTTTTGCTAGGGGCAACCCTTACTTGGGGGCAGCCCAAGGAGGTGGAGATTTTGCTAGGGGGCACCGACATTTGGCCAAACCCTTCATTCCTTCCCATAACCCATTCTACACTCTCTCTCCACCAAAAGAAAAAAAAAAGAACTCTCCCTCTCCCAAAACCCTACTTTCTTCTCCTCCACCACTCCACTCCCAATTCCTCCACCAAGATTTCTTCAACAACATTCGTAGATTCGAAGAGATGACACGCAAGTCGAAGCAACCGAAATCTAGGTACGTTCTTTCCTAATTTCTTCAAGAATTTTGTATACTCTATTCAAAACCCTAGAATATTTTTAATTCTCTAAAAAGTTTTGATAAATTAGGTTTAGAATCTCTTCATGGTTCATGAAAGGAATTTTCGAACACGACAAACCCACATTTTTTTCTTGAAATCCTAACCCTAGAAGACGACAAACGAGCATCTCGTTTTGGCCGTTCGGCTGCAACAGTCGGGTTTGAATACAGTAGGACTGTCAGGCCTGTGGCAGTCCTAATGTAAAGCAGGACTGCCACAGTCCTGCTTTACATTAGGACTGCCACAGGCCTGGCAGTCCTACTGTAATGAGATATGGGGGTGGAAATGGGAGGGGAGGGTTGGTACTCTATGTTGCTCATATGGAGGGGGGTGGGTAACTGCATGATGCTCATATGCGGGAGGGGGGGACTGCATGTCCCTACAAACCCGGGTCCCATGGCCGTCGGAGCAATTGGAGCTATTCCTTCCAAAAACGTCTTGTATGCTGGGTTGGTGAGTATGGTGAGTTCTGTATTTGTAATTAGACTGAGATTTCCATGTTTGTAGACTTAATTCACTTATACTTTTATTTACAATCTCAAAAGGTGAAGGAATTGGCCCAGACACTCCGGAGAGGTTGCCAAAATGACACTAGTGTCACGGTCGCCAACGAGCTTGATCGCATCGATGACGTGGTCGAGTTCCCCTTCATGAATAATAGGGAGTCTCGTTCAAAGGCCCGACATGATATGTAGTTGGATGTGGAATGATCATTAGTTGGATGTAATCTGGATGTTTTTGTAAAGATATTTTTATTGTTTGAAACTTGAAGGATATATTTGTTGTTTGAAAACTTAAGTTGCTGGACAGATTTTTGAAGGATATGTAGTTGACACTTATGTTATTTTTTGAAGTTGGATATTTTGTCTGATATGTAGTTGTGATTTATGTTGTTATTTATGTACTTGTTGGATATGTAGTTGTCTGATATGTAGTTGTTATTTACGTTTAGAAACTTAAGTTGTTGGCCAATTCCTGATATTCTTGATTTAGTATCAGGACTATGTAGGACTGCCAGGGTCATGGCAGTCATAATTGAAACCCTCTGTGATGAGAGTTTTAAAATGAAACTCTCTGTCACAGAGAGTTTCAAATAGGACTGTCAGCACCCTAGCAGTCCTAATTTAATGTAGGACTGCCAGGGGGTGGCAGTCCTATTTATAACTCTCTGTGATGAGAGTTTGAAACTGAAACTCTCTGAGAGTTTCAATTAGGGCTGACACCCCCTGGCAGTCCTACACAAAAGGAGGACTGCCAGGGTGCTGGCAGTCCTACATAAGTGTAGGACTGCCAGGGGGTGGCAGTCCTATTTATAACTCTCTGTGATGAGAGTTTGAAACTAAAACTCTCTGTCACAGAGAGTTTCAATTAGGGCTGACACCCCCTGGCAGTCCTACACAAAAGGAGGACTGCCAGGGTGCTGGCAGTCCTACATAAGTGTAGGACTTCCAGGGGGTGGCAGTCCTATTTATAAAGGAAAATTTTATGAAATGCCGAGACAAACGGCAAAAGTGCTAAAACAGAGGTCCAAACATCTTTTTTCGCGATTCTAAAATTTCGGAAGGCCGACTAACGAAGAAGCTGTTAATTTTCGGCTTCTCGAAGATACGCTCATTTTGCGATAAACCGGGCCTCGTTTCGACCTCCCAGTCAAAAGTTATGGCCCTCCAAAGTTTCAACTGACCATAAAATGCAGGAGAATGACCATTCTCCGTGTTAGAACACGAAGAATGTTAATTTCGCATGAGGGGGCCATTCTTCGTGTTAGTAACACGCCATTCTCCGTCTTAATTTACACGGAGAATGGCCATTCTCTGTGTTTAGTTTTGTCACCCCCATTTCCTGTATTTCGTTTTTGCACTCGTGATTTGATTTCGGCACGTATTTTATTTTCTCGACTTGTGGATTCGGGTTCTCGTAAATGGGTTTGGACCATGGTTTGGTTTTATTTTGTGGAGTTGGTTTGGTTTGGTTTGGTTCATCATGAGTGGAATACCTTAGCCTATTCTCCACCTCCATTCCATCACAACCACCCTTATTAAAACCCACCAACTTCTTCTCTCTCCTCCATAACTCCATTAATTTCTTTCAACTTCTTCTTCTTCCTTCTTCCACACAACTCCCCAACCCATAGGCAAGTGCACCTTGCCATCAAATAAGCACCACTTTTTATTTGTTCATTAGCTAGATTAGGCCATGGTGATCAATATTAGAACTTGACATTTTATGATTTGGAGTCTCCATTGTTCTAGATCTAGGTTTTGACTATTTTCGGATTTACATGGTTTTGATCTATTTTGGTTGGATTTTTGTGGGTTTTGATGCTTCCATGTGGAAGAGAATTCAATTTTACTCAAGTTAGACCTTTGAAAATCTAGATTTGGTTTTGATTTTACCAAGATATGAAGTTTTGAACCTTAGAGTTCTTGGAGTCTTCTTCTCGGCCTGGAGAAGAAGACAGCAGCCTGCGCTCTTTAGCGCAGGACTGGATTGCGCATTCCCCCTCGGCCAGCGCTCCTTAGCGCAGCGCCGACCGCGCAGCTTGTCCCTTGGCGAACTGCGCTCAACCCGAGTGCGCATGGATTCATGCGCAGTCTGCTCATGCGCAGTCCGCTCATGCGCAGTCTGCCCATGCGCCATCTATCCCTGCGCACTCCACTCATGCGCAATCTGACCCTGTGCCATCCACTCATGCGCAATCTGACCCCTGCGCCAACCAGTTCAGCGCAAGCCGACTCCTGCGCAGCTCACTCCTGCGCAGTTGGCCCCTGGCGCACTTGACTCCTGCGCAACCCGACCCCAGGGACCCTTGCGCAATCTGTCCAATCATGGAGATTTGGTTTATTTTTCCTTAATCTTGGCTCTTCTATAGCCCTGTATATTGGTATTTTATTAGATATTTTACGCCCATTTTATATCCTTACGCCTTTTGTCATGAACTTGATTTACTTAATATGTTTGGAATGACTATTGTACATGACATGGCATGACAAGGAACTAGCATAACATGACAGTGACCCGTAGTGGTGCACTCCTGACATGACCAACCTGACTTGATAGTGGCCCGTGGCGGCGCACTCTTGACATGTACTTGACTTGACCTGTACTTGACCTGACTTGACTTGACTTGTAACTTGTAACTTGACTCGTATAATCAACTTGACACCGTGGGTGCTCCTGCTTGCTTGTTTGTACAATCCACTTGTCTTGTCTTGCATCATGTCTAGGACGTGACTTCCTGGGTACCACGGCCAGGGACTCGCGCTAAATTGGATTAGGCTAATTATTAGATCAAACTAGAACATGGAGAATTCCCAGTCACAGGCAATCTCGTTATCTGGGCGCTTTAATGAACTTGTAGCTTGTCGACGAGTAGAGCACATTTCCAGCACACTGTCATGTGTTGCACCCTCTAAGTCACCTAAGGGTACATTTGTCTTCCGGGCAATGTACCCACCTATAACTCTCAACCCGCGGAAGGATAACTGGATGGTCTGCAGGGCTTGGGACTGGAAATTCTCACTTGCATCTTGTTAGTAATTAGGCTTGTGATAACCCTAGTTAGTTAAAGTAGTAAGCCGTAGTACTTGCTTGGCCGATTGTGAATGAATGGTGTCCAGCTCTGTCTAAGTCTTGTCTAGCCCCTGTACCTGGAACTCTTGATCATGATTGTTTTACTTATCTCTAACGATAAATGGGTAGAGACAGTGAGCTATTCAGGCGAAGGGGTACAATCCCGGTCCTTGTTTGGTTTAAGGATTGTAACCTGGCTCCCGGAATGGTTCCACGTCCCTAGTCGTTTATCGTCCTGTGTACCTTACTACTTGTACTTTCTTTTATTCTTTATGTTCTGATATACTGGCTTTTGTTCTTATTTGTGGCCTCCTTGTGGCACTTGCTCTTTCTGGGGTTTGACCCAGCTGGTTTTGTGTGGCCAGATTTCGGAGCAGCTCCCGAGGATCTACCAAGCTTCCAGCCCAATGGTGAACACTAGACGGAACCCGGGCTACGAGTGGGTTTTCCCTTTTTGTTTCACCCACTTATATGTAAATTTATTCTTTTGAGGCGTTTAGCCGACGAGCACCTGTTAGCTCGATGCACATTTATTTACTGTCTGCCTACGGGCTGTAAACATGATTAACAAATCCTAGGGTTGATCATGTATGACCGAACTCTTGCTAGTCCTATCATTTTATACGACTAGCTTCATGATCATCCGATATGTAATATTTGGGACGCCTTATATATATATATTTGATGCTCTAACATCTTGTAACTCTGTTAATTGCTGGAGATTGAGACAATAGGCTTGACCTTAAGAGACTGCTGGCTTGTAGTAAACCCTCATATCTAGACAGCCGTGACCGTATAGTTGAGATGTATTCTATTTCAATATACGTAGCTGGCTATGTCCGCCCCCGCTCTCCAGTATTCTGGTTCTGGGGCGTGACAAGTTTACATGGAGAATGGCCATTCTCCGTATAATTTAGCACAGAGAATGGTCATTCCAGTGTTAAAACGCAGGAGAAACACGGAGAATGCCATTCTCCGTGTTAAATTACACGGAGAATGGCCATTCTCCGTGTTAATTTACACGGAGAATGGCCATTCCCAATGTTAAAACGTAGGAGAATGACCATTCTCCATGTAATTTAGTACGGAGAATGACATTATGACATTCTCCGTGCTAAATTACACGGAGAATGGCCATTCAAATATTAAAACACAGGAGAATGACCATTTATAAAACTCTGTGATGAGAGTTTCAAACTGAATCTCATCACAGAGACTTACAAATAGGACTGCCACCCCTGGCAGTCTTACATTCAATTAGGACTGCCAGGGTGCTGGCAGTCCTAATTGAAACTAGAAGTAACAACAAGTTTCAATTAGGACTGCCAGCACCCTGGCAGTCCTCCTTTTGTGTAGGACTGCCAGGGGGTGGCAGTCCTAATTGAAACTCTCTGTGATAGAGAGTTTCAAAACTCTCATCACAGAGACTTACAAGTAGGACTGCCAGGGGCCTGACAGTCCTGACCCAAACTCTCTGTGAAGAGAGTTTGGGTATGAAACTCTCTTCACAGAGAGTTTTATACAAGACTGCCAACACCCTGGCAGTCCTTTATTAAGTAAGGACTGCCAAGGACCTGACAGTCCTAACTTAATGTAGGACTGCAGAAAGTCTGGCAGTACTACTTTATATTAGGACTGCCACAACCCTGGCAGTCCTAATGTTGTAAGTCACGACTGTAGCAGCCGAACGGCCACAACGATTTGTCGTGTTCTAGGATTAGGGTTTCAAGAAATATGCGAGATCATGTTCGAAAAATTCGTTCATGAACCCTAAAGTGATTCTAAACCTAATATTTATGTTTATGTTTTCTGATTTTGAGTACGAGTGGAAATTTTTTTTGGTAGCTGATCTTAGACAAATTTGAGAAAAAATTTGTGCCAAACATTATTGAGATAGGAGAATTTTTTTGGAGATAATTCTCGGAAAGAAAGGAAGAAAATTTTGGGAAAATTTTTGGACTAGTGTTTAATTCTATGACCTAGAAATGTTGGGAGAGAAGAAAAAAGTAGATGGAGAGAAGAAAAGAGTTAAGGGAGAGAGGAAAAGGAGTAGAGGGAGAGAGAGAGAAAAATTAGAAAAATTATCTTTTATACCTAATGTTGGGCTGCCCCCAAGTAAAAAAAACTGATAGCAAATTTGTAATATTTATAAATATTTTTGGACTGTCCCCAAGTAAAATTGGTGGTGTCCTTAGGAAAAACCTATTTTTATTAACATTGCCAGGCCCAAATGACTTGAACTGCAATCCCACCCACCACCCACCACCACCCCACTCCCAAATTCTCTCCTTGCTCTCTTCTTTATAAACCATCCCCTTATAAACCATCCCCTTATTATCTATTCTGTCCAAGAAAGAAAAATCTTTCTATTTCAATTCCCACTTCGATCTCTCCCAAAAATCCATCGATCAATCGCAAAAATGAGCACTGGAGAGCTACTGGGGATCGATCCCCTGGAACTCAAATTCCCATGTAAGTTCCTCCGATCCTTGGATTTTTCTAGGGTTTCCCCAATTTTCGCGGCCTAATTTGGTGAATTCTGCGATTTCTCTGACGAGAAGTCGAATTGAAGAAGCAGGTCTCGTGCTCGATCCAGCTATCGAATAAATCGGACGATTACGTCGCTTTCAAGGTCCTAATTAGTCAGAAAACCCTAGAATTTGGAGAAATTTGGGATTTTGTGCGGGCGTGTATGTGCTGATTTTGGTGTTTTCTTTCTCGAATTAGGTCAAGACAACGAGCCCGAAGAAGTACTGCGTCAGGCCCAACACCGGCGTCGTCTTGCCTCGATCCACATGCGATGTCATAGGTAGGAAGGAAAGCTGTCGACTTGAGCGAATTTTGCATATATACCCCTATAACATTCGTAGTTGCATGTATGCCCTAAAAATCGTTTCTTTTCGTAAAGGTACCCTTGTTAGGAACTTAGGATCTGTCTACATTGTTATATTTATGAGAAACATCACCTTTAAAAATCAACTATCTTCACGTAAGCATATCAATAATATATAAGACCCAGTAACCAAGATGAGTGTACAAATCTTCATGGATATTCATAACAAGGGCACCCATGCAAAAAAGAATTTTTAGGATATATATGCAATTAAAAGTTCGACAGGGGTATAGATGAAAAATGCACATTTAAGACAGTATATATGGATCATTTTTTTTGTAATTGCTTAGTTGAATCAATTGGTCATTTGATTTGATGCAGTTACAATGCAAGCTCAGCGGGAGATGCCTCCTGACATGCAATGCAAGGACAAGTTCCTTGTACAGAGCGCTGTCGTGAGCCCTGGAGTCACAGCGAAGGACATCACTCCTGAAATGGTACATTTATCGTGTAACTTAAAAAAGTTAATTGGGATTGGCTATAGGTATATGATAAAGGTTATTGTTTTCTTTATGCAAGGATCTACGTTACACAAGCACGGACACGACACGACACGGACATGGGGACACACTCATACGGACATGGCACATATTTGGGCGTGTCCTATTGCATCTTGGAGTGTCAGTGTCATGTCTAAACGTATTTGACTTGACGGTAAGGGACTTGACAGTATGGATATGACACACTATTTGAAATGCTTGTGCTGGCTAGAAAAGGATCGATGATCAATTCATGATTGTTGGTTTCTTTTTATTAAATAGATTGGAGTATATTTGGTTTGTCAGTGAGATGATGTAGGCTATTTGTTGGGTTCCATAACACTAATTATTGATAAATACTAAATATAATCGAGTATCTTTAATTTTGTGAAGATCAGGTAATAATTCATGAAGCATTTTTTTTTTCTTGAAAGGATTGACGCATCGAACTGGGTCTACTTTAAGTTGCCAATGAGTTTGTATAGGCTTTGTTAGACCCATAATTTCGAAGATTAATATATGGAATTGGGCCTTGTTTTATGCTTGTGTTGATATGCATCAGTAAGTTGAAATTAAGGTTCCAAACTACAGGTTGTTGCATGAATCAGGTTTATTGGTTTAGTTTAGTTTGTCAACGAGTTAGCAACTCAATGAGTTAATTAGGCTATTGTTAGATCCACATGAAGGATCCATGCAAGTTTCGCGGTATCGCTATCGGATATACGAATCGCTGTACCGGCAATATAGGCAGTTTCGGATGGGAGTATCTGATTTTTTTTGGTATTTGAAAGCAAACAATTATTAATGATTTATTAAAATTTTAGCAAAAATATTTTATACATTTAGGTATAATTTAAAGTAGTTTGTGTTTTTTCTTAATACTTTTGAAATTGAATGAAATAATAATCACCCTTGATGATTGGTTTACCTATGTAAATAAGTTTTCTTCATTTATATGCTTTTACAACCTTACTACGCCTTTAAGCCCATGCCGATTGTTTTTTGTTGGTTCAATTTTCTCTGCCAAATTGACTGAAAAAGAGACCATCAACGTCGATATAGGCCAGTATTGATAGCGGTCGGTATTGGATTGAGACATGCCAATCCATACGATATAGGCTGTATCGTATCAACCGATACTGCAAACTGTGGATCCATGGTGATCTTTGCTTCATTGGTTTACTAAGAGGATATTCAGGATTACCTACTGGTTAGTGGAATTGAATTTTGTTTCACCCTCAAAATTAGCGCATTAATACAAAATTAAGGTTCCCTTTGTGCTCGGCAAGGGATTGATTCATAATGAGGCTATTTGTTTGATACAAGGAAGAAGTTGATTTATCGAATATTTTTTTCCCTTTTTGTTGCAAAGCTTATGTGCCATTGCCTAAATTTGGTGCGCCATAAATTTGGTTAGGTTTAATTTTCCAAATAGCAGGAAACCCTCACGATACAAAAAAACAAATTGGGGAGGAAATGGAAACAAAAGAAGAATTACGTTTAGTTTTTAATATATACACGGGGAGAACATGCTGGAGAAGGGAAGAGAAAAATACTAGTAAGAAAATGGATGAATTGATTGTAATTTACGTGTAACCATGGAACTTGTTCTCCAAGTAATTAGTATTATCTGTCAATGAATGTTACCGACTCGTTCTTAGGTTATCGAACACTTGTGAAGTACTCTTGTAAACATTAGTCTTCATGATATTCTTTTGTAAATGGTTGTAGTGAAAATTTCATAGAATACATATTAGATATTACTAGAATATTCTAAAAACAATTGTTTAGAATAGATGAAGATAAATGTGGACTTAGATATTGAGAGAAGAGAGATGGAGGATAAATTTGGCAATATTTTACTGGGGTATGGGCGTGGGGGTGGGGTTGTTAGTCAAAGTTGAAGTACGTGAAGGCAACTCTAGAGGGGGGGGGGGTGAATAGAGTATGTGTCGAAAATACCCAGTTAAATTTTAACTCTATTCAAGTCCAACCAACAGAAAGTATAATCAGAGTATAAATGCGGAATATAAATAGAGATCAGAAAAGCATACGCAGACACATCAGTTTTTAACCTGGTTTTTTTCGTGGAGGACTAGTCCAGGCCTGAGAACTCTAGCTCAGGTTTGAAATTCACTATTTATGAAATAGTGTACAACTACGTGCCTTTACTCAGAAGAGTACGCCAACTTCTTACAGATTCGCAGATGGCGAAACTTGAAATTGTCCAAGTGACTTCTTTTGAAAACTCTTGCACACAAACTTCTAGCTGACTCGCGCTGAGCACCTTTGGGGCTTGGAAAGTTTTGTGACTAGTTAGATGGGAAGAGTAGGCTTAGAATATATGAGGCTATAGAAGAAGAGACGATGAGAAGACTGGATGATTGAAAATGAGTGGAAACGAGCCCTATATATACTAGTCTAGAGAGGCAGAGTTCGGCCAGAACTGTCCCAAAAATTCAAATATTTCGACCGTTGAACAACTAGCATCCAGGAAACCCTAAAATTAAGGTCCTGGATTCTAGGGGACAGAGTTCGGCCCGAACTCTGTGTGGGGCAGAGTTCGGTCCGAATTCTGTCTTCTAGGGGACAGAATGTTCAAATGGGCTATATGGGCTTGGTTTGTCTTGGAGTTTGTTTGGTGGAGCTTTGGGTATTAAGCTTTGAGATACTCAGTGCAACTCAACTTACAACAGCCTAGAATCAATAAAACTTATAAAAGATAAAAGTACATACTCAGAGTACAAGTAACAGCTGCACTGTCGAAGCAATCGTCGATGATGTCTTTCTTTAACTGATATGTGATGATGTTCTGTTTTGGAGCTTGATGTGTCAAGTTGGATCATAACGGATATCGTCTTGTTAATTATCAAGATCTGGTTGACTGTGATCCAGTTTGTGTGTGATCCAGTTTGGGTCAACAATCTCCCCCATTCTGATAATTGACAAAAATACGATATTTGTATGTCGCAATATTCATACCTGGACACATGTTGTATGGAATAGCTCCCCCGTAGATGAACATGTTGGCTCCCCCGTAATTAGATAAGTCATGAGACAAGTTCTAATCCAAACAAGCACAACATAATACATATAGAAGCTCAATGCACAAGTATTCCCAAAGCAAATATGCAAATATTAAGTATTCTTCCCCTTTGTCACTTAGCAAAATAAGATATAAGTGCTCCCCCCAAAAAAAAAAATGAAGACATGCAATCACACAACTTTAGAACCATAACCATAGCCAATAAGTGAAAGAGACAACTAGCAAGATTATAACTCAAAAGAAACCAAAAATGCATAGATTTAACAAAAAGTAGAAATACTAATCATAGTTTTGAAGAACGACTACATAAAGCATGATAAAATAAACTAAAGTCTAAACATCAGCCGCATCAGCAGGTAATAAAACCACGACCATCATGGAGCACGGGATGGACCAGCAGAGTCTGAAGGGTCGCTGGCAGAGAGACGAGGGTCAACAAACGCCGTGTCCGGATCCAGATACCGCCTGACCCATGTGTCGTCAATACGATAACCTTCGCGAGAAGGGTCCCGTACCATAGGGAACGACATAGTAGGGTGGTTGGCCAGGGAGTACTGGATGTCGTGCAGTGTGTTGCTGATGGCACTCATATGAAGGGTGGTGCGGTAGTCCATCTGGGTCCAGCGGTCGTCTTCCAAGCGGAAGCGATCGCGCAACATCGCTTGGATGGAGTCAAGAGTAGTAGGAGGCTCGGGCTCAGGAGCATCAGAGTCAGAGGATGCGACCTCAGGAGGAGCAGCAACAACAATAGTCCTATGTGCCTTGGACAGAGAGGCAGGAGCAGGTAGGAACTGATAGTCATCAAGAGGGATGTTGAAGGTACGAAAATAATTGGAAGGTACATGGCATAAACCAAGGATTTTGGTTTCGGTCTCGCACGAATCATCCAGTCCATCATCGTGCGAGGGAAGTTGAACGGAAGACAAAAGTGCAGATGATATAGAGCCGAGATCTCAAGATAAGTGACTTCATCGGTGGATCCCTCTTTGGGCAATATCGAGGAAAAGATGATCCGATGGAGTTCATAAAAATAGTTATTGAGATATTTGGCTTGAAGCTTGCGAGGACGTATGTTAGGAGTACACAACGCATCCGTGAAACCCTCAAGAGTGGTATCACCGAGAAATTGGAAATGTCGGGCATCAACAAGTCTTTCCCAAGTGTTGGATTTCGGGAGTTCAAGGTAATCGGCAAGTTCGAAATCGTCAAAAGATATGTCAATGCCGGCGATACGGGAATAAATCCTAGTGTCGTCATTGTAGTGCTCCGCTCCTCGCGGTCCACTATGTAATACCTACGGCTTGCTGACTCAGTCTTGAACTGAGTATTTGGGGAAACCTTCGCCGGTATCGATTGATCACGGATGAAATGCAATGAACCTTTCCAATTGATGGATTGGCTTCTATTGAAATGAATCCAAGAGTTTTGTTAGATGTTTTCTTTCGCTGCTTGGTTTTGATGAATGCGTTTTCGTGTTGGTTTTCGATGATTGGTTTTCATTGTTCGCTTTCATCGCATTTTGCATTCATTCCGAATCTTGAGAGAAAGAGACCGAAGTATGCTAATCAACTGTTGGTGCCAATGTAGGACGCGTGAACTGTTCGTGAACGACGCGTGAAGTCCCTCATTCTCTCAACTAAGATTCATCTCGGTGAGTTGCTCTAACCGGGCTTGCATTTATTTGTACGCCCTAATAAACATGATCTCTAGTCCACTCTTTTGTTTCGTCCCTCTGATCAACGATATCGAAAACAACAAAAGATAAGAATAAGAATGAATGCTAACGAATAACTGCAAAGGAAATGAAATGCTATTGAATGCTATCGAATTACCGAATGAGAATTGAATGCGAATGAATGGCCGAACGAATAAGGCATGTTATGAACTAGTCGCTACCTGTTGCACTGTTAAGTTTTATCTGACAAAAAGAACATGCCATGCATTGGTCTCGGACAACTTGTTAACAAGGTAATAGTCTCTCGACGATACTGGGGGCACCCGGGATCGATCGGCCTAGGAGAGCTGTAATAGCACCCTGAGGTAAATGCTACACCTCAGGAATGCTGTGTCCTTAGTGACGAGCTGAACCATGAGTCTCAGCGGCTAATCATGGGGAGCGGACCCATGGACCACCATGTAGTTAGGACATGCATATGAACAAATTCTTATTGCAAAGCCTAACACAGAATGATGACGGTAAAGAATACTTCTTATATACATATGCAAATTGTGCTAACTTGTTTTGTGCAGGGATGACTGTCGGCGATGGATAAGTTGATTATGAAATATTTCTGCTGTCATGTTTCTTATGAATTGTTAAAAAGAACCTAGACAAGTAGAAAGATCACTAGTAAATATGTAGCTTCACATATCTATTCTACTATATAATAGGAAAACTTAGATGGTGAAACTTTTGAATTCCGAAAATACCCTTACATACTTATACTAATTAAAAATAGTTCATTAATTTTAATAAGGACAACTTAGTAATTAGGAAGACTACCCTTTGGTCTTCCTAAACTAATTAAGAAATGTTAAAATACGTGCAAGGCACGTGCACATATGCTAGTTGAATTAGTGCAGATATTTGTGAGTTTCGGCGAAGAGTCGCTCGCCAGTACATGATGTGTGCTGACCCACGTTGTGGGCATCCTCTTCAGAAAGCAAAGGAGACATGGGGATTTCAAGTGAGGTACTAAAGCTCGTCTAGCCCAGTAGAGCTGTGGATTGCCTCGAAGCTTTTTTCCATTTCCATTCAAAATTGCAAGTTTCTTTTCCTTTGAAGGTGTCTTTATATTTCCAGCATGTAATAAAGGGATGTGATGTATGGACATTGCGACTATTTTCAAAAGAGAGTTTTAAAGAGAATCATGTAGCCAAGATAAGGCAAATCTGAGTTTGCAAAGCTCTTTGTACTTGTATTTCTATCAAGTTTATCAATAAAAGAAGTATTTC
Source organism: Iris pallida (assembly GCA_029216955.1). NCBI lineage: Eukaryota > Viridiplantae > Streptophyta > Magnoliopsida > Asparagales > Iridaceae > Iris > Iris pallida. The sequence goes on from JANAVB010002795.1 coordinate 8,109,323, forward strand.
CATTTCAAATCTCTGTATTCAATATTTGGTTTTCTGCAATAAATGGGTGCGTGCGTGTGTTTTGCTTGACTAGTTTTGTGCAGGTACTTGGTTGTGCAAGCGCAACTTAGACTTGTACGACATCACGCCTTAGCGAGGACGAACGATCCCGCAGGGATCCAGGCAAGGCGGACGACCCTAGCGGGATCGGGGCGTGACAAAGTGGTATCAGAGCACGGTTTTACGTCATTGGCCTCTTGCAAATATCGTTTTCGAAAAAGTATATAAAGTATTTTGATGGCTTTCAAAAGTTCCGATTTTGAGTTATGAAAACCAATGCCCCATACAATTAAGTCCATAATATTTTATGAGACTGACATAAGTTATACTCTTTTGTAGATAAATGGCTCCTCCTCGACCATCTGGCTCAACCGATCCGATAGAGCGGATCAGGACCATGATGGAACTACAGAGGCAGGATAATAAGGAGTGTGGCCAGATACAACAGGCCCGACTGGAGGCCCAACAGAAGCAGTTGGATGCCTTGACCCAACTTGTAACTGTGCTAGCGGCAAATCGAGATACCACCGCAGCGACCAAACCAACGGGAACACCCGAGATTGAGTCCGTGGATGGTGACAAACCCCAGCCGGCGCAAAGGCACTCTTCCTTTAAGCCAAAGGACTTATTGGATGTGAAACCTCCGGAATTTGAGGGCATGACATCACCAGATAAGGTGGTGGACTGGATCGATAAAATGGAAAATATGTTCACATTCGTAGGAGTTCCGAGTAGCAAGAAGGTAATGTGTGCCGCTATGCTACTACGGCTGCGGGCAAAAGACTGGTGGTAGGCGAAGAAGCCGACGCTACTCGCAACGGCTAGGAATGGAAAGATTTCATGGGCCTCGTTCAAGAAGGCATTTCTGGATCAATATCTGCCTCCATCCATGAGTAAGAAAATGGAGAATGACTTCATAACTCTGAAACAAGGAAATATGTCCGTGGAGGACTATGAATCTGAATTTGCCAAGCTGGCAAATTTTGCTGCTATTATGTTACCCACGGAACAGACTCGTATAGATTGGTTCGTTGAAGGTTTGAATGACGACATCCAGTTGAGTGTGCTGAACCGAGAATGTGAGTCGTACTCTCAGGCCTTTGAGGCGGCGCTGCAAGTGGAACAATTCAGCCTGAGGAAGACGTCAGCAAGGATTCAGTGCAGTCGTAATCAGCCTACTAAGAGATACCACGATGGGGAGGAAAAGAACGAGGGAGAAAATAAGACAGACAATGATCAGCACCGGAGAACTGAGTGTACCTTCTCTTGTATGTCTTATTTTTTTCCTCGGTCTTTTTCTTTCCATCGTGGTATCTCTTAGTAGGCTCATTGCGACTGCACTGAATCCTTGCTGACGCCTTCCTCAGGCTGAATTGTTTCACTTGCAGCGCCGCCTCAAAGGCTTGAGAGTACGACTCACATTCTCGGTTCAGTACACTCAACTGGATGTCGTCATTCAGACCTTCAACGAACCGATCTATACGAGCCTGTTCCGTGGGTAACATAATAGCAGCAAAATTTGTCAGCTTGGCAAATTCAGATTTATAGTCCTCCACGAACATATTTCCTTGTTTCAGAGTTATGAAGTCATTCTCCATTTTCTTACTCATGGTTGGAGGCAGATATTGATCCAGAAATGCCTTCTTGAACGAGGCCCATGAAATCTTCCTATTCCTAGCCGTTGCGAGCAGCGTCGGCTTCTTCGCCTTCCACCCGTCTTTTGCCCGCAGCCGTAGTAGCAGAGCGGCACACATTACCTTCTTGCTACTCGGAACTCCTACGAATGTGAGCATACTTTCCATTTTATCGATCCAGTCCACCACCTTATATGGTGATGTCCTGCCCTCAAATTCTGGAGGTTTCACATCCAAGAAGTCCTTTGGCTTAAAGGAAGAGTGCCTTTGCGCCGACTGGGGTTCGTCACCATCCACGGGCTCAATCTCGAGTGTTCCCGTTGGTTTGGCCGCTGCGGTGGTATCTCGATTTGCCGCTAGCGCAGTTATAAGTTGAAAGGCATCCAACTGCTTCTGTTGGGCCTCCAGTTGGGCCTGTTGTATCTGGCCACACTCCTTATTATCCTTCCTCTGTAGTTCCATCGTGGCCATGATCCGCTCTATCGGATCGGTTGAGCCAGATGGTTGAGGAGTAGTCATTTCTCTACAAAAAGAGTATAACTTCTGTCAGTCTCATAAAATAGGTTTTCATAACTCAAAATCGGGACTTTTGAAAACCATCAAAATACTTTATATACTTTTTCGAAAACGATATTTGCAAGAGGCCAAGGACGTAAAACCGTGCTATGATACCACTTTGTCATGCCCCGATCCCGCTAGGGTCGTCCGTCTTGCCTGGATCCCTGCGGGATCGTTCGTCCTCGCTAAGGTGTGATGCCGTGCAAGTCTAAGTTGCGCTTGCACAAGGCCAAGTACCTGCACAAAACAACTAGTCAAGCAAAACACACGCACGCACCCATTTATTGCAGAAAATCAAATATTGAACACAGAGATTTGAAATGGAAAAATTTCTTTTATTGATAAACTTGATAGGAATACAAGTACAAAGCTTTGCAAACTCAGATTTGCCTTATCTTGGCTACATGATTCTCTTTAAAACTCTCTTTTGAAAATAGTCGCAATGCCCATACATCATATCCCTTTATTACATGCTGGAAATATAAAGACACATTCAAAGGAAAAGAAACTTGCAACTTTGACTGGAAATGGAAAGAAGCTTCGAGGCAATCCACAGCTCTACTGGGCTAGACGAGCTTTAGTGCCTCACTTGAAATCCTCCCGACTCCTTGCTTTCTGAAAAGGATGCCCACAACGTGGGTCATCACACATCATGTACTGGCGAGCGGCTCTTCGTCGAAACTCACAAATATCTGCACTAATTCAATATGTGAAGCTACATATTTACTAGTGATCTTTCTACTTGTCTAGGTTCTTTTTAACAATTCATAAGAAACATGACAGCAGAAATATTTCATAATCAACTTACCCATCGCCGACAGTCATCCCTGCACAAAACAGGTTAGCACAATTTATATATGTATATAAGAAGCATTCTTTACCGTCATCGTTCTGTGTTAGGCTTTGCAATAAGGATTTGTTCATATGCATGTCCTAACTACATGGTGGTCCATGAGTCCGCTCCCCATGATTAGTCGCTGAAACTCATGGTTCAGCTCGTCGCTAAGGACACAACATTCCTGAGGTGTAGCATTTACCTCAGGGTGCTATTACAATCTCTCCTAGGCCGATCGATTCCGGGTGCCCCCAGTATCGTCGAGAGACTATTACCTTGTTAACAAGTTGTCCGAGACCAATGCATGACTTGTTCTTTTTGTCAGATAAAACTTAACAGTGCAACAGGTAGCGACTAGTTCATAACATGCCTTATTCGTTCGGTCGTTCATTCGCATTCAATTCTCATTCGGTCATTCGATAGCATTCAATAGCATTTCATTTCCTTTGCAGTCATTCGTTAGCATTCATTCTTATTCATATCTTTTGTTGTTTTCGGTATCGTTGATCAGAGGGACGCAACAAAAGAGTGGACTAGAGATCATTTAGGGCGTACAAATAAATGCAAGCCCGGTTAGAGCAACTCACCGAGATGAATCTTAGTTGAGAGAAGGAGGGACTTCACGCGTCGTTCACGAACAGTTCACGCGTCCTACATTGGCACCAACAGTTGATTAGCATACTTCGGTCTCTTTCTCTCAAGATTCGGAATGAATGCGAAATGCGATAAAAGCGAACAATGAAAATCAATCATCGAAAGCCAACACGAAAACGCATTCATCAAAACCAAGCAGCGAAAGAAAACATCCAACAAAACTCTTGGATTCATTTCAATAGAAGCCAATCCATTAATTGGAAAGGTTCATTGCATTTCATCCGTGATCAATCGATACCGGCAAAGGTTTCCCCAAATACTCAATTCAAGACTGAGTCAGCAAGCCGTAGGTATTACATAGTGGACCGCGAGGAGCAGGGCACTACAGTCATGAGTAGGGCTGCAAATGAGCCAAGCCGTTCCTGAGCTGCTCGAAGCTCGACTTGATAAAAGCTCGTTTGAGCTCGGTTCGTTTAGTAAAGACGCTGAGCTCAAGCTTCACTTTCGAGCTCGTTTAATAAACGAGCCAAGCTTAAGCTTAGAAGTACTCGGCTCGTTTGAGCTTGCAAGGTGACTCGTTTATGAGCTTGTGAGCTGGCTTGTTTAGAAGCTCGTTTACGAGCTCGTTTGTTTGTTGAATTTTAATTTTATGTATGTTTGTATAGTAATATGGTTGTGTGCGTTATATATTTATATGCCCTTAATAATTGATATTAAGGAACTTTTTAAATTAATTTTTTATAAATAAAGTGTTAATATTACAGGTATTTGAATTCAAGTCTAACTACCTTGAAATCGAGCTCAATAAGCTTGAAATAAAGTTTAACAAGCTTGAAATCAAGCTTAACGAGCTTGATTTTGAGCTTATCAAGCTTGTTTATCAAGCCAAGCTCAAGCTCAAACCAAGCCAAACTCAAGCTTAATATAAACAAGCTCGAGCCAAGCTCAAGCTCTAAATTAATTTTTTTATCGAGCTCGATTAATTATAGTCAAGCCAAGCTCAAGCTTACAAAAGCTCTGCTCGACTTGGCTCGTTTGTAGCCCTGGTCATGAGTCATATTGCAGTAAAACATCTGGATGGCATTGAGATATACGAGAGATGAAGTAGTGACGAGTTCTTCAAGACATAAATCGTGAAAGAGTGAATCATATGTAGAAAATATGGTGAAATTTATTGGATGGCCCGTGAACACACTACGTGAGCGGAAGTCTGAGTACCATTCATTGGATGCTTCCAATGAGACAAAGATGTGCTCATTGAAGGTGTGTTCATTTGGTGGAGGTGGCGGATTGAACAAAGGATGACTAGGAGGAGGAGGAGAGTTAGATGAAGAGGCTCCCTCACTTCTCATCCTCTTTCCTCTACCAAATAATTTTGGAGCCATTGACAATGGAAAAAAATAGAAATATGAAAAAGATGGGAGAAAATGAGTTATACCTCACACAATTTGTTGGAAATGGAAGAGAACCTCCATAAATCCTAGATCCTTGAGTTGGGGAAGAGAAAATCCTAAGATTTAAGATTTCTAGGGTTAGGGTTTGGAGAGAAGGGCTTTGGAGAAAGGTTGAAGGTGATAAGAATGAAGAGGGAGGAAATTCGGGTATTTGAAAGTAGGGCCGGCAGCTTGTGTTAAATCGTGGCCATTGGATCAAAGATTTGGATGGCCAGGAGCTGTTGGAGGTTTTGGAAGCAGGCACACAGGGGCCGAACTCTGTGTTGGGCAGAATTCGGCCCGAATTCTGGTGGGCTGATTCCAGAACTCCAAAAAAAGTTAAAAAAATTTGAGAAGGGTATTGAAAGGAAATAATTTGTCTTAAACTATTAATAATGAATTTTATCTATCATAAAATAAGTTATCAAACGACAAAATATTGTGAATCGTCAATCAGTACGGGTGAATTGTCTCAGGGTAGCTGTAGGGGTCGGATCCCAGCTAGCGGTAGTTTGAAGACTAGTGCTCCGTGTCGCTTAGGCTTTTACGTCTTGTTGTCAGAAGGGTCCTTTCGGCTTGTACCCAAAGCAATGTACCATATATGATTTTGATTATCAGTTATTTGTGTAGATATAACTTATTGTATTACGTTTTCATCCAATATTCCTAATTCTCGACGGAGAAAGTTGAAGCGCTCTTCGGCGAGTGGTTCTGTGAAAAAGTATGCTAGCTGATGTTCAATGTCAATAAATTTTAAGTTAATAGTGCCGTGTTGTTGATGATCACATAAGAAATGATGTCTAATTTCTATATGTTTTGTACGTGAGTGACATACTTGGTTCTTGGTCAAATTTATTGCACTAGTGTTATCACAGAAAATAGGTATGTGCTTGAATAGTAAGTTATAGTTTTCAAGAGTTTGTTTCATCCACAGAATCTGTGCACAACAACAACCAGCTGCGATGTACTCAGCTTCTGTTGTGGATAGTGCGACAGAATTCTGCTTCTTGCTAAACCATGAGACTAAAGTCTTTCCTAACAAATGACACGTGCCACTGGTACTCTTACGGTCGACTTTGCATCCCGCAAAATCAGCATCGGAATATCCGATTAGGTCAAAGGAAGTGGTTTTAGGATACCACAAGCCTACCGTAATCGTTCCTTTAAGATATCTAAAGATACGCTTAACAGCGGCCATGTGTGATTCCTTAGGGTTAGCTTGATATCTAGCACATAAGCAAACACTAAATATAATATCGGAACGACTAGCAGTTAAATACAATAGACTACCAATCATACCTCGATACTTACGTTGATCAACCGGTTTGCCGCTTTCATCAGGTTCCAACTTTGTTGTAGTAGCCATAGGAGTGCTGATAGGTTTGATGTTAAGCTCGAACTTTTTCAGCATATCTTTTGTATACTTCAACTGACTGATGAAGACGTCTTGCGAGAATTGTTTGACTTGCAGTCCAAGGAAGTAGTTGAGCCCCCCCATCATGCTCATCTCAAACTCGTTCTGCATACACTTGGCAAATTCTTTGCATAGACCCTCATTAGTAGACCCAAATATGATATCATCTACATAGATTTGTAGTAACAGAATAGTGTCATCAAAATTTTTTATGAAAAGTGTAGTGTCAATTTTCCCTTTTGAAAAACCTTTATCAAGTAAGAAAGTACTAAGACGTTCATACCAAGCTCAAGGAGCTTGTTTGAGGCCATAAAAAGCTTTCTTAATTAAGTTGAAAAACATGGTCGAAAAATTTGTGATTTTCAAAACCAGGGGGTTGCTTAACAAAAACCTCTTCTTTAATAAAGCCATTTAGAAAAGCACTTTTCACATCCATTTGAAAAAGTTTAAAGTTTTGGAAATTTACAAATGCACAAAGCATCCGAATAGATTCAAGTCGTGCAACAGGAGCATGCGTATCATCGTAGTCGATACCCTCCTCTTGGTTGTATTATTGAGCTACGAGACGAGCCTTGTTGCGAGTGACAGTACCATCCTCATTAACTTTGTTGCGAAAAATCCATTTAGTACTAATTATCGAATGGTCAACAGGTTTAGGAACTAGTTCCAAACCTGATTTCTTTCGAATTGGTTGAGTTCTTCTTGCATTGCAGATATCCAAAATTCATCGTTAAAAGCTTCTAAAACAATTTGGGTTCAATTTGAGAAATAAAAGCAGTGCTAGCAATAGAATCTCTTAAAGAATATCAAGTAGTTATCCCTTTTGATACCTCACCTATTACCAAGCTTTCTGGATGTGAAGGTTTGGATTGGAGCTTCTTTGGTAAGTCCTCCAGAGAATTGGTTTCAGGTAGCGTATCTACAGGAGTAGAAGTTGATGGTTCGGATTGAGCGTCAACGTCGTCATCGGGGATAGCAGCTGAACTATTACTCATCAAATGTGACATTAGTAGACTCTTCAACAATTGTAGAGCGTTTGTTGAACACTCTATATCCTTTGCTCTTGGCAGCATATCCAAGAAAGATACCTTCGTCAGCTTTGGCATCAAATTGCCTAAGTTGTCTTTGGTATTAAGGATAAAGCAGCGACAACCAAACACTCGAAAATAAGAAATAGGAGTCATACCAAACCAAAGTTCATAGGGAGTTTTCTTCGAAATAGGTCGAATCAACACCTTATTTAAAACTTGGCATGCTGTGTTGACAGCTTCTGCCCAAAGGTATTTCGGAAGTGAAAAATGATTCGGCATGACTCTGGCCATATCGCCTAAAGTTCTATTCTTCCGCTCCACAACACCATTTTGTTGAGGAGTTCTAGGACAAGAAAATTCATGATCAAAACCATTTGACTCACAAAACTTTTTGAAATCAGAATTTTCGAATTCGCCACCATGATCACTTCAGAGACGAGTAATCATGTAGCCCTTTTTGTTTCAGACCTTTTTGGAAAATATTTTGAAAACTGAAATAGTATCACTTTTGTTTACAAGAAAGAAGACCCAAGTAAATCTTGAAAAGTCATCAACAATAACGAAAGCATAGAGTTTTCCGCCAAGACTAGCTACTCTACTAGGACCAAATAAATCCATATGGAGTAATTGCAAAGGTCGAGTGGTACTTACAGTGTTGATGAATTTAAAAGAAGATTTGGTCGCCTTATTCTTTTCACATTCGGCACATACCGTGTCCTTTTTGAATGTGATTTCAGACAATCCTCTTACTAGCTTCTTGGTAGATAGTCTCGATATGATGTCTACGTTAGCATGACCAAGACGCTGATGCCATAATAGCCTTTCATCTTTGTGGGCGTAAAGACATCTACCTGCACTGTTAGTATCTCTAGATAGATAGAAAATATATATGTTATCTTCTTTTATCCCTTCGAAAGCGATGTCTCCAGATGATCTATCATAGATAAAGCATTCAGTTTTATCGAAGTTAATATCATATTCATGATCAGCAAGATGACTAATGCTGAGCAGGTTATGCTTTAACTCGGTCACTAAACAGACATCCGTAATAACGGGAGGAGGAGGATAACCAATTGTACCGTTACATATGATATAGCCTTTCAGATTGTTGCCGAAGGATACATATCCTTCCCTTTTCATCGATAATGTTGCGAATAGATTAGCATCTCCAGTCATATGTCGCGAGCACCCACTATCGAGAATCCATTTGCTTCTAGTTTGAGAAGGAAGGTCCACCTACACCACGAGTAGATGTGACCTTTGGTATCCAGATTCTTGTGGGTCCTGAAAAGTTAGTCTTCGGTACCCATGCATATAGATTAATATCAACTAATTTTCTAATTTTACAATGTGGAGATACGTGTCCATGTAAACCACAATAAGTACATGTAGCATGCATATTTGTATTGGGTGCAGGATGATAGTGATGTCTGAATGTGGGTGTAGGATGATGATAACTACGTGAAGTAGTAGGATGATAATAATAACTGTGTATATTAACATGATGATGATAATTATTACGTGTAGCAGCAGGATGATGATAACTACGTGTGTGTGTTTTACGTGCTGCATGAGAGTAAGTGTACATAAAAGCATGTTTACGTGTAGCATGTGGATGCATGTTATTGTGATGATGTGTTCTATTGTGTATGCGTTTAGTGTGTGTGTCGTGACTGTGAGACTGAGTTTGAGGTTGAGCAATCTGTTTATCCAGCCTGATCTCTAATTTCTTAGAAGCAGCAAATACTTCATCATACTTAGCAGTCAGACCATTTATTCTAGCAGTAGCAACTTTGCATTTGTTCGTCTCTTCAGCAAGCTCTTTATTGAGGGCTGAAATATCTCGTGTTTGTTTTTTAATGATAGATTCAACATCGTGTAAGCTTAACTTAAGCTTGGATACCTCCTCGGCGTCCTCTGTGGGAGGAGTATCTCTAACATTATCTAATAAGCGTGAAAGTCTATGGATCTCAGCTTCATGAGCCGTGATTTTATCCTTAGCATATTTATATTTGTTAATAACCTTTTTGTGGTCTTCAAGTAGATCACTAAAGGCATCACTCAGTTCATCAAAAGAAAAGTTGTCAAGAGAATCATTTACCTTATCTGAAGTTGCCATTAGGCAGAAGTTTGTCGTGTCTCGCGGAGAGTCCTTTTCTTCGTCTGAATCACTGGCCTCGCTTTCGTGCCAGATGCTAGTGTTGGCATACTTCCTTGAGCTTGGTTTCTTGTACGACTTTTCATATCTGCTTCCTTTCTTTGCTACAGGACAATCATCTTCTTGCATCCGAAGCATGTGGGTTCTTCCTCATCGTCTTTTTGTTCCTTCTTTCTTCGGTTGAAGCGTAGGAACTTCTTGAAATGTCGAACCATGAGTGCTTGATCGTCACCTTCAGAATCGTCGTCATATGTTTCCTCTGAACTGGTTCTCTGGCGATGAGCTCTTAAGGCAACTTCTTTTTCTTTTGGAGCAGTTTCTTCAAAATTTTTGAGGTCGAGCTCATGCGTCATCAGCTTGCCCATGAGAGTTTCTAGTGACATAGCCGTAAGATCATTTCCTTCGATAATTGCCGTGATCTTGGTGTTCCAGATCTTCGGCAATCCTCTTAGCACTTTGCGTATCTTCTCATGGTTGGAATATACTTTGTCAAGGGAAATAGAGGGTTGACGATGTCGAGGAATCTGGTGAACATCTGAGTAATCGTCTCATTTGGCTTCATTTTGAATGTCTCGTATTCTTGTGTCAGATGGCTGAACTTTGATTTTTTAACCTGTGTGGTTCCTTCATGAGTCACCTCCAGAAGCCTCCATACTTCGTGTGAGGTGGAACATGTAGAGATCCTATTGAATTCAGTCCTGTCTATTGCACAGAAGAGAGCATTAATAGCCCTGGCATTTAGACTTGCCTGTTTTTTTTCCTGGTCGGAATATTTGTCGTGGGTTTTTTCAACAAGAGTCCCCTCGACAACTATTCTGGCAGGCTTCTTGTAACCATCAGTGACGATGGTCAACAGATCAAAGTCTAGAGACTTGAGATAAAAACTCATCATAGTTTTCCAATAGGTGTAGTTAGTTTCGTCAAATAGGGGTGGCCTATTTGTGGTCTGTCCCTCACCATAGTTGGAAAAGATAGGTTGTGTGGTTGCCATGGATCAGCTCTAGGATGTTAATCCAATATAAGAGAACAGAGCTCTGATACCAATTGAAGTACGTGAATAGAGTATGTCGAAAATACCCAATTAAATTTTAACTCTATTCAAGTCCAACCAACAGAAAGTATAATCAGAGTATAAATGCGGAATATAAATAGAGATCAGAAAAGCATACACAGACATCAGTTTTTAACCTGGTTTCCCTCGTGGAGGACTAGTCCAGGCCTGAGAACTCTAGCTCATGATTGAAATCCACTATTTGTGAAATAGCATACAACCACGTGCCTTTACTCAGAAGAGCACGCCAACTTCTTACAGATTCGCAGATGGCGAAACTTGAAATTGCCCAAGTGACTTCTTTTGAAAACTCTTGCACACAAACTTCTAGATGACTCGCACTGAGCACCTTTGGGGCTTGGGAAGTTTTGTGACTAGTTAGATGGGAAGAGTAGGCTTATAATATATGAGGCTATAGAAGAAGAGACGATGAGAAGATTGGATGATTGAAAATGAGTGAAAACGAGTCCTATATATACTAGTCCAGAGAGGCAGAGTTCGGCCAGAACTCTGTCCCAAAAATTCAAATATTTCGACCGTTGAACAACTAGCATCAATGAAACCCTAAAATTAAGGTCCTGGATTCTAGGGGGCAGAGTTCGGCCCGAATTCTGTCTCCTAGGGGACAGAATGTTCAAATGGGCTATATGGGCTTGGTTTGGTGGAGCTTTGGGTATTAAGTCTAAGCTTTGAGATACTCAGTGCAACTCAACTTACAACAACCTAAACTCAATAAAAGATAAAAGTACAGACTCAGAGTACAAGTAACAGCTGCACTGTCGAAGCAATCGTCGATGATGTCTGTCTTTAACTGATATGTGATGATGTTCTGTTTTGGAGCTTGATGTGTCAAGTTGGATCATAACGGATATCGTCTTGTTAATTATCAAGATCAGGTTGACTGTGATCCAGTTTGGGTCAACAAAAGTGGACTTCAAAGACAATGTGGGTGTGATTTCAAATCAGAATCACAGTGATTGAAACAAAACTGAGTGATTTCTACTGTTGCTGGGATTGCGATTATGATTATCAAACCACATTGATAAGTGTTTACAAAATCACTATTAAGTTCTATTTTTATAATGACAATTGGTCAAATTATTTCATTATTTAAATAATGCTAGATAACAAATCAAATTTACCATATAGTTAGGGGTGAGATTCGTTTAAATTAATCATTAAAACATATTAATACCTCTTTGTAAAACTATCAAAAAAATATCTTTACTAAATAAACATTTTTTTATTATAATTGTATTCATGACCTCTAGTGCCAAAAACTAATATAATTATATTTAAATTGGAAAGATACATATTATAACTAAATAAAAGTTAGTATTTTGATTTCATACATTGTGGTTACAGATGGCTTATCATGAGGGACTCCATCGACAATTATGTATGGCTTGTCATGTGTTCCCTTGTTGGTGTCATAACCTCAAAATTTGTTGTTATAAATAGAACATGTGACAACCATCCTCAACTCAACTCCTACCGGTGGTTTAGGTAATTTGTATGACTCAAAAAAGTTATGGTAGTAATGCCAACCCAATATCATTCACAACTCCAGCTCCAGGGAACCCAAAAGTTAAAAAAAAAAAAAAAAAAAAAAAGCAAATTGTGTGTACAACGGTACAAAGTCCGCTTGAAGATTTTTTTTACAATACAAAGTCCACGCGAAGAAATAAATAAAATTGCAAGGAGAACAATAGAAAAGAAATTGGTAGCTTGCATTGGCAGTGTCCTTATTATCATCCCTTTTTCCTCGATAATTCCTGACTCACCCTCCTCTCTTTTCACCGCCACCAAATTCTACATGTCAAGATGTCCAAAATTCTCTATGATGAGAATCCGATTGGGCCTATGGAGAACAACCAGTTCGGATGGGCCATGGAGTAGGGCTAAGAGTGTCACGTCCGGAAAATCGTTCGTCCTCGCATCGATTTCACCGAATCGTTCTCTTTCACCGAGGCGTGATGTCATACTAGTATGGAGTTGGCACTTATACAAGGCAAGATGACATGTTCTCAAAATGGTTATCTCAATTCAATATTGGCAGCGGAAGGAAAGAGAGTCACATTGGAGTTACACAGAGTATACGAAACAATTCTGTTTATTCAATAAGCAACTGAATTTACAAAGGCTTTCAATAGCCCAAATAAATTTGCCAGATTGGCTTACAACACTCAAGTTCTCTCTTGCCCACAAAAGATTTCACCATTCTATACATCATGTCTTCTATATCTCGGCCGCATCGTCCTGTTGCAAGTCCGAGCGTCAATGCAGTCGCACGCCTCAAAACGCTATGACATTTCATGTCTCAGCGCTTTAAAGCGAAGCTCCGCCGCGAGCAAATCCTTTCCATGCATCTGCAAGCAATTTGGTGGGGGATCAGTGCTAATCCTCTCGCGTACTGATACGACCCACTTTACTAAACCGACATTAAGTAATTATATGAATCATGCAGCTTAAGTTGTGATCTTTCTATTTTTGCCTTATGATCGATTTCATAGCATATTCGAAAGCAGTAAAACATATATTTCATGGCAAACATGTTATCATTATTCGCGTAAGCAAGTAGGCAACATATAGCAATCTCGTATTGTTTCATGACGCGACTTCTTACCAACATCGACACACTTATCCTTGCACCGACGCAAGGTGAATACGCCTACCATCTTTTCCTGTCATGTTATAGGTGATCTTTGTGCAGGATCTCTGTGTGCCTGCACCATTCAGCCCACCGGCCCCTATCTATATGAAGATAACTAACATTCATCATGTCAGAATGGACTTACGTTTCTCAAATGCATTGCGATGTCGCCCATTCAGTCTAGGTTACGATCCTTACTGACGGTCCCACAATGCTCGTGCTCCCTTGCAACGATAACCATTCCTCCTAGGCCGAACAGTTCCGGCGCCCTGGCGATCATGTTCGAGGAAACAAAATTCGTGCACGGGCTATATTCAAAGTCAATTTGATTATTCAATACGCATCTACTCATACAACCAAACATAGTTTGAGTCTGAAACTCAGACTTTGCGTCATTCCGCATTTCTCACATTCTTTGTACGATTTCATTCATTCTTTCAATGTTTGGTCGTCTCAATTCAATGTTCAATGAACGACCCGAAGGTCCCAAACATTTCCAAGACAACATACTATACATTTGGCAATTTCGTGGGTCAAAGTCCTCCCACCTTAACGGAGTAGGAAAGAAGGGTCAAAGTCCTCCCACCATAGCCGATACGTCTTGTCGTTTTGTCGACCCGATGCGGCTCGATTTTATAACTTTGTTGCATGACCAACTCTTCTGACTTAGCCATTCGAGCACTTCGTGCTCCGTTGAACTACTCGATTGATTCGGCTTACCGTGTTCATGCCTTAGTCCTTTGTGAGGCGATGCTTTGGTTCTGCGGACACCGTTGCAAATAAGGCACAAGATCGACATCTTATAATTCAACGTAAAAGCTTAGCTTGCACACAAAACCAACTAAAACCAATACTTGTCCGAATCGGACTTATGCTTTGCATCGATTCGATTTATTGGATCTTCGAACCGACTCAATGCTTTCTTTTTGGGGCCAATGTAACTCTTGTATCGATCTGACTCGATGCATTCCTCGGATCAACGTAACTCTTTGAGTCAACGACTCAGCATAATACACCGTGCGGAGCGGGACATTACATAATATACCACTCAATACAAGGTTCGTCCTCGAACCGAAACCAACACTCAATCCAAGTGTTTCTCTAGATCGTTTCACGATCTCGTCCAACTATCGTTGTTCCGTTTCAAACATTTGTGCAAGCTTCCATTAACATATCTTAATCCTTTCTGCCGCTCGATTTGAATTCAGCATACAACTTAGTTTATATCGTACTTATATTTTAGGCGTCCCATTAATACATGTATTCAGCCAAGCCCATTGGTAAAGAATTGGAACAAAGCTAACTGGTAAACTTTCATACTTGCAATCTTGTACTCTCGATCGGACTTCGCAACGCGTTGCGTTCGAAGTTGATGTCCAACTATTTCTGAAGTCTCACTTCGCAGCTCATCTCGATATGATTTTTTTCTTGTTGACTTACAAATGCTTCAACGTTCAGGGCTGCCCCTGCTAGGCAACTTACCCAGACATCGTGCTCAAATTCTCCCGACGCAACTTTTAAATTGACGTTGCTCACAGGCAACGGTCTTTCCAACCCAAAAGTTCAACTCGAGTCGATAGTGCTCAAAGTCAACAATCTTTTTGACACAAAGGTCTTCTACGACGCATCTTATGTTCAATCTCTATCGAGTAGAAAACTTCTAGCCAAATTTTCAATTTGTCCGTCTCGCAACGTCGAATATAAGTTCGATTCACACAAGCACAATTGCTAGGTGAACTCCAAATCTAACGACACAACTCGAAAGTCATTCTCTTACCGCTCGCTCTCGTGTATAGCACGATTCTCGAAATTGCCTATCCTTATCACCAAGTTTGTTTGTGAAATTTTCATTTCGATCGTCAATCAACATAATCATTCAAGCATTCATCCGACCAATCCTCACAATCCGACTATAATTCTCAGCCGAAGCTGTTCCATCAATTCCCGAAACAATTATTTGATCGCCTAGACTTGTCATCAACATGCACCATATTATATTTGTTCACGACGCAATTCCATATGCGACATCATATGGGTCTGCAACATTTACTTTGATTTGGCGGTCAAGTCTTCTAGGGTTAGCTGTCCCGAAACTACGCTCGATAATTGTGGATCATTAACGAAGGACAGTTACTATGAACCATGCTATATCTTATTTCGGAGCCAAATTACGTTCCGACTATTTCTATGAGACTACCCAAATCCGGACAAAATCATTTATATCTGCACAGCTGAGGCGCAACTATCCTCCGAATAATTCATGCACTACCGTCGATGATTCCGTAATTCATGAAACATCTACTCGTATTGAGTTCGAGTCTATCTACCCACAGTCAACACTCGAGATGCTATACGTATCGAAACAATCGTCGATGACTTTATAGTCTCGTCCCGATCAATCACAAAGTTTACAATCGACCAGTTCGACATTCTCGTATTGCTATCTACAAAATATCGATATCGTAGGCCCGTTTCGTTTTGTATTCTCATATCAAGCTTACGTTTTCTTGCGTATCAATTTCGATCGCGCGAGGGTCAACTTTGAATCTGTATCAACGTCAACTTAACTCGCATCACATACATCCAAGTTGACAAGGAACTTTTCTATACACATCACATCGTTTTCCGACTCGCCGCATCCTGCTATACTTCGATCGCGTAACCGAGTTACCGATTATCCAACATCGAACACTTGAGATATACGGTCATACCCTATAAGTTTTACGTGTTTCAGTCACTCAAATGTGTTTCGTTGCAACATAACCAACTATTTTTCTTAGGCGCGATTATCCGCATTAACTAACATTTCATCGAGTTCGCAAATTCGTGCAATCCGATTACAATTCGTATCGACCAACATTTTCATCGAGCTGGCAATTCGTGTGATCCGTTTACAATTCGTATCGACCAGCATTTTCATCGAGCTCGCAAGTCGTGCGACCCGATTATAGCTTCAAGTTTCCTATCCCACTGATCCGATTATTGCCTCGAAGCATAATCGTTTCGCTATTCTCAGTCATCCAACCGACTCATAAATTATCGTCCTACGTATCATTCATTGATACAAGTCCACGCCTGATCGTTCTAACCGATTATCAAAGAATACTTGCATCAACATACCATCATACAAATTTTCAATCGAGTCTCGGTACTATCTCGTCCGTTGTGGACAAACCTTCCGCAATTTATACAAGGTGTCGATGCAATCTATCGCACCAGTGGTATGACATATACCACTCAAAAATCGAGTCATTCATCGCATAAGTGGTACAGTATATACCACTCAAAATCAAGTCATTTCTCTCGCATTATACTTGGTATGAATCAATGTTTATTCCGAACTAACCATCCCTCAGTGATCATGTCGATCACAAACGTAACTTTCGATTAAATCAAAATTCGACACATTTCAGCCAATGTATACATTCGCCTTACTCAAGTTCGACGCGCAACTGAATCGATTCGTTCTTTTCGATTTATGATTTTTTAGTTCCATCTGTTGTATCTCGTGCAACGTTTTATTTCCGACATTCAAAGCCATACTCGAATCCGTTCAATACATTCGATATCAACTTTCATTTTCATTACAACACATCATTCACAATCAACTCGTTGCAATTAAGGCAACAACATCCCACGACTTTCATTAATATCGATGCAACCAATAGTTCTCATATCCACTGTTGCATTAAAACAACAAACATCTCAATTCACATTTCACGACTTGTTGCACTTGCAACAACAAACATTTCAATTCACATCTCACGACCTGTTGCACTTGCAGCAACAAACATTTTACGGTTCGTTGTACATGATGCAACCAACATTTTACAACTTTACTCGACAATATCATGTAAATTTCAAAACACTTGCGGCAAATTTACGCGATTTTGTATTAGACTTATTATATGGAACATCCAGAGCGTCATCGAGTAGAATCAAGAGTCATTTGATCGTGGTAGGCAACTTTTGGAATTGAAATGAAGCAAGCGTCCTGAGAAAATTGAACCTAGAGCTCTGATACCACTTTGTTACGTACCGACCCGAAAAATCGCTCGACCTTGCATCGATTTCACCTAATCGTTCGTCCTCGCTGGGGCGTGATGCCGTACGAGTCTGGAGTTGCACTCTTACAAGGCAAGATGACAGGTTCTCAAAATGGTTATCTCAATTCAATATTAGCAGCGGAAGAAAACAGAATCACATTGGAGTTACACAGAGTATACGAAATAATTTTCTTTATTCAATAAGCAGCCGAATTTATAAAGGCTTTCAATAGCCCAAATGAATTTGCCAGATTGGCTTACAACACTCAACTTCTCTCTTGTCCACAAATGATTTTACCGTTCCATACATCATGTCTTCTATATCTCTGTCGTATCATCCTGTTGCAAGTCTTAGCGTCAATGCGGTCGCATGTCTCAAAACGCTACGACATTTCCATGCCTCAGCGTATTCATGCGAAGCTTCGCCGCATGGAAATCCATTCCATGCATCTGCAAGTAATCTTGTGGGGGATCAGTACTAATCCTCTCGTGTACTAGTACGACCCACTTTACTAAACCGATATCAAGTTATTATATGAATCATGCAGCTTAAGTTGTGATCTTTCTATCTTTGCCTTAGGATTGGTTTCATGGCATATTCGAAAGCAGTAAAGCATGTATTTCATGGCAAGCATGTTGTCATTATTCGCGTAAGTAGGCAACATATAGCAATCTCGTGTTGTTTCGTGACGCGAGTTCTTATCAACATCGACGTACTCACCCTTGCACCGACGTAAGGTGAATACGCCTACTAGCTTTTTCTGTCATGTTATAATTGATCTTTGTACGGGATCTCTGTGTGTCTGCACCATTCAGTCCACCGGCCCCTATCTATATGAAGATCACTGACATTCATTATGTCTGAATGGACTTACGTTTCTCAAATGCATTGCGATGCCACCCATTCAGTCTAGGTTACGATCCCTACTGAAGGTCCCTCAATGCTCGTGCTCCCTTGCCACGATAACCATTCCTCCTAGGCCGAACAGTCCTGGCGCCCTGGCGATCATGTTCGAGGAAACAAAACCCGTGCACGAGCTATATTCAATGTCCATTTGATCATGCAATACGTATCTACTCATACAACCAAACATAGTCCGAGTCTAAAACTCAGATTTCGCATCATTCCACATTTCTCACATTCTTTCTATGCTCTCACATTCTTTGTACGATTTCATTCTTTCTTTCGATGTTTCGTCGCCTCAATTCAATGTTCAATGAACGACCCGAAGGTTCTAAACATTTTCAAGGTAACATACTATACATTTGGCAATTTCGTGGCATTTGTGTCACAACTGCTTACTTCGCACATGAAGTATGTCTTTTGATATTCTATGACTTAACGTTCAATGATACGCGATTCCTGCATTTGATGCACGTCCGACACGATCTTTCAATGTGCTAGACTTATATTCATTCCCTCCGACTCGTGCATTTGAGACACGCCTTGATAGAGTATTCAATGTTATGTGACTTCGTGCACTTGATACACTCGTCGATACAGTTATCCCATGTTCTTATGGCTTGCGCACCAAGACGCTCGCTGTTGCGGTAATTTCGATGTTATATGGCGACTCGTACATTTGATGTACGTTTCAATTCAATTGTTCTTAGTGTTCGATACGCACTACGATTTCTCTCCTTCGAGCCACGTCCGTGGACTCGATAGGTTAACTTAGCATACAACGGTACATTTTACTTAGGCACGACGGAGTAGGAAAGAAGGGTCAAAGTCCTCCCACCTTAGCCGATACGCCTTGTCGTTTCGTCGAGCCGATGCGGCTCGATTTCATAACTTTGTTGTACGACAAACTCTTCTGATTTAGCCATTCGAGCACTTCGTGGTTTGTTGAACTACTCGAATGATTCGGCCTACCGTGCCCATGTCTCAGTCCGTTGTGAGGCGATACTTTGGTTCTGCGGACACCGTTGCAAATAAGGCACAATATCGACCTCTTATAATTCAACGTAAAAGCTTAGCCCGCCCACGAAACCAACTAAAATCAATACTTGTCCGAATCGGATTTATGCTTTGCATCGATTCGATTTATTGGGTCTTCGAACCGACTCAATGCTTTCTCTTTCGGGCCAACGTAACTCTTGCATCGATCCGACTCGATGCATTCCTCGGGTCAACATAACTCTTTGAGTCAATGCTCAGCATAATGCACCATGCGGAGCAGGACATTACTAGGAGTACCTACATGCCCTAGGTGCCGGTCATCAGTGCTCCGGCGGTTGACATGTAGTTTCTTTGTCGGTACAGATCGAGTTGGTAGGTGTCACGCCTGGTCCCGTAGGACCGATCGTCCTCGCTAAGGCGTGATGCCGTACGAGCCTAGATTGCGTCCGTGCAAGGCAATTTCATAACGACCGATTACAACAGCTTGCGACGGGGTCGTCACACAGAAGTCCCAAGCAGAAACATTGAATATACAAGCAACACAAGCATTGAGACAAAATCATAGTCTTTATTGATAATGAACATAAGATTACAAAGGCTCATGGCCAAGATTACAAGTCGCTCAAGCTCACTTTTCTCTCATTTTTACAAGTCAGTCAGCTCTCTCTCATCTCGCAATACACTTTGAAGAGCCGGCGGATGCTTCAGATAGGCGATGTTCATACATTATGTCCAGTATAAGTTCTAACTCCATACGGCCGTACGTCTCGAAACTCCAAGGAACTTCATGCCTCGACGCATCCATGCGAGCTCCGCGCCAACGAGCTTCTACCTGTGCCTGCACATGAAAATTGTGTGGGTGTCAGTACTCAACTGTACTGGTGGAGTGAGCTCCTCGCCCACCTATACAAAACCAACACATTCATTTACTTTGTGCAACATAAACCCTTTATGGTTGTTTTTCTATTCTTGCCTTAGGATCGATTTTAAGACAAACTTTTGTCCTATTTGTGTCTCTAGACCGTCACCATGCAATTGTACTGCTAACTTGCTTATCGTTGTACCTCTAGACTCTTCTCGTGCCAACAACATCAGAGTGTCGACTCGTGCTTGTCTTTCGTGCCATACCTCGGGACGCAACGACTTGGTCGTGCCATAAACTCTATTCGTGCTAACATATAATTGAGGCAGTGCCTCCTGCTTAGTCTTTTGCCTATACTCATGCCATAATAGCGTGGTTGTGCCTCATAACTTATTACGACTTAACCAAATTTGTCTTACGGCCCTTCTCGACTTACCTCGAAATGACTCAAGTCCGACTTATGCAACTCTATGCCAACGACTTAATACTCGACGCTACATTTCGTGCCGAAGCACGTGTCCTTGCTAAAGCCAATCTTAGGCGGCCCTTCTCGACTTAACTCGAAACGACTCAAGTCCGACTTATGCAACTCTATGCCAACGACTTAATACTCGACGCTACATTTCGTGCCGAAGCACGTGTCCTTGCTATAGCCAATCTTAGGCGGCCCTTCTCGACTTAACTCGAAACGACTCAAGTCCGACTTACGCAACTCTATGCCAACGACTTAATACTCGACGCTATATTTCGTGCCGATGCACGTATCCTTGCTATAGCCAATCTTAGGCTCCATAACGGTGTTGCAACCGTGCACACCTACTTAACTCACTTTGTGTCGTGCTTGTACTATCTTTGATTCGACCGACACCGTGCATGCGGATTGCCGCTTAGCACACCAGCTTATCTATATGAAAGGTCACTAGCAATGTCAAGCTATCTTGAACTTATAGCTGGGTTAGACGGCGAATACTCTTGCACGCATGCAAAAGTTTCCGAATTACCCGTGCCGATTCGCTGCTGGCACGCGCCGATTCATAACTCGCGTAGGCTATAACTCGCTTCTCCCGGGCCGACATGATCCCGGTGCCCCCGCGATCATTCGAGAAGACTACACCTTGTCGACAAGCTTTCCATGACCACGCACCTACGACGACTTCTAGACTCGACGTAAATGGAAGGCCTACAGATGATACAACTTGCTTTCTCTTCCTTAAACTTCTTTATCCATGTCCATGCTTTTTATTCTTCATGCGAGACTCCCAAGCCACGGGACCGGTTTCGGCGACCAACGGTCGCGTGTACTTTACATTCTTTGAAACACAAAAAACGGCTATTGCATAGCCTTCCAGATAGACCTGAACAAACGTATTCATTTGTGTCCCATAGACCGTGGCACACTTATCCTTGAACCGACCGAGGCTCGTGCCTTAGACTGACTTGTGTTCTACGCGACACTATCGTCCAAGTCATATTTTATATGACGAGCCTTGAGATCGTGGGACTATGTGACTTGACAACCGCAGAAAACATGGGACAGTGCTTGCTATGACTTCGATAGCCCAACATAACTTTGCCTAACTTAGTCGTGCAACAACTTGACGAGCAAATGCTATGTCAAGCCTTGCATCGTGGGAACGTGCAGTGCACGCGTTCGACTTTAACAACCAAGTTCTTTGTGTGCCTAGACTTATGCCACAAGCCGTGCGATATAACTTAACCTGTGGGACAGCAAAGGCTATGTTCAAGCCTTGGACGATGGGACTGTGCATGCTTCATTAAGCGTTTATGCGTGCGACGTCTATGACTTAGGCTAATTTCATAGCTTTGTGGCAATTTAGACCAACTTTCCTTCTTCCAGGCTACGGGATGAAGGACCGAGTGTCATTTTGAAAGCACGCCGTGCAATACATTCTAAGCCGACCGTGGGACATTTTTCATGTTCTAACTCAATCCGACCCATCTTGGGATTATTTCCTTAGCTATGTGGATTCGTCTCTTTTATTCAAGCCTACTTGTGCAGTTGAAAACTTTCGTTTTATTAGTGTGAAGGCCAAGCTGAGGCAAGTTCACCGAAGCCACCCACTTGAGCGAGGAGTCGCCTCGGCCGAGCGGGACTTCGAGCAGGCCGTTGCATGGCTAAGTCCAACGCCGTTGGCGTTTTGATCCTTCCGATTGAACTGAGCGGGACGGGACATTACAGTAGGTGTCGGAATAAGGTAGGGGGGCTTGTAGAGGAAATGGACAGCAAGAGTCTAGCATGGATGGCAACGGTAAGGGCATGGATGCTTTGGTGAGATTCCAAAATCACAGTTTTTGAGGATATGAGAACTCAATTGACTAATATATTACCTAAAAGCACACCTGTAAATCACACCATTGATTAACGCTGGACTTAGAAATCACAGTATGTGATTGTGATATCCCAATTGATTAACCCTCCCTAACATATTACAATAGCAGCAACAACAATTCCTGACTCACCATCCTCTCTTTTCATCGCCATCAAATTCTACATGAACGAGACGACAAAGCCAAAAGTCACGGCAGCGAGGCATGGCTCAAGTCTAGTGCGCTGTAGGTTTAGATTAACAGCCTTTTGTTAGATCCCAAAGAGTAATGACTGATAAATGGAAATTGGCTGTCTTACTTATCTTTCGCATAAGTTACACATCACTACATGAACCATGCCCCTTTCCTTGGGACCCAACAAGGGATATAATCATGAAATTTCATTCCTTTTGCTGGTCGAGTTAATGTAGGCTATCTTATTGATCCATATTAGGGGTCTGTGCTTTGATTAGCTTTTTTTTTCCCTTTTACTTATATCTTTGGATTGATGCATGAAATTGGGATTTGGTTAGTTTATAAAAGATGTTTGGGGGGTCCTTCATTTCTTTTTTAAATTATTATTCTGGATTCACACTAGGTTTGATGCCCTCAATTGGAATTTGTTTAGAGTATTAGGTTATAGATTGTGTCGGAATTACAATTAATTATTTATCCCGGAACCTGGTTTGTAACTAAGTATTGATATATTAAATTGTTTTATTTGGACTTGAGTAGGCATTGCCATATCTAATTTTGCCTTTAGGTTTACCAGAGTTGCTATTGGCTTTTCATCTGATCCAGGTAAGCAACGGACGTCTGAAATTTGGTTTGTTTAGTTTAATAGGAGGTTGTTACCTCAGTACTGATCCATAAAATGGCTTTGTGTTTAGCCTTTACCTCAGTACTGATCCATAAATTGGCTTTTCATCTGATCCAGGTAAGCAACGGACGTCTGAAATTTGGTTTGTTTAGTTTAATAGGAGGTTGTTACCTCAGTACTGATCCATAAAATGGCTTTGTGTTTAGCCTTAAAAGAGAGGTCATTTTTAATTTATTTCTGTGTCGTGGTGCATGAGGTGCGATTTTGTTATTTTGAGATTATGCAATCCTTTTATTTCTTTTATTTTTTGAACTCAAACTGGGGCTCGATGCACAGAATCAGGTTTCTTTAGTAGACAAGTCATTTGACACAGTTTAGTAGATTCAAAAGAGGGGTTGATGCATGATATTACGTTTTAGTTAGCTCAGCAAATAGGTAGTCCTTGAGTCCAAATAAGGGACATACGTGAAATTGTTCCGTGTAGAATACTGACCTTTATGAGCTTCTCTTTAAAGTTTTGGTTGCATATTAATTTTAATACTTGAACACGAACCTTTCATTAGCAAAAGATTGTCTTATTTTCATTAAATTTAAGTTTTCTAACTAATTTTTGATGCATAAGGTTTCATATAGTTTCTTAAGATATTCTGAGCTTTTCTGCTGAAATTGAATAGGTATTGATGAATGTAATTTTGGTTTTGTTTAGTTTACAAAAGATTCAGGCAATACCGTGGAGGAAGTCAAACTTCGAGTACTCTATGTGTCACCGCCTCAACCTCCCTCACCGGTTCCGGAGGGATCTGAGGAAGGATCATCACCTAGGCCTTCTGTATCAGATAATGGGACTACAGCATCCCCAGAATATGCCAATGTGAGTATTGAGGTTTTTTAGTCTATAAATTGTTTCTTGATCTCCTAGATGAATGAAATGCCATGTTACTGCACAATGGTTGCTATAGGCATCAAGAGCACATTTGGAACATCAAGACAAATCTTCAGAGGTGAACTTTAATTAATGCTGTTTTTGTTTTGTTGTTCCATATATGTCTGCTGAAAGGTAGAATAAATGTGTGGGTTTTGAAATATCTAAGGAATGAATGAATGTTATGATCTATTGTTTCCTCCCAGTCTCTTTCTACCGTCTAGTTTCTAATTGATCTTTTCTTTCTGCATTACACTACTGAGTGTATATTTGTATAGTATTAACATCAAATTACTTGGCTCACATTTTCTCCCCCGAATTTGTGTTTTGAGCTTTCATATTGTGGAAATATGACTATTGTATTCAGATCAATTTGCATGAGATGTAGCCATGTAGTTTTTGTAGTCTGATTCTGTCTTGGTCAAATCTGCATGCCGTTGTTACAGGTTGGATAACTTGGATCATGTATGTGCTATGATGCACGGACACACTGACATGACATGAGATGAATCTGACCGACATGGCAACTTTGAGAATTTAGACCTGACATGCACACACACTCATATTTGTTACAAAAAAAAAAAGAATATGGCAGCTAGCTTTTTCAAGACTTCCAGAAAAGCACAAACCAATACATCCATACATATATATAACACCTATGAAGAGTGCCCACAAAGGTCTGTTAGGGTTGCATCTATCAACCCCCAAAGTCTGATTATCTTTCAAAATCGTTCAGGTCCCAAAGTATGATCATTTTCCAAAATTCCTCACTTGCCTTCCCACCAGTGGCAGCAAGTGGAGGCATCCAGAGATGACCAGAGACTGTAGATGATGAACTTGCAGGAGTCCAGTTTGTTACAAATTTTTTTCCCCCAATTTTGACTTATTTGACCATGTCCGCTGCGAATTGAAGGCGAACATCGTTGAGGCATGGCTGGATTCAGATCAGACAAGAATCAAACTGTGTCCCACACGAATTCATGTCGGATTTGAACTGGACACGGATTCGGCACCTGTCTGGCCTGGATGACCACAACTATCTTTCCACCAAGATGGCTGCTACACTCTCTCGCTTTCAAACGTAGCCACAACTCACTCTCTCTCCTCCAAAGTGGCTGCTATGCACTGTCACGCCACCTAGAAGCCCACAACTCTCTCTCCCTCCTCCCCCCACTCTCTCTCTGTTGTTTCTACTCTTTTTCTTCAACTGGGTCTGATTGTCATATAAACTGTGGGGGGAGTGCTGAAGGATACAAGTACTTTTCCTTTCTGGATAATTCTAGTTATGTCAGCAGTGCTGTCAAATAGGATAGCTATTATTTAATCGTCTATATATATATATATATATATATATATATATATATATGGCCTAAGTTCCCTAATGAAATCAATCAAACGAGTTGAGATATTTCTAGTCTCAACAATTTGGATAGCCTGCCGCGGCCTTATGCACTAATAGCTTGTGGAATTATGAGAATTATACCCTTGCCATCAGGAACCTAATTGATAGTTGCTTGGCGAAGAATAATAAGTCAAGACTGACTGTGCGTTAAGGCATGAATTGCATGAATGAATTGGAAGGGGACATTGCGGGCTCATTTGTTAGTGAGGTTTTCTTAGTATTTGTGGGTGTGGGTTTAGATGTAAAGAATGGTTGCCAGAAATATAATTTATGGATGTCTGCCCTTCTTCATTCTGGTCTTCTTGGTAGGAGATTGGAGTATGAAAGGCATCAGAAGTTTGGACTTAGTGAACTTTGTGCTTCACAAAATGGAAGGCAACTACCTTTGGTGAGCGCAATTTGAGAGTCGAGAACAAGCTTTTCTTAGAAACAGAGATGTAGAAAGCATTTACCTTTTTTGGGGGGATTTACACGACTGTATAGTGTACCACCGCCTTTCAGTCCCCAGTTCAGTGTTAATGTTTTAAATTATACCGCAGTAGGTCTGTTAGGTACATATGTAGCAAGTAGATTTTTTTTTTGTATTGCCCAGGATGTCTCAGTTTTGACAGCCAATTAGATTTCTTGCGAAATTACAGGCTCTTCAGACAGTCTGAGATAATTTGTACATTCTGTTTGAGTTTATATAAAGAGTTAAAGTATCATACTATCATTTATAGAGGACATAAAATTTTTGGTGTCCAAGTGCCATGGAGATTCTGTTAATGTAGGGTCTGGAGTCAAGTTGTACACATCCTTACTCCTATGGTAGGCTATTTCCTCGAGTTAATCTGGCATCTTTCAGATGCAAGTACATAACCTTGCCATAGCTTTAACTAACATCGTCAAACCACATAGAAAGCAAATCTAAATAATCTCTCTCATACTATAGGGATGGTTAGGTTCTCTGTGAAATTGATGTCAGTGGGTTTTGCTATTTTCTTAAGCTTCAAGGTTTAGTTGATCCGACAATGTATATCAATAAGACGTAAATTATGACAGCTATATCCATTGCATCTAATTGAGGTTAGTGTGTTGCTTCTTAGTATTGAAATTGAATGAAATAATAGTCACCCTGACTAATTGATTTACATACAATAAATAAATTTTC
Source organism: Iris pallida (assembly GCA_029216955.1). Classification (NCBI taxonomy): domain Eukaryota; kingdom Viridiplantae; phylum Streptophyta; class Magnoliopsida; order Asparagales; family Iridaceae; genus Iris; species Iris pallida. The sequence continues at coordinate 8,136,156 of JANAVB010002795.1, forward strand.
TTCATTTACATGCTTTTACGCGGTTGTTGATTGTTCTTTTTCGTTCACTTCTCTCTACGGAATTGATTGGAAAAGAGGACCCCTAACGTCAGTATCAGTGAGTATCAGTAGTGGTTGGTATCAGATTGGGACATGCCAAATCGTATCAGTATCGGCCGTATCATTTCATAACAGCTGATACTACAAACTATGATGATCCAGCTTATAGAATAATTGGTATCAGCTTCTAGAAGTCCTGACTCTTGAGTATGAAAAGGTAAAGGATCTCGAAATCAGCAAAGCATATGGGAATTCCTCTTACTACCACTTTTAGCTGAATTTTACAACGATATCATGGTTTCATGGGTGTATATACTAAGTCACCTTTGAAGATTGTCCAGATTGGTAGTTCTTAGGAACTTACAAGTGAAAATAAATAAATAATCTGACATGAATATTCAAACCATAGTTATGTTTTTTCTTGGTAATACCATAATATGAATATCATGTTAAATAACTGAACAAATCCAGTTTGGACTAAAGCCGTGAGAATATTTATGGTGCATTTTTGTGCTAAAAGATGTGCTGCCAATGCAAAAATGCTACATCCGGAAGTTCAATTTCTGGATTTTTGCACATAAATATAAGGTGTATAAGCAGCATGCCAGCATCACTACTTTCATGATTTCTCCCATTCACAACATTTTGTTGCCTCCAGGATGAACTACAATATTCTTTGACTAGAACCAGTGATCATAATTCATGAATTTATGTTGATATTTGGTATATTCAACACCTCATACCGGCCTATTCATCATAACTTAAGTGTTTTATACATCCAAACGTTCTATTTCTGGATGTTTGCACAGAAATCAAATGTGTATAAGCAGTATGGCTACTTCATGATTTCTCCACTTTTTGTGATCATAATTTCATGAATTTGTGGTGTTGATATTTGATATATTCAGTCGCTCATGCAGGCTTATTCACCATAACTAAGTATTCTATAACTGTTGCATTTATTCGTTTATTTCTTCAGGCATTGTCTCTAATTTCAAGGCTGTCCGAGGAGAAGAACGCTGCACTACAGCAGAACAATAAGCTTCGTCAGGAACTGGTGAGAATATCTATGACAAATCCATACACCACTCTCTATTTCCAATACTGCATAAATATTTATATTCAGTAGTCTTGCTATAGTATGCCACAAAATAAAGTAGTTATCTTGTTCATACTAAGTGCTTTGATAATCACTCTGAAGGTTATTCGCTAAATTTCGTTCTTTGGATATTGATATTTGAAAGGTAGGCTTTGTTATATTTCCAATGGTTTAATTTTGCCTTGGTATTTGCAATTATAATGGTATTTGATTGTTTTTTATTCATTAAAGTTCCGCTTTTAAGTGTCAGATGTTTGATTTTCTCCATAAGGTTATTTCTATGTTGGTGACCTTTATTTTGTCAAACCAGAATCTACTGACTGGTGCAATATATGTATTCTTTGCTTCCTTTTTTGTATGATAACTTGCAGTAGTTTAATATCCTTGAGTTTAGTAAGCTGATGTTACAGAGGAAATGCCCCTCAATAGATCTGAATGGAAGAAGAGGAGACAGACGACCCCAAAAATTGGGGATGAAGCCATTGTTGTTGTCGTCGTCGTCTTTAGCTTACTAATCCCACCCTTGAATTGTTTTCGTTTTACCTTTAAGAGAGTGATAGTGCATATAATAGACTTACCGGTTGAGTTAATGCACGGCAGTGTAGACCTTTTTAGTGCAGGGCAGTATGCCTATCCATCTGGCTAGGAAGCTTCTGTCTACCATTCATTCTCACTTGGCGGTATGAAATTCCCATTGGCTTCGTCTCCTAGTCTGAGTTTTTGCCTTTTCAGAAATATGAGCAAAGACATCTCTCAACTGGGAAACCCTGAAACTAGAACATTATTTTCATTTTCATCCAACTTTTATGTCCTAGACACTCTCACTACCACTTTTATGCTGCTTTAGTTATTTGTTTGAGTCTTCAGCCTTATGGGACATTTTTGTACCCATGTGAGACTAGAATAAAGCTTTTTTACATAGCTATTTGCATTTAGTCATTATTGGCCAAAGATAACTTCTCTAGCAGTACCCTACAAGGCACACTACTGTACTAATTGTGAACACTGGAAGACTTTTGGAGTGCTGATCTTGAAGCTTTACAAAGAAATTCAAGAGCAAATGAGAACTTGATTTTATTAATGACTAGGTAAGGTCTTGTAGAAGAATACAGTGACCCGCCTGTTTGGCTCCCTGTGTTTGGTTCAGTGTGGAGTCTCCATGATACCCCAAAGATGGCTTTTTAGTTAGAATGCTCGAGTTTGGGAGTCCTCGTAATTTAGAAATTAGAATCATACTTGAATCCGTTGGGGAGCCTTTTTTGTTTTTGAAGGTTCCTCGAGTCCATTGGCGGTCCTACTCTTTTGACTGTTGTGGTACTGGTCTCTCTATCCAAGGGGCTTATGCAAGCATGTTTGAGGTACTTAATGTGATGTTAGTGATTCTTAGGAGAGCCTTCTCTCGACGTGCTTTAGTACGATTGAGACATGTCACCTATTATGAGTATTACCTTCATGAATCATGACATTGTGAGAATAGTTGTTTGTCTCTGTTGCTGCTTTTTGCGAACAATTTAACGGTTACTATATGGTCTTCATTTAATGCAAAATATGCCGATCGGTCAAAAACTACTCGTGAGTTAATGTCTGCCTATTTAGATTCCAACAGGATAAAAAAAGCTTGCAGGTTCTTCTCTTGAGCACAGATCTTTCTTCTGTTAAAGATTGACCTGGTAAAGCGAGCACGTTGTTTTCTTCAACATCTAGTCATCTGTACATAAATGAATGATATGTTTTTAAAGCATATTTAATCGCAACTACTTTATTTTGGTAGCATAATCTATGCAGTCTCAGTTAGCTACTCAGAGAGCGCAGATTCAGCTTTACATACTCGTCGGTTCTACATTTTTCTCATTGGTAACTGAAAGTGATGTCATTTGGTCCTGTGACTACAATATGCAGGAACTTCTGAGGCGAGAAGTGAGTAAACAAAAGGGTGGTGTCTCATTCATGTTTGTGGTGATCTTTGCCCTCCTGGGGATCCTTATTGGCTATCTTATGAAGACATAACTCTCTTGGGGGATGCATCTCTTTGCCAATCCTCAAGTAACCGGCCAAGAGAAAAGAACAGAGTTGACATTGTTTTTCTCAGTTAGAAGTGTGCTCTATTAGCTTGTAGAATTGGGAACTCGCTATTCAAAGGTTGATTGGGGTCTTTGTATGTGGTTCTGGTAATTGTCTAGGGACAAGGGCAACTTGCTTACATGTAATTCTGGACGCGTCAACTAAGTTTCTGTGCAGCATGATAATCCATCCATCTAGTCTTCTAGATATCTATTTGTCATTCTTTCTGGGGCCATCTTATTGTGTGTATAAAAAAGAGGGTACATATTATCTTCAGATCAAATGATGTCAGGTTGTCGCATAAAATATTTTGTGACCCACCAAGATTTTCGCATCTTTCCTTTCTAGAGGTTTCTTTTTTAATTATTTGAAATTAAGAATAACGACCGTGAAGGGTCTGTGACCACCGTCCTGGCCGTAGTCACGTGTTGGTCCCCCATTGGAGGAGGAGGGGGGGGGGGGGGGGGGGGGGGGGTGTTTCCAAATTTTTTGGAGGTCGGCCCGATGTGGGAGGGGGACAAGTTGATGCGGGCACAGCCGCTGCCACCCTTCCGTGGGCAAATAGCAATGTATATATGAATATTAGGATATATAATATAATTTCTAGAATATGTTTTAGAATAATTTTTGAAATATTCGTATTCCAGAAGTTTCTTATAAGCCTTAGAGGCACTTAGATAAGGGGGAGACTCATCCTCACCAACGAAACTTATAAGCTTTCTTCATGTTAATAAAAGTTTTTCAAGTTTCATTCTTGCTCCACTATTCTCTTAGCAATGTAGTTAAGAATGTTCGTGAAGTTTTACACGGGTCTTCGAGGAGGAAGCTTGTGCGTCGTATGGGTCGAAGTGTATGAAAAATACTAAGACTGTGACAAGTGGTATCATAGCGAATGTTGGTTGATACCATGTCGACATTCGGGAGTGTCCAGGAGGGACCTGCGTCGCCTAAGGAGAGGCACGACAAGACCAACAAAAGGAGGGCATGCGCAAGGAGCCTACGACGGAGCGTAATCTTGCTGATCATGCGGAGTGCCTCAAGGTCTTGGAGACGAGTTCGAAGGACATGGAGATGTGCATGGGCTCCATGGAGCAAAGCAACATGAAGCTAGAAGAGTTCTTTGATGGGCTGGAGAGTGACGTCGTTTCGTCCATGACAATCTTTCGAGAGCAATTCCAAGAGACCGATCCACACTTTGAGGAGGAGCTCAAGGACATTGTGCGGAGATTGAGGACTTGAATAGGAAGGTCCGAGACTACGAGTAGCTAAAGACAGTTGTTAAGAGTTGCAGAGAACTCAAGACCAAAGTTGCCATCTTGGAGAAGTCCGTCGGAACGGTAGACCTTCGAGTAGAGAGGCACCTAGACGGAAGATCTCCGAGCCAAAATTCTTCAGCGGCGAGTGAGATGCCAAAGAAGTTGAGAACTTCTTGTAGAACGCAGAGCGATACTTCAAGACATTTCACATCAACGATGACGCCGAGAAGGTGGATATTGTTTCACTCTACTTCATCGACGATGCTATGCCGTGGTGGCGTTGAAGGTGCATGGAAGCCGAGAAGGGTTTGTGCTCGATAGAGACTTGGAAAGATCTCAAAAAGGAGATCAAGTCTCAATTTTATCTGGAGAATGTCGAGTTTGCAGCGAGGCGGTGCTTGCGACAACTTAAGCATACCGGGACGACCACAGAGTACATTGCGGAGTTCACACGCTTGATGCTCACGATATCTAGAATGGGCAAGGAGGATCTCTTATTCTTCTTCCTCGATGGACTTCAACCATGTGTAACTCAAGAATTGCAGCGACAGAGGGTGCAAGACCTGAACACCGCCATGGCAGTAGCCGAGAGGCTCGTCGAGTACATGTGGGACGACAACGATGCCAATGCGAAGCCAAAGATCACCAAGGAGAATAGTGGGGAAGAAGAGGAGAGCTCTCCTAAGGAGGGTCCGTCTGAGGGAAAGAAGCGCGAGAAGGCCTACCCCTAGAGAGTAGTTTCTTGCTTCATATGCGAAGACAATTACTTTGCTCGGAATTGTCCCATGAGGAGCATGCGTGTCAATGTCGTCCGAAGCGAGGAGGTAAATGACGAGGAGTGCGAAGTGGGAGCGCACATGGGAGCGTTGCGCTTACTCAACGCCGTGAAGACCAAGTCTGTTGTGTCGAGGACTCCAAACATGGATCTCATGTACGTTAACGTGAGGATCAACGAGAGGAGCACACGGGCGTTGGTTGACACGGGCGCTACTCACAACTTCATCTCAGACGCGGAAGTCCATCGTTTGGGTCTAGCCTTGGAGAAATATTCATGCAAGAAGAAGGCGGTCAACGTTGAGGCGCGCCCCGTAGAGGGGGTAGCCAAGTGAGTTCGCGTAGCGGTGAGAAATTGGTCGGGTGTTGCCAATTTTACCGCTACATCGCCAGACGACTTCAAGATGATACTAGACATGAATTTTCTTATCGCGGCAAAGGCGGTTCCGATGCCACATTTGGGAGCCATCAGCTTCATGGGAGAAGGCTCGTCGTGCATGGTAAAAGTTACACGAGGCGACCATCAAAAGGGAAAGCTATCTTCGACATTCAGCTCAAGAAGGGTAGCAAAAAGGAAACGACATACCTAGCGGTGCTCGAGAGGAAGAAGGACTTCAAGGGGGAAGGTCTTCCGTGCGAGACAAGAGTATTGCAAAGGGACGTATGAGTCAGTTCCGTGGAGGGTGGTGGATCATGCTACCAAGCTGGACGCGAGTGAGGAGAACCATGTCCTTGACTGCATGGAGGCAGAGACGACAAAGTAGAGTGGCTCGTGCAAGGAGTTGCTCAATGCTCGTGGTGGATATTCGGGTCGACAGAGTTGCAATAGGACTTGCATGCGCGGAGGTGTGAAGAACTATGTGCATCCACGAGATGAGGTGGATTGACGACCTGACAGCCTGCACGAGCCTCTTTCTATGCCGAGGAAGGCACAAACCATGGTAAAAGTTGGTGCAGCGAACAAGTTTGCTTCCGATCTTGAGGAGAAGATGGGCAAGTCTGGAAAGCGTCGCATGAGACGCATGAAGAGGGGACGAAGCACAACGACGATACCTAAAAGAGTAGACATCGTTCCCATACTCGGTGTACCCGTTAACGAGGGCGTCGACGAAACATGTGGGGGAGAAATTCACACATAATATTTTGTGGTCCATCGAGATCTTCGCAATTTTCCTTTCTAGAGGTTTCCTTTTTAATTATTTGGCTTTAAGAATAATGTATAGGAATATTCTTAGGATATAGAATAATTCATAGAATATTTCTTAGAATAATTTCTGGAATATTCATATTCCAGAAGTTTCTTGTAAACCTTAAAGGCACTATAAATAAGGGGGATGCTCATTTGCTCCTCACCACGGAAACTTATAAGCTTTCTTGATATTAATAGAACATTTCAAGTTTCACTATTGCTCCACTATTCTCTTAGCAATGTAACTAAGAGTGTTCGGAAATGCTTGCACGGATCTTCGAGTAGGAAGCTTGTGTAGTGTAGAAAAAACACTAAGGGTCCGTTTGGATAGGTTTTCTGAAAATTTGTTCTGAAAACAATTTTTAAAGAAGATTTTATAAAGTTGTTTTTTGGATATACAGTTTTCAAGTTTGCGTTTGGTTGCTTTCATCTGAAAATAATTTTAAAAAATAAAAAATTCTGATTGGTAAAAAAAGAATTTAGAAAATGATTTTTAAATAAAATTTTATAAACTACTCCTAAATTGTTTGCAAATTATTTTCGGGTTGTAGATTGGCAAATTCTTCTAAATTGTTCGAGGCCGCTAAGATCTACAACGAGAAGGACGTCAACAAGGGTTTGCACCACCCGGTCGGGTCCCACGTGAAGGTTGTGGAGATGGGGAGTATGCTTGCGGAGGCGTGGGGATGTGCTTTGGGTTGTCGCCGTCAGAATAGGGTAGGGAAGGCCGGAGGATGGAGGGGTTGGGGAGGCGGAGGACAGAGGAGTCGCGGGCTGTGGAGAAGGCGCGAGGAGCTCTGGCCACTGCGTGGAGGGATCGAGCAGGAGCGCAGCTCCGTCGCGCTACCGAGGACAGCATCGTCTCCGACCGTTGCTTCCCCTCTCGCTCCTCCCCCAAACTCCCCTTCAACTCCAAGACCCTCCTCTGGGTTTGACGAGGAGGAGCGACAGATGGCGGAGGTGTCGGTCCCGAAGAAAAACTAGGGTTAGTGTCTCATCGGAGAAGAGGAGCATGGAGATCGGGAGGGGTTATGGTTTTCTTCTTCCTTGTGCTTTTCTTCTTCGAGTTTAGAGAAGAGTCAGGAAGAGAGAGAGGCAAACAAAATTTCTTTTTGAGGGAGACCTCAGTCCAAGAGAGAGAGAACTCTCCCAGAAAACATGTTTTACCCTCTTTCCGAAAACCGCGTTATAACGTCGGTTTTGAAGAGTGTTTTTTTTTGGGAGAAGATGCATCCAAACACAATTTTCGAATACTGTAGCATTTGCACTCCGAAAATCGAGTTTAAAAGACTAACCAAAGATGCCATAAGTCCCTGACAAGATTATGTCATTCATCCAAGGATTCATTTAATTAAGATTTATAAAAAAATGAAGTTAAATTTAACTATAATTTGTTATGGATATATGAATAAAACAGAGGGTATTCGGTTATGCGGAAGAGAATGGAAAAAAGTTTAAAATTATAATTTTTAGAATTAAATGGTTTATAATATACATATGTCTTAGACGGACGGTAGAACAGTTGGCGTACGATAAAATAAATGTAGTAGAAGATAAAATAAATGTATAATAATAATAATAATAATAATAATAATAATAATAATAATAATAATAATAATAATAATAATAATAATATTATTATTATTATTATTATTTGATTTTATATGCAAATTATTGGTTGCTTCATCCAATCACGAGAAGTCGAACAAAAAAAAAAGAGAATTTTTGATTTACCTCCCACTTTTTATGTCAATATTAAGGGTGCACCCCACTATTTTGCATTAATAAACGACGGCCCCCACTTCTAACAGTTTTCGTTCGTGTCTAACAGAAACCCCCCTTCGTCGACTTTTTAGGACATAAATACCCTCCGTTCTATGTGTTACGTGTTGTGTTCTTTCTAATTCCTAAACTACCCCTCACTTATTAAATTCCAACCGCTCTCCCTCATAAAAGAAGTTGACGGACGTGCTTTTGACCTAACCCCCAAATTCTCTCCTCCATTTGTTCTCGTGTCACTATTAGGGTTCGTCCAAGCTTAAGCGACCTCCCATGGCGACCTCTGCAACACAGGTACAATGAAATTGCTCCTGTACTTTTTTTTCTAAACTTTTTGTTTTGTGGTATGCGTTTTGCCCCTCAATTCTGAGTAATTTGGTCTTTCTTGTAGGAGAAGTGTCAAATTTGCTCCAAGAACAACCACCTTGTCGATGAATGTTCGTTCTTGAGCTCGCCTTGCAAGATCAGGAACTGCAAGGGGATTAGGCACCTGTTGAAGTCAAATACTAAGGCAAATCCTGGTAGAAAATTTTTGAAATGCCCTGTCTGCTCGGATTTTGAATGGTTGGATGCCGCTATTTTGGAGTCAAGCTCTGGAAGTTCTTCTTCGACAATTCAAATGGAAGGATGTTTCACATGTGGTGAATTAGGGCATTGGAAGAAACAATGTCCTTGGGAAGAAAATACTTGCCCAAATCAACATTGTGGAGGGAAGAGAGCTGTCTTGATGTCAAAGAGGAGTCACAGCAAGGGAAGAAGATTCTTGCAATGCATGAGATGCAACAATGCATTCCAATGGTTGAATGAGGGTGTTGTTAAAGAGGAGAACAAATGTGAAATTCCTGTTCAAATTGTAGTAAACACAACTTTAGATAAGTTGTGCCAAAAATTTGGAAAGGAATTGGGCATGTAAAGTTGAAATCATGTAGTTGAGTGGAAATTTTCCATCTATGTAATGAATTGAAGTCGATTGCTTATGTTACTTTGTCAACAACTGCATGTCTCTCTTTTATGAATGTTGGACATATTCATAGATGCTTTGATCCATTTAAGTTTCACTACAAGCATTATCTGTAGTTCATGCAGACGAGTACCAAATGTTTAGAACTTTCAAACAAAGTTTACTTTGCTGCTTCAAACATTGGCCCTCAAAATGAATGTTTGCTGAAGAAAGAAAGATCACTTTGCTTATTCAAATGCTGCTTCAAACATTGTACATTCATTACATTCAAATATTGGCCTTCAAAGAAGTGTACTGAACAAACATTAAAGAATCCTGAACAAACATTGAAGAATTATGAAGAAGCAAAGAAGTATGCTGCTGCTGCTTGAACAAACATTAAAGAATCCTTAACAAACATTGGCTTTCAAAAAAATGCAGCAATTGGCCTTCAAAATACAAACAGTTGCTGCTTGAAACAGTTTGCTGCAATTGGCCTTCAAAATACAAACAATATTATGCAGCAATTGTCCTCCAAAATAGTGAACACAAATTGAACATATAAGCAAACATTGGCCTCCAAAATAGTGAACACAAATTGAACATATAAGCAAACATTGGCCTCCAAAATAGTGATGGGCCTGCATTTAGTGCTGCTTCAAAATAATGATACGTCTATGAGTTTAAGGATTACACAATACAAGCAAGCATGTACTTGGCCTCCAAAAACTGAACATAACAGAGTTTAAGGATTACACAAAAGTAAAGCAAGCATACAGTTAGTGCTGCTTCAAAATAATGAACATTCAATACACTTTCAACATTAAACAAGTACAATCCTATTGTTGTTGTTGTTGTTGGAGGATTGAAGGATTGTTGCTGTTGCTGCTGCTTGTTCCCATATTTAATCTGACACTATTGTTCCATGGAGGTCTAAACACAGAATTCATTGGCCTCCTCGGTGGTAGAATAGCTGCAATATTAGCCCTGCCATGCACTCCCAGGTTTTGATGAATCCAGTCACTTCCAGATTTGAAGGGAATGGTAGATGAGTGAGGAGGTGGAGGTCTTGGATGCATCAAATTGGAAGAATTGGTAGATGAGTGAGGAGGTGGAGGACCTGGATGTGGTTGTGGTGATGAAGGTATTTGTGGTCCTCCTGTACCCATGGAGCTAGCATCCTTCTTCTTTCCCCTTGAAGTCTTTGGCCTCTTGTAAGCAGTGTTAGTTTTTCGTGGTACATTTTGTTTTGGTTCTTTGGGTGGTCTTGTTGGCCTTGGTGCCCTTGGTGTTTTCTGGTTCCCTCCAACTGGTCCTCCTTGACAACTTCTAGTATTATGATCAGATGGCAACTTGCATCTCCCACAAATCCTCTGCTTCTTGGCATGCCTTGGTAACTCATCAGCCTCCCTCCTCCTAACACTCTTTGGTCTTCCAGGTTGCCTTCTTGTAGCAGGTGGACCAACTTCATATGGTGGCTGTAACCAAGTGCAATATGTAGAACACATATAGGATAAAGAACATTTCCAGCATAAGAAAGTGCTATATATAGAACACAAATAGGATAAAGAATCTTACTGGATCCCATAAGCTTTGCTGAGGCAATGGAAAGATCTTTCCAGCATAAGCCTCCTTGTAGGTATTAGCATGATAGTAGTGGCTTGTGAACCTATACCAAGATAAGTAATTTATGATGTAAGTGTACATATAAACTGCTATGTATCTATATTGCTATGCATATATAAACTGCTATGTATCTATATTGCTATGCATATATAAACTACTATGTATCTATACTGCTATGGCCAATAACTGCTTTGTATCTATACTTACAGTGTCCATGTGGGCCTAATAGGTAATAGTGCTGCTACAGCATGAACACATGGTATCCCTGTTAAGTCCCATACATGACAGTCACAAGTCTTGGCTCTGATATCAACTGTCCATCTGTTTTCAATGGAGAACACACTTGTGACACAAAATAATCCCTCATCAGCACCATTGACCTGAAACTGGTTGACTTGCTTTGTCCTATGCTCAATGATCTTCTTTGCTTTTGGAGTCAAGTCAGTCTCACCCCAGCCTTTAGAAACCATCTTCCTATCATAGATCAATTGCATGACCATCATATGATACATCTCTACAATCATAGTGATGGGCCTCCCTCTGATGTCCCTTATCCAACTGTTGAAGCTCTCAGAGAAGTTATTGGTAATGTGCTCACACTTGGTTGTCTTATCAAAGAATGCTCTACACCATCTTCTCATGTCCTCTTCCATAAGATACTGAAGACCCTCTGGACATTGTTCAAAAAGTGCTTTGATCCATTTAGCTGTGTCAGCCTCTCTGTATGCCCTAGCTGCACCCCAGGTAAGGTGCTTCAACTGTAGGCTACTACTGATTCGAGCCTTGAAATTCTTATAGAAATGTCTGAAACAAAATCTGTGGGGGTGCCCATAAAATTCAATGTCAACAGCACGTTCTAAGCCTTTCTGCCTGTCAGATATAAATGTTATCTTACCTGGATGTTGCAAAAACTTGTCTTTAATAATTGAAAGAAAGTGGCCCCATGTTGCTTCACACTCAGATGTGCAAAGATAGATGGCAAGAGGGAACAGTCCATTGTTACCATCTAAGGCAGTTGCTGACAAACAAACCCCCCCATGCTTTCCTTTCAAGTGACAGCCATCTAACCCCACTAATGGTCTACAACCTTTAATGAACCCTGTAAAACTTGCATTGTAACCTATGCATAAATAGCCAAATTCAGTGGTCCCTGCTATATTCCCACAAAAAGCTACACTCCCAGGATTGGATCTCATAACCTGCTGTGCAACCTGAGGACATTTCCTATAACCTTCATCATAACCACCAAAATTTTTCTCTTTCACTCTCATTAATGCCATATGTGCATTCCAATAGGAAACCTTTACTGTAAACTTGGACCACATCTGCCTCTGAATATCCTTTGCCTTCCATGAGATATGGTGTGCTTTAATATCATCTTCCAACACATCAGATATGAACTTACTGTTGGCCAATTTGTTTGAGAGCTTTGAAGTGTGCTTGCAAGTGTGGGCTCCATTAAGCTGCTAAGTGTACATGTAGTCCTGTCAGGTGAAATTCTGACCCTACACATCCATGGACATGTCTCTTCTTCATACACACCCCATTTCCTATTTGATTCATTCTTAACAAATTTTATTTCAAACCTGTTCTTTATAGCAAAAGTCCTTAAATATCTTCTGCACTCAGTAGGATTCATCCATTGTTGACCTATGACTAAGTCACCCACAACTGGAGCCCTGTATTCCTCCTCACCCATCTCACCCTTACTGTATAAGTCATCAATTTCAGCAGGTCTATGATCACATTCAGAAGCAGATGATGGACAACTATGGTATTCCTCTTCAAGGTCAAGTTCATCAAGGTTAAGTTTCTTTCTTCTCTGAAACTCTTCCCTCTGAAACTCTGTTTCTTCACCCCATTCTTCATTTCTGTCTTCACTGCTTGGTACAAATTCTTCATCCTCCTCTGTTTCTCCAACTTCATCATGAATTCTTCCTCCTCTGCCTCTGTACCCTCTGCATGTGTGCCAGTCTGCCTCTCCTCATCAACCTGTGTACCATCACCTTGTCTTCCAGCCTCTGCTTGACCATCTTTATCCCCAATATTGAAGACCCTTGATGGCATTTCATCCAACTGCTCCTCTGGGAGGTCCACATCACTATCACTAGGTAGAGGTTCAACAGTATTATGTTGCAATTGAACTGCTGGCTTTCTAGGTGATTTATGTGCTACTCTCTTTATAAGTGTTCTCCTATTTTCAACTGCTGGCTTGCTAGCTGATACTTGTGTCTCAATAAGTTGTGGCTCAGGTTGTTGTTCTTGACTTGTCTCTTTACCAATCTCTTCTAAGAACAAGTGTATTTCTCCATTTCTTGTCTGGCAATTTCTTGCCAATCATACCCAACAACTCAGCATCAGTCAACACCTCCACTCTTTCCCCACTTTTTGAGTCATCAATCCAGTGGTACTTGTAACTAGCCTCCAAAGTACTACTCTGAATTATATAGGGTATATCCAACAAACTAATCAAGTCTGGGTCTACTTCAACAGCTGTAGAACTACCATTCATACAGTGGACCCTAAGCACGACCTTCCTACATAATAGTACAAGTATGCACACATAAAATAACATGCTTACAGACTATAGTGGACCCATTCAGAAAGCAAACAATAAATAGACTCAACAATAAATAGAAGAGGAAAGTAAAACTTAGGTTAGGATAGTATAACTTACAGTGGGAGACTGCCTTTCTTCATGCTATCTCTCAGAAAAGCTCTGAACGAGAAAGGGGTTTTGGATTGGAGAATTTAGGGCATAGCTAAATCTGAAAAAAAGAAGAAGAAGATGTCGAAGGTGCTCAGAGGAAATAATTTCGTAACCAATCTTTCATATATTGAAGGAAAAAATTGCAAAAAAAATGGCAAAATTACCTGACTTGCAGACTTTGCCATGGGGGCTGGACGATCGCGGATGGAATTTTCGGGTTTGGGAAGAGTCGACATCGCGAATGTAGTGTGGGGATTAGGTTGCGGAAGAGAATTTGGGAAAGGAATTTAGGGTTTAGGTTACAGAAGGGAATAAAAATTGGGGATAATTTGGAGGGAAGTTTAGGTTCGACTGAACAGAGGATTTGGGAGAGAAAGAGTCGGTTAGGAGTTTATTAAACGAGAGTATTTTAGTGATTCCATAAATACTTTATGTTGCCTCCATGTCAACATTTGAGAACGGAGGGTATTTACGTCCTAAAAAGTAGACGAAGGGGGGTTTCTGTTAGACACGAACGGAAACTGTTAGATGCGGGGGCCGTCGTTTATTAATGCAAAACAGTGGGGTGCACCCTTAGGTACTGTTTGGGAAGGGTGGAAAATGGGAGGAAGGAAAAAGTTGAGGGAAAAGTGAGAGAAAATTTTTAAATGATAGTGTTTCGAAAGGAGGAGAGAAAATGGGGGAGGAAAATTTGAGAGGAAAAAGTAGGTGGGTCCCACCAAAAAATTTTCCTCCGAAAAGTGGGAGGAAAATGGAGAGAGATGGGAGGAATTTGAGTGAATTTACCCCACCACCCCTCAAAAAGTTAATATTAAATCATCATTTGAGAATACCAAGGAGAAAATAGTAATTGTACCTCTATCCATAAACAAATAAAAATTTGTTTTTAAACTTTTCCTTTCCCTACTTTTTGTCCATCCAAACAAAGGAAGGGAAAATTAACTTTACTTTCATTTTTCTCTTCTCTATTTTCCTTCCCCTCAAATTTTTCTCTCCCTCTCCACAAATGTGGGCCGGGGGGGGGTGTAAATCAAAAATTCTCAAAAAAAAAAAAATCTAATGTGTCTTGGAGAAGGAGCCAACTCCATAGTTTTCTTGAAAGAGGGGTCAATTGAATTGCCAAAGACCCCCTCCCGTACTCTGTAAATACTCCCCCCGACCCCCTTTTTTTTTTCCTCAATTCAACCACCAACAACAGCAGCAGCAGCAGCAGCAGAAGAAGAAAGCTATGGGATTTATTCGCAGTTGCTTCACCTTCATGCTCGGGACCGCATCGGGGATCTACGTCGCGCAGAACTACAACGTCCCCAACGTGAAGAAGATGGCGAACATGGGCATCGCCATGGCCAAGGTCTACGAGGCCAACTACCGCAAGTCCAGGAAGGGAGGGGACGACAACTCCGATTGATCGCAATCGGAAAGGTCGAATCTTTTTTTCTTTTCTTTTTTAAACTTTTTGTATCGAATTGGGATTATATGGGTCAAAGATTAGGGTTTGGGGAGTCTTGTTCGTGCCGGATTATCTGATCATGGTGAAATTTTGGATCTATAATTCAATATATTGCCATTTCTATCTGGGTTGTGTTTCAAATTGGTGAAAGTTTGGACCTTTACTTTGCTTTTTTTCCCCAATAATTTGCATTTATATAATTTATGTTTAATATCTGATTCTATTTGTTGCTGTAATTGAGTAGATGGGTATGCTTTGTATATGAGATGGACTTTTGTTTGTATTCTATTCCTCTGTTGTTCAATGGAGAGTATTGAATTCACCTTTAGGTTCTGTCCTGGTGATGTTCAGATTGTGAGATTTTTATTTATATGTACTGTAGTGGCATCCATGTTATGCCTGTTGTACTTAGACTCTAGGACTAAGAAACACAAATACTCCAAAAGTTGGTACCGTGGCACGTATCAGACACGACACAGACACTAATAAGTACCCTTAGGACACTTGTCGTGGCTGTATCACCATGTTCATATTGTGTCGTGCGCATCGCAAAAACAGAAAAAAAAAATATTGTGTTTGTGCAACACAATAGTTAGATACCCTGCTCATGTAACCATATAAGAATACTTGATTTGTGAATCAAAAATGTTATTTTGAACAATGAAAACTGCTATCTATTTTTAAATACAAGACTACTAACACACTACAAAATTACAGCTAATTAGCGACGGAAATATCTGCTGCTAAACCTAACATTTCCGTCGCTATTTAGTAATACCGACGGAAATGAGGCGTCGTTAGATTTATTGTCGCTAAGAAAAATCCGTCGGTGATCTGCTGCTGCAGCGACAACTTACCGACGGATTTGGCGACAACAACGCACCGACGGATTAGTAACGTATAAATTTCGTCGGTAAAACTTGCGACAGTTTTGCGACAGATTAGCAACATAATTTTGTGAGACCACATTTACAATTTTTTCAGAAGGTTACCGACGGAAATTTCCGTCGGTAAAACGTTTGATACATTTTTGGGTATTGACAAAGTTGTACTAACTGTTAGCAAATAAAGCTTACGGGCAACACTAGGAAACTTTAGAAGTAAAGGCTTAGCCACACATCTTTTTGGTTTGTTGTGGAGTTCTATGCAAGTAAGTTCAGTTTTAGGAAATACTTGTAAAGGGCTCACTGGAGGTTCTTACGGAGATTATGTGATGCATCTTAGGCAAAGAATCAAGTCAGTTTAGTAGTACTTCAAAGTTTTAAGTATGTGAACGATCGAGTTGTAATACTGTGCGTGTAAGTAGGAGAGTGGCCATACATGAAAAGATAAAACTAGAAAGAAAGTAAACCATGCTAGACTGCTGGTTGAGGATAAGCTGAGAAAATCATTTGATGTAGTTGGGGTAAGTGCAATTGTACTAACAGATACACTTGGTCAGGAGGAGCAATCCGATCTTGGTCGAAGGAGTGTCAAAAAGTAGTATATCTAAATGAACTTGGCCTTATGGCCTAATAGACATGAAATGATAAAAAGGAATTACCCAAAAGTTTGCAATAAAGGATTTGTTGTAGTATATGGATGTAATTAGGTTTAATGTTGTTGGTTCAGACTTCAGGGTGTATTTGATGCTTGAGACTGTTTGCTTGGTAGGAAAATGGGTAAGTAAAAGAAAAATAAAGTGGAGAAAGGAAAATGAAGAATTTCTTTTCTTTTTTTTTTGTTTTGGTTAATTGAGAAAGTTTAAAATAAATTTTTTTTATACAGAAAAGTCATGAAAAATTAAAAACGAGACAACAGTAGGTGGGAGGGAGGTCATAGTTGATGATCGAGGTCTAAGGAGTTGCGGAATGGAGAAGGAAGACCTAGTAATCTCTCTTTTTTCGTTCTGGTTTGGTCTCTCGGGAGAGGTAAATTTTCCTAGGAAAGGGAGAGAAGGAAAGGAAAATTGTTGGTATATTAGAATATATAGTCGATATCAACATCTAAGCCTTCTTACCTTGCATATTGGTTCACATCATATTGGTGAAATTAAGACTATTGGTGTCCTTTTTACATCAAATTGGATCCAGGCTTGGTAATTTTGTTTGGCATGTCCAGTTGTGAGTTTGTTGCTGGAATCTGATATCTGTGTGCTCTGGCCATGGTTATATAGGTTAAGGGCATTTTAATTTCTTTTCCTTCCTGAACTCTTAACTGCTAATGTATAGCAGTGAAATGCTGACAACTTTTTTAACATTGGACTTCTAGAGGGTCTTATACTTGGCCTACAATATTGTTCCCTGTGATTAAAAACTTGCCTCTTTGATGGCTAGTAGGACGATGAGAGTAATCCAAGTATTCTCAAGGTAAGAACATGCTTCTTTCAGATATAGTGTCACAATATAATCAACTTCCATAGCCTGTTGTCGACCTGACTTCTTTAATCGACCCAATGAAAGTATGGGTACATTATGAGAAAAATGAATTACTGACAAGAAGTATATTCTAATTTCTAACCAATATTGCTAGCTCGGAGTTCTGATACACATTGTAAACCCTTATTTCAGCCCTGTAAGGCTGCTTAAGTGCAATTCTGTATCGGATCTTTTCACCAGACTAAATGATTGTATAGTTCATTCACTTCTGCAGGAAATGTATCCTTCCACCGGTCAGTCAGCAAATATAGCACTATTAGTTTTCATTAGCTATTGCGCAGATTCTCTACTAGCATGTACTCGTTAGTTCAAACTGCATCCTGAGACGGGACTGTTAAATAGTAGATTGTAATGTGGGATTGGGATTGCAAGGCTTTTTCCTTGTTGACATGGATAATATGAAATTAATTAGTAGAAAAAACATTGGATAAATACCAGTTTTGGTCACCGAATGTTTCAAATGTTTAAGTTTTAGTCACTCTCCATATATATTTTTGGTCATGGAGTGACTAAAAGTTGAACTTTTGAAACATTGGGTGACCAAAAATGGTATTTACCCAAAAAACATTGGTATGTATGTAGATTCTGCTTGAGTTTCTTATCTCCATGCCCTATTCCTTTGTCTGCGTTTAGTATCATCAGGTGTAAATTAGGAACCTGGAACCCTGCTCACCCATAGGGTGCTATTGTAATTGCATTAAGATACAGCCTCTTTTAAAAGCATGTTAAAAAAGGTTGGATAATTCTCAGTTGCACATGTGAGGTTTAGGTGCTCGTCAATTCCTTGCCATCTATGTTCTTTGGTGCACAGAAACTCTGTCATCTTCGCGTCTCACTAACTAGGGATTTATCTGGTAGTGGCTCTTTCTGCTAATATTATGTATGGAAGTCTGGTACAGTACTTGATCTGGATAATAACTTTATGTATGTTGCAAGGTTCGCACTATCGGTATCAGAATCGGTATCGGACCATTCCTATGAGTTTCGGTATCGGAGATAACGGTATTATCGGCGGTTTCGGATCGGAGTATCGAATTTTTTGGTACCGAAAAGCAAATAATTATTAACATTTAAAAAATATATTTTATACATTTAGGCATAATTTAAGTTTTCCAGTGTTATTTCTTAGTAGTTTTGAAATTAAATTAAATAGTAGTCATCCGATTGTTTTACATGCAATAGATCAATTTTCTTCTTTTATATGCTTTTACAACCTTAGTAATTATTATGCTTCAAACATTTGTTGATTTGTCTTTTTTGTTCAATTTTTTTTGCCAAATTGATCGGAAAAGCGACCCCCAATGTCGGTATCGGTCAGTATCGGGTATTGGTCGGTATCGGATTGGGACATGCCAAACCGTATCGGTGTCGGCCGTATCGGATCGGTATCGGCCGATACTTTTAAACTATTTGCTGTTAGGTTTATCAGGATATCAGATTTACCTTTCTTGTTACCATAGACAGAAAAGGTCTCTTTACAACTAATAACTTCGCATAACTCGTGGAAGGAACAGAAATAACACATGAATTGTTAATTTTTCTTTCCTCCATACGATGTTCTTGGGAAATTTTCCGTATACTTTTTGATGTAGTAGGCACATGCTTACCTGAATTATTATTGTAATTGGAGATGCCATGGAAACCATTGCTTTACTGAGCATTACCTTCGACTTTTTTTTCTTTTTCTTTCTCTCCAAATTTATTTGATGACTGACTGAGAACACATTCAGATTGTCTACAAGATGATAAAGAAGGAAAATAGAGAAACTATGGCGCTTATCACCACATTTTAGCAACTCTACAAGAGGCTTTAATTTTCAACAAAATTATACATCAGGATAATCATATAATCTGCAAACTCCTGTCAAGTTCAAGATTGTGATCCAAATTATCCTATAAGAGTTGCCGGGGCAGAATCCTCGTCGTACATTCATTGCACCTTGTCCACGCGTCAGTAAGCCATGGCTAGGTCATAGGTGATTATGAAAACGAGGAAGTTGGGTGTGCATTGATGTGCTCGTTTATGAATCTGGAGAAGTTTGAATCTGAGTTTAGGTTGCAACACCAAGGCTTGGCATCTTTTGCACTTAAATGGCAAATGCTTGATTTGTGATTGAATAGTTTTCAAACAAGATGCAAATAAATCAAACACTTTATACATGGCTATTGTGCATACCTACAAAATTATTTCATTTTTGAAAAAGATTCTAAAAGGTTACATTATTTTATTTTATTTTTTAGATTTAAACCATATAATGTTTTATAATGTTTGCATGTCAAAAAGGAAAACCAGAATACCCCTATATCTTGTTTTTCACTTTCGCATGTTAATTCATATATTTGTATTTACAATTAGGGCTATTTCACTCGACTATGTTGAAAACCCTTTTCTTTCACTTCAATCGATTTTGCTCACTTTTACATTTGTAGAATATCCTCCACATACAAAATGTTAGGATGATTAGGGGTGGGCATTATTCGATTTTTGTCCGAGAACCAAATTGAATCGAACATAAATAAATCACACACTTTATACATGGCTATTGTCCATACCTACAAAATTATTTCATTTTTGAAAAAAGATTGTAAAAGGTTACATTAGATTTAAACCATATAATGTTTTATATTTTTGCATGTCAAAAAGGAAAACCAGAATACCCCTATATCTTGTTTTTCACTTTTGCATGTTAATTCATATATTTGTATTTACAATTAGGGATATTTCACTAGACTATGTTGAAAAACATTTTCTTTCACTTCAAATGATTTTGCTCACTTTTACATTTGTAGAATATCCTCCACATACAAAATGTTAGGATGATTAGGGGTGGGCATTATTCGGTTTTTGTCAGATAACGGAATTGAATCGAACATGATAAAAGATTCGGTTCGAAAAAAAATCGGTTCGATTTCAATTTTAAAAAATGTGAAATTTTTATTTGATTTTGGTTTTCGGTTTCGGTCCAAACCGAAAACATAATAAGACACATACAATTATTAAATAACCTCAATTTTATGTATATTCTATGATTAAAAATGTATATATTTTGAAAATAAATTATATGTGTTCTAAAGCCCAACTTTAAAATATAACAAACCTATGTATAAAAATTATAATTTTTAATATAATTTAACCATAATCTCAACTTTGGACCCTATACATTAAACAATAAAAATAGTCCCAACCGAATAAACCGAATTTATTATTGGTTATTTCTGTTTTGAATTTTTTTGAATTTCGGTCTATTCGAATTTTACTATTTCGGTTATGTTGAAACTGAATAAACGGAATGCTCGTCCAAGAGATAAATGAACATAAAACCTTGAATATCACTTTTTGACCCCGTTTGTTTGAGGCATTAGGGAATCTACGAATGAAGTAGTTAGGACTCAGATTTCTTCTTAGGAGAAGAAAAGGAAGAAGAAAAGGCTCAATTCTCCCATACACAAGCAATCTGGTAATTAGTACAAACTACAGAAGACAGATTAGGTGGTTTGAGTCATACTTTCCTGATTTCTTGGGTTGCACCAAAAGTCTAAATTTGTGATATATATATATATATCTAAATTTGTGATATATATATATATATATATATATATATATATATATATATATATATATATATATATAAGTCCAAGTGGTTAGTGTGGAGGCATGTGGTCCTTGTAGGCGGAGTTTGAATTCCAGTGGGAGCGATTCCAGAAACAAATTACTCTTTCTTCAAGTATATATATATATATATATATATATATATATATATATATATATATATATTTTTTTTTTTCTCCATATATATATATATATATATATATATATATATATAGCGGATCAAAAGCCCCCCTTAGAAAACCCTGTAAAAATTCTTCACTCTCATCCGTAATTTAATGTTAATATTATCCGTAATTTAATGTTAATATTAATGTTAATGTTAATATTAACATTAACAAGCAGGGGTTTTCATAAACGATCGGTTCAAAAACACCTCAAAACCGGTGAAAACACCATTAACAAGCAGATGAGATTAAACATTGCTAATTTTAGGCACACCTGGTGAACATAAATGTGCAGTCCAGTAGAGAGGAAAACATGAATTGTTCTCTTTCCCTATATTCAAACACAAGCAGGCCAGGCCAGGCCAGGTCAGGCCATTAGGGAAAAAAGGTTGCGTTGTTTCGACGTGCGCACACGCCGATGGAATACTTAGAGAGAGAGAGAGAGAGAGAGAGAGAGATGTAAAGAAGAAGGTTGTGGTGGCAAAGCATCTTATAAAGAAGTGTAGTAAAGTCTGTCTTTGATTTGTTGACAGGCCAAGCTTTCTTTCTTTCTTTCAGTATGATCAAGTGCTTTATAGCCAGCCAGCCCTTCTCTCTCTCGGCTCAATCCTCATGACCTGGCCATCCTTCTCACTCGTTGACTTGGAATTATATATAGGTAGGGAGGGAGGGGGGGTCGTCGTCCCTTTTGAATTAATGCTGGTGGGAAGCCTAATTGGTCCTCCACAATCATTTCAACTGTGAGGGGGTCCTTGATGGTTACATGATTAATGCTTTTGTTTGTACACTCGATTCAAACCCCAAATCATTTCATGTCACGACAATCAGAGCGTGTCGTCTCCGTTCCCTCCACGTGTCCAAACCTGAAATTTTTTAATTTCTAGTACTAGGTAACTTGCAAGGACACGACTTGGTAACATATTGTAACTGTCGTGATATAAGAAATTGCATTCATCTCTATAACAGACGTCAAAGCAAGCTGAACTTATGCTTGCAATTTGACAAGGTTATGTCGTATATCAGTACTACTTTTGCAGCCATGAGAAGCTTTACATTGCTCAAAAGGAATGGTAATCTCAGGGCATGCATTATTAGAAGGTTACAATATTCTTGTTCCATTTATTGAGTATCTAGATGAGAATTACATGGTATTTATTCCATTTCCAAGTATTTGAACTTTGGTTGGTACCTGATTATATTTGGAAGTCAACACAACATTATCTTGAATTCTTCTACTTCCAGCAATGTCTTGCAAATTAATTGCAACTGATTCTTGTTTGTGTAAAACCCTATTCTCATATTCTCCAAGGAATATGCAGATTCATGTTGCAACCAATTTGATGGATTTTATTCTTCACTAATTGATGGCATTTGTCTCAGGAATTGCGAATCTCCTGTGTGGATTATTGTGAGGTATAAACCCCCACTGGTTTCAAATTTGTCTCCCATTGTGCGAAAGGGAAATCTTCTCTGTTCCTTCTCCTATCATATCATCCACTTCTCCTTCTTAGAATTTCCAGATAGTCCAAGCAAATAGTTCAAATGGATAGGGATTAGAGAGGGCCTAACTGGGAACAATAATTTTCGTACCTAGCATTAGGTTATTTTTAGGGTTAATCAGATTTTGGGTTCCAAAAATATTCGAAAGTTAGGGTTTAGGTCCTGAAAATGTTCGACTTAGGTTCTGGGTCCTGAGATGACAGTTGATACGTGTTTATCATCCAAAATCTGTTAATAAATAAATTGAATAAGAACTCAAGAAGGACATGAGTGTTTCTGAGACCCTAAACCTAATTAATCCTAAATATTTATTAACAGGTTTTGGATGGTCAACACGGATCAACCATCATCTTAAGACCAAAATTCTAAGACGGACATCTTCACGACACAAATGATAATTTCTGAATGTTTATTTTATGAGTTATTCGTCAGGAAGAAGAAAGAGGGTGATTATGAAAATTTTAGAGAAATTCCGAACACACTCGTCCCATGACTCGGTATGCAAAGATAGACTCGATCTTTAGTCAACTACATTTGATAGACCCATGTACCACAGAAATTCCAGAAAATTAGTCCCAAATACACTAGAATTGGGCAAATGCCAAAGGCACTATATTTGTTAATGGTTGTTACTATTTTTTGCAGTCTCGTACATAGTTAGTACTGTAGAAATTTTGTCTCAGTTTTTGTTGTACTTAGGACTGGCAAATTTTTTACAGTAACACTCCAGAAAGTGATGTTCTCTTATTAAGTTTGTTGTGCTTTTAGCATTGGTTGATGTTGAATCAAGATTTTGACATACTGACACGCAGGTTTAGCCCCCCTTAAGATTAGAATGATGACCTACTAGGAAAAGGTACTTAGTCCCTAATTAGTACACCTTTGTAGCTTGTTGGCTCTAGACAAGGGTCCCATTTGGCCAGCTGACCCAATCTTGGCATTCCAATGTTGGAGCCGAATCCTAGCAGAAGAACTTGTCATTCACAAAAGGGTCCTCCCCCAAAAACATTTTTTTTTTTTTTTTTGTGATACAAAAGCTTCTTAATTATCATGCAGTGCCTTTCACACTCCTTGGGATGAGCTACAACAACAAAAGGGAGGTCCACTTTCTGGGATTGAAGGCAACCCCAACCCCCCCACATGTGTGTCTTCCCCTCTTTATTTTAGAATCTCCTTTCTCCTTTGATAGGGACACCAACCATATCTCCATCCTTTGATTCTTCTCCTAACAAAACAAAACAAAACAAAAAGAAAAAAGATTTTAATTATTCCTTCTCCTCCCTCTCTATCTTTATGTTTGAAAAGGACTTAAATCTTGAGTTGTTTTTATTATTTTTTTATAAAGAAGTGGATAGAGAATTCTATTTGACCTTGATGCATATAGTACTTGATAAAAAAGAATTGTGACATGATTTGAGTCGCTTTAGGTCATGTTTGGTTCACCGAAAATCAGGTAAGAAAAGTTTTCTTCTTCGTTTGTTTGGTAGTCATAAACTTGGAAACTATTTTGCTAATAAGAAGAAGAATACGGTTATTCGTGATCTTTTTTAACATTTATTAATAAAATTTAGAACAACGATGTTGGGTAAATGATTGAGGTAGCCCTACTTCAAATAGTATTTTCTTGAATTTTTTTTTTTTTTTTAGCAAACACATGAAAGAAAACCTGATATTTTTTTTTTTTTTTTTTTTTTTTTTACGAGGGAATTGATTTTTCTTGGGAGAATCAAAGGAAGGCCTTCCCACGAAAGGGACATCAATCTGTGAGGGAAGGAAGAACAAAATCTTATCATGGTTTCTCCACCGATAAAATAAGGCAAGGAATGTGACATGTGGGACATTCTAATACAACTTGTACACTCAAGTCATCGTCTCGATCGTTGGATATGTAGGACTGACTGATTTCTTTGTTCGGTTACTGTCAAGATTTGAGGTTTTTAATTCTTCATCAGTGACACCTAACTCAAATTATTCTTCGAGGCACGTTTTATTAAGTTCTATTTCTTTCCAGGTGGTCTCCAATCGAAATGATTTGCATTTGCAGCTGCAAATCTAACATTAGATGGTGCATGATGAAAAGAAAGAATAAACAAGATGAAACAAATTGTTGATGCGGCTCGGAAAGAAATGATTGCATTCGTAAGTAGAAACAAAGGAGATTCTGTTGCATCTGTGTCGATCGATCATTAACTTCATATGCAAAGTGTTGTAGGTTGGTACTTGGGCAAGCAATTTCTTCAACTTTCCTTCTTTTCCAGTTCGGATATGTAACCAACCCTAGAAAGGTAAGTTTTAGGGTCTCCGTATATTTAGGTTTTCATATTGTCCAGAGTAGGATTTGAGTTTTATTGTAATGGTTTGCTTTGTTGGCTGTATATGAGATCATAAAACTAAACGAAAATAATGGTCGACTTTGTTGACCGTATACGAGATCCTAAAAGTAAACGAAAGTATATCGTATACTAGATCCTAGTACTAAACGAAAATATGTGAGGGCTGTGCGACTTTGGTTATTTGCATGGCGGGGGGTTGTGTAACTCGAGTTATTTAGTTTTATAATGACCAATTGAGAATGAGACTAATTATGACATTATCATCATCTCAACAACCACAACTCTCCGAGACTCTTGAGTGAGACAAGAGACATCTGACTGGGGGAGGATAGAAATAAATAACAATATCACAAGTCTCATTCTTGGTTGGTCACGACAAAACAAAATAACACACAACCCCCACAATGCAAAACTAATTTAGTTTTAGGGTCTCATATAATATTCAAATTTTATGTTTATGTCTAATTTTTTGAATGGTCGGCCAAGTTAACCGTTAAGTGGAGACCCAAATCCTCTTATGGACAATATGAAACATGAACACTTAATTTTTAATATTATACGAAACCCTAAAACTAAGTAACACTTACCAAAGTCTAGTTTGGCATGCAGCCTCCTTCCAACATCAGCTCTATCTTCTAATTTGAGAACTGGGTTCACAACGTTTCTTCATCAACTTGCTTAGTTCTGGTTCAAAAATCCACGTCTCCATTCCCTCGGAGAACATATCCCTTAATTACTTGGAAACTTCCTTTACTAAATAAACAGGCTAATAATCGTAAGGACATTCTCAAGGCAAGAATTTGCTTATTATATCCAATTTCTAGTGTAACTCGTCTTTCAGTAGGCACATTTCCATGAATTCGAGGGCCACAAGTTCACTAGTAAACTAAGGCCGTCTCCAATCGGTTTTCTATCTCCCCTATTTCTTTTTCTTTTTTTCCTTTCTTTTTTTCCTTTTTGAAAACTAGACCATTTCATTAAGAAACAGAGGAATAACAGTTAGAACCCGTTTGGTTTGGTTCACTGTAATGTGTAATGTAATCAATATATATATATATATATATATATTATATATATATATATATATATATATATATATATATATATATATATATATATATATATATATATATATATGTCGTAAGGCAAAAGCTCAAACACACGGAGACGAAGCTTTCTCGTATATTATCAACCACAAGTACACATTACAAGCTATCCCAATCTCTCTTTATATAGGGAGAGAGGTTGGGGGTTATGAAGAAATGAAAGGCCAAAGGTCTTTTGTATGTGTCACGACCCGCTACCCAAATTGTTGGGCTAGGTCGAGTCATGCCCAGCCTACGTTGAGATAAAACGTAGTAAGCTGTTCTAAAGACAACAGGATAAGACTAAATGTGCTAACAGTTCTATAAGTGAAATAAAGTCAGAAGTGCTCCAAACACAAAAGTCATCGTATATAGTAAAATGTCCAAGTACAAGTAAACTGAAATGTAAAACTGGATACATGTCCAGTTACAAAATGATATAGTCTAATACATGTCTACTCCCGAAAGTCTAAGTAAACAAGAGACAACTAGGCGAGGTTCCCTGCAGGAGCATCCTCGTAAAGCAGAGCCGGGTCCCCGGCAGTAACTCCATAGTATGAGTCGCAGAGTAACTCCTCCTCAGTAAGGACACCTACAACGTTATCCTGTCAGGACGGGAGCAAGTACTAAATCTAGCAAACTAGCATATGAAACATGGAAATGAACATGAGAGGAATAACTGGAAAGCATGGCATCACTCAATCTATCATGGCAAGGATACACGTGTCATAGTGACAGATGTATATGTAATGTTTAAAACTGTAGCAAGTACGTGATCGGTCAATAGATGTACAATGTGCTGGAGGGCACATAATGAAATGTACATACGTACAAGTTAACAAGCATAGGTGTACATCCGTACAGACATGCGGGGTAATGGCCTGCGGCAAGGTATGCATATAAAATGCGACCTCGCTCGCTACTGTAGGGGGGTCGTGATCACGTACAATACTATCAGTTTCCCCATAACCCATATTCTAATCATGTGAGAGATACATCAAGACTGTTCTAAGCATGGTAATAACTGAAAGTATAACATGTAGAGAGCTAACTTGCTACCCCAAGGATCAGCATTCAACATGGTGGGGTTTGCAGCTCATTTTATGTGACAATATGTAAAGTTCGTAGAAAGTACTTGCCTCTAGCAAAGCAAAACAAAACAAGCTGCGATAACAATGCTATGGATGTCTGGTAGCTCGTCACTGTAGAAGTAAATACAACAACTTAGTTTTACACTAAGCTAAAACACTAGGACACTAATTGGTGAAACACGACTTGTGATTAGGCACCTAGCCAAAATGATGACTTGGCATAGGAGACCAATGTGGGGTGACACACTATGTTAACTAACTTTCTAGGGTCTTTACACTAGTGAGGGATGGGGTTCAACACGACTAAAACTCCAATTAACACAAAAGCTACAAGTCGTACTTAATCAATAAATAAATCAAAAGATCATTGTGTTCTAACAATTTTTGAAGTAGACAAAAGTCTAGTTTTTCTTAAAGTAAAGTATCAAAGTGATCCTTGTTAATCATAGAAATTTATTATAATTTTTCTGGAATTTATTAACCAGTACAAATATTTTATAAAAATCAGTTTTCCTAAGTGTACAAAAAATGAGTTTTGGTTTCATATGCCAAACCAGTGGCAAAACAGTAAATTAAATACTACACAAATTATACTAAATTAGCTAACTTAACATAGTATCTAAATACTATTTTTCCATAATTTTAGCAGTACTTTAAGTATTTTTAGAAAATCAAAAACAGCATTGCACACAATAATTAATTATCTGCGTATTTTGTCCATGTATATAATTTGAACCAAAGTTCAAATACAGGACCCAAGGCCATGAATCAAGTCCAATATGACTTGTACAGGTCTTGAATGTGTGAAAACACATTTGGGCCCAAATACCCATGCTAGGCTTGGACACCAAATGGTTGCAGTAATTTAAATACAATAAAAATACAATTTGGTAATAGTCAAAATAAATATTATTATTTTAATAAGGTAAAGTTTTACATAGTAACTATAAAAGTATGAACATTGTTTTATATAAATAATTTACACTAAGCTAAGTAAATACATATAGGAAATAATATATATATATATATAAATATAGGGATATTTATATATATAGGAAAATGCTCAACTATATATTATATATATATATACAAATATATGTATATATACATACATATAAGAAAATACTCAACTATATAATATATATATATATATATATATATATATATATATATATATATATATATATATATATATATATATATATATTTTTTTTTATATATATATATATATATATATATATATATATATATATATTATATACAAAATAATGTATACATATATAATAGTATATATAATAATATATATATATATACACAAGGAAATATATATATATATATACATAAAATAATAAAGTATAAAGGATGAAGTATATATATATATAAATATATATATATATATATATATATATATATATATATATATATATATATATATATATATATATATATATATATATATATATATATATATATAAACAGCAAGTATATATATACATAAATATAGTATATATAGTAATACATATATATACACAAATAAATGTATATACATATATATATAAATATATATATAAAAAGAAAAAGAAAAAGGAAAAGAAAAAGAAAAAGGAAAGCAAAGTCAGCCAGGGGGACTCGAACCCAGGCCAACACAGCGCGCGGTGGGGGGGGGGGGGGGGGGGGGGGGGGTTAGGCTCTGTCGGGCTGGCCAGGGGGTCAGCCCATGGGTCGTGTTAGGGATAGGGTTTGTGATTATTTTATTTAGGTTCGGTTATGTTATATATAAAAAAAATGTAATAAAACGACCCTGTGTCCTGACAGTTAAGGACACAGGTATCAGCGTGTCCTAGGCCTGCACGACACGCACGAGTTCAATCTCGCGTGTCCAGTTCCACACTTATGCTCGCCAGGACACGGCGAACAACATACATGCGTACGAGACACGCACGACACAGTTGACACAAAACACTCACGTGTCCAGATCTGGGGGGGTTCGACGGTCGTGGACGGCGGAGGAGCGGTCGGGACGGTGGCGCTCCGGTGGCGATCGACGCGTCTCGTCGGGGCGCGTCGAATTGTGGTGGTGGTTGGCAGTGAAGGTCGACGGTGGGGCTGGGCGGAGTTCGTCGGAGTAGGGTTAGGGTTTGGGGGTTCGTCGGGGAAGGACGGGGCAGCGGTTGTCGTGGGGGAGATTTAGGGTTAGGGTTTAGTCAGGGGGGAAGAGGGGGTTGTTTTATAGAAGTTTGTGGCGGTGGGGGCAGCCGGGAAAGGCGGGGGCAACGGTCGTAGTCGGTCGGGGCAGTCGTCGGGGGTGGGTGAGAGCTGGAGGAGAGAGAGTGTCGTGTGAGGGGGGGGGGGGTTTGGTAGATTTGCAAATAGGTTTTCCTAGATTAAGAAATTGCACACAGGAATTATTAGTGAATAAATGCAAAACAGAATTTGCATTTCCTATTTAAAAACATTTCTTTAATTACAAACTGATATAAAAATATTTAAAAATTGCAAAACCTATTTAATTAATTTTAAATAATTTGCAAAGTGATATTTTTATATATAAAACTCATTTAGAAATTATAAAAAATTCCTAAAAATCCTAATAAAATATTTTAAGGCCAAAACTAACATTAAAAATTAATTAGCACTAATAAAACTAAAATTGAAAAACATGGGCTTACAAGTCTTCCCTCCTTGAAAAATTTTGTCCTCGAAATTCACAAGGATTGAAGACCCGACAATATTCTAACATAGCAAGTAATGCAACAAAATGACTAAGGCTGCGATCGAAACTAACCTCTAAGGTATCAAGCGGGAACGGGTGGTTCCCTTGCAGCGGTTGGATCGAACAAGTAAGGGTATCTCTCCCTCATGTCCGACTCCCTCTCCCAAGTAGATTCACCTGGGGAGTGACGGCTCCAAGCTACTCGTACTAGGGGTATAACCTTGTTCCTCAGTCTCTTCTCTCTCCGGTCTAATATCTCCACTGGCTGCTCAGAAACTGTAAGGCTCGGTCCGACCTCCAACTCTGAGTGATCTAGCACATGACTGGGGTCTGGAACATATCTCCTCAGCTGAGATACGTGAAAGACATCGTGAACTCCTGCTAGGTTGGGTGGAAGTGCAACCCTGTAAGCTACCTCTCCGATCCTGCCAAGTACCTCGAACGGCCCGATGTATCTGGGGCTCAGCTTCCCTCCTCGTCCGAACCGGATCGTCCCTTAGTAGGTGATATCTTCACTAGCACCATATCACCGTCTGCGAACTCCATCGGTCTGCGACTAGCATCAGCCCAGTGTTTCTGCCTGTCCTGAGCTACTCTGAGCCTGTCTCTGATTATCCCGACTTTCTCTGCTGCATCCGTGATCATCTCTGGCCCAAGCATAACTCTGTCTCCGACATCATCCCAAAAGAGCGGTGTACGACATCATCGTCCATATAGCGCCTCGAAATGAGACATACCAATACTGGCCTGGTAGCTGTTGTTGTATGAAAACTCTACCAAGTACAGATGGCTCTCCCATGATCCTCCGAAGTCCAGCACGCAAGTCCTCAGCATATCCTCTAGTGTCTGTATCGTCCTCTCGGACTGCCCATCTGTCTGCGGGTGGATACGCCGTACTGAACTTGAGCCTACTGCCCAACTCCTCCTGCAAGCTCCTCCAGTAGTGGGATGTGAATATGCTGTCTCTGTCTGACACGATGCTCACCGGCACTCCGTGTAGGTGAACTATCTGCTGCATGTATAGCTCTGCCAACTTCTCGGTGGAAAGCCCCACCTTGAAGGGTATGAAGTGCGCACACTTCGTCAGCCTGTCTACAATGACCCAGA
Organism: Iris pallida; assembly: GCA_029216955.1. Taxonomy (NCBI): domain Eukaryota; kingdom Viridiplantae; phylum Streptophyta; class Magnoliopsida; order Asparagales; family Iridaceae; genus Iris; species Iris pallida. The sequence continues at coordinate 8,167,099 of JANAVB010002795.1, forward strand.
TGGCATCCTTCCCTCCTTGGAACGAGGAAGCCCTGAAACAAAGTCCATCGTAATATGTTCCCACTTCCACTCGGGAATGGGTAACGGCTGCAACAAACCAGCTGGCCTCTGGCGCTCCGCCTTGACCTGCTGGCAAACTAGACATCTCGAGATGAAACGTGATACATCCCTCTTCATTCCGTGCCACCAAAGATGTTCCCGCAAGTCACGGTACATCTTGTTAGTACCAGGGTGAATAGAATATCTCGATCGGTGTGCCTCCTGCAAAACTGCCTCCACCAGCTCTCCCTTCGGCACGTACAATCGGCTGCCATGCCTCAGGGATCCATCCTCTGCTATAGTAAAGTCATCCAGCAATCCAGCTAATGCCTGGGGTCGAAGTCTGCGAAGGCTCTCATCTGTAGACTGTGCCTCCCTGATCTGCTCCATCAAACCTGACTGTATGTCAAGCGCCATCATCTGTATCACTGATCCTGGCCGAACTAGCTCGATACCGAGCTTCTCCAGATCCTCCCGCAAATGCCGATCAATCATCAGATACCATGCCATCGGATGCCTGCTCAGCGCATCCGCCACCACATTTGCCTTCCCGGGGTGATACTGTAAATCGATGTCGAAGTCCTTCATCAACTCCAACCATCGTCTTTGCCTCATGTTCAGCTCTTTCTGCGTGAACACATACTTCAAGCTTTTGTGATCAGTGAAGATTTCCACACGCTCTCCGTATAAGTAATGTTTCCATAACTTGAGTGCAAAGATCACCGCAGCTAACTCGAGGTCATGGGTAGGATAATTCCTCTCATGAGTCCGCAATGCCTAGATGCATAAACAATTACTTTCCCATGCTGCTGTAGGACACATCCTAGCCCCTTCCCAGAAGCATCACTTTATATGGTGAAACCTCCAGAACCTGAAGGTAAAGTCAGAACTGGAGCGGTCGTCAGCCTCCTCTTCAGCTCCTCAAATGCTGTCTGGCAGTCCTCAGACCAAATGTACTCTGCGTCCTTTCGCGTCAGCTTCGTCATGGGTTCAGCTATCCTAGCAAAGTCCTGGACGAACTTTCTGTAATAGCCTGCTAAATCCAGAAAACTCCTGATCTCTGAAACTGACGTCGGAGCCTTCCACGTCTCAACTGCAGCAATCTTCCTGGAATCCACCGAGATTCCATCTCCAGTGACTACATGGCCGAGAAACTCCACTCGGTCTAAAAAGAACTCGCACTTCGGCAATTTGGCAAATAATCTCTCCTGCCTCAGAATCCCCAAAACTATCCGCAAGTGCTCTGCATGCTCCTCTGGCGTCTTCGAGTATATCAGGATGTCGTCGATAAACACTACGACGAACTTATCCAGATATTGGTGAAATGTCTTATTCATCAAGTTCATAAAGACAGCTGGCGCATTTGTGAGACCAAATGGCATCACCAGAAACTCGTACTGCCCGTACTTCGTGTTGAACGCCGTCTTCTGGATGTCTGCTGGCCTAACCTTCACCTGGTGGTACCCGGATCTCAAGTCTATCCTGGAAAATACCTTCGCCCCGCTCAACTGGTCGAACAAATCATCTATCCTGGGCAGAGGATATTTGTTCTTGATGGTGATGGCATTCAAGGCCCGATAGTCAATACACAACCGGACTGTACCATCCTTCTTAGGCACAAAGAGCACTGGCGCTCCCCATGGAGAAGCACTGGATCGAATGAAACCCTTTTTCAACAGGTCATCAATCTGCTCTTTCATCTCTATGGCCTCCTTGGGATTCACTCTATAGCAAGCCCGGGATACTGGTGATGAACCCGGCACTAAATCTATAGTGAACTCCACATCTCTGTCAGACGGAAGTCCTGGAAGATCCTCTGGGAATACATCCATAAACTCCCTAATGATAGGGTGTGGCGGTGCTGCGTCCCCGACTGTCGCACAACAGTTCGGCTCTAGGCTGATCTCCGGCCCTGTCCTCCTGACACTGAATGGTGCTGTGCCTGGGGGACTGAACAAAATACTACCCTCATGGCAATCTATAGATGCATGGGCATAGCTAAGCCAGTCCATCCCCAATATGATATCATAACCGGGAGTGGCATCACAAAGAATCGCCCCCTGAACTCTCTCCCGGCTATAAAAATAGAACATCTATAGATAGATCTAATAGGCACTGGTCCTCCTCCGTCACTCTACTAATCTCCGCAGTAGGTGTAGCTACTAGATGATGTTTATGCATAAACTCTAATGATAGGAAGCTATGAGATGCACCAGAATCAAACAAACATAAGCTAGAAAAGTTGTAAATAAACATGACCTGTGATGACGTCAGCTAAGTAATCTGGCTCCGAAACTGCTCCGGCTCAAGGGCTAGGCTATAGACCTTCCCCTGAGGTCCCTTCTGCTGCTGCAGATGCTGCCCAATATCTGCTGCTGCGTCGGGAGTGTGGCCTCTAGGCTTTGCTACTGGGCAGTCCCGAATTGATGGGTGGCAGACCCACAAGCTAAGCACTGTTCAACCTCTTCCTGCAAATGGAGCTGTCGTGCCCTGGTCTTCCGAAGAAAAGAACATATAGCTCCCCTTGCTGCTGCTGCTGAGGACGGTCCCGGGGCTCGAACTGGCGGGTCTGATGGTGTGGTGTAGAGGGACGGTAAGTCTGCTGGGGTGGCGTCG
>JANAVB010002795.1:8169766-8337920 GCA_029216955.1 Iris pallida
ATTTGTTGGAAATGGAAGAGAACCTCCACAAATCCTAGATCCTTGAGTTGGGGAAGAGAAAATCCTAAGATTTAAGATTTCTAGGGTTAGGGTTTGGAGAAGGGCTTTGGAGAAAGGTTGAAGGTGATAAGAATGAAGAGGGAGGAAATTGGGGTATTTGAAAGTAGGGCCGGCAGCTTGTGTTAAATCGTGGCCATTGGATCAAAGATTTGGATGGCCAGGAGCTGTTGGAGGTTTTGGAAGCAGGCACACAGGGGCCGAACTCTGTGTTGGGCAGAATTCGGTCCGAATTCTGGTGGGCTGATTCCAGAACTCCAAAAAAAGTTAAAAAAATTTGAGAAGGGTATTGAAAGGAAATAATTTGTCTTAAACTATTAATAATGAATTTTATCTATCATAAAATAAGTTATCAAACGACAAAATATTGTGAATGTCAATCAGTACGGGTGAATTGTCTCAGGGTAGCTGTAGGGGTCGGATCCCAGCTAGCGGTAGTTTGAAGACTAGTGCTCCGTGTCGCTTAGGCTTTTACGTCTTGTTGTCAGAAGGGTCCTTTCGGCTTGTACCCAAAGCAATGTACCATATATGATTTTGATTATCAGTTATTTGTGTAGATATAACTTATTGTATTACGTTTTCATCCAATATTCCTAATTCTCGACGGAGAAAGTTCAAGCGCTCTTCGGCGAGTGGTTCTGTGAAAAAGTATGCTAGCTGATGTTCAATGTCAATAAATTTTAAGTTAGTTAATAGTGCCGTGTTGTTGATGATCACATAAGAAATGATGTCTAATTTCTATATGTTTTGTACGTGAGTGACATACTTGGTTCTTGGTCAAATTTATTGCACTAGTGTTATCACAGAAAATAGGTATGTGCTTGAATAGTAAGTTATAGTTTTCAAGAGTTTGTTTCATCCACAGAATCTGTGCACAACAAACCAGCTGCGATGTACTCAGCTTCTGTTGTGGATAGTGCGACAGAATTCTGCTTCTTGCTAAACCATGAGACTAAAGTCTTTCCTAACAAATGACACGTGCCACTGGTGCTCTTACGGTCGACTTTGCATCCCGCAAAATCAGCATCGGAATATCCGATTAGGTCAAAGGAAGTGGTTTTAGGATACCACAAGCCTACCGTAATCGTTCCTTTAAGATATCTAAAGATACGCTTAACAGCGGCCATGTGTGATTCCTTAGGGTTAGCTTGATATCTAGCACATAAGCAAACACTAAATATAATATCGGAACGACTAGCAGTTAAATACAATAGACTACCAATCATACATCGATACTTACGTTGATCAACCGGTTTGCCGCTTTCATCATGTTCCAACTTTGTTGTAGTAGCCATAGGAGTGCTGATAGGTTTGATGTTAAGCTCGAACTTTTTCAGCATATCTTTTGTATACTTCAACTGACTGATAAAGACGTCTTGCGAGAATTGTTTGACTTGCAGTCCAAGGAAGTAGTTGAGCCCCCCCATCATGCTCATCTCAAACTCGTTCTGCATACACTTGGCAAATTCTTTGCATAGACCCTCATTAGTAGACCCAAATATGATATCATCTACATAGATTTGTAGTAACAGAATAGTGTCATCAAATTTTTTATGAAAAGTGTAGTGTCAATTTTCCCTTTTGAAAAACCTTTATCAAGTAAGAAAGTACTAAGACGTTCATACCAAGCTCAAGGAGCTTGTTTGAGGCCATAAAAAGCTTTCTTAATTAAGTTGAAAAATATGGTCGAAAAATTTGTGATTTTCAAAACCAGGGGGTTGCTTAACAAAAACCTCTTCTTTAATAAAGCCATTTAGAAAAGCACTTTTCACATCCATTTGAAAAAGTTTAAAGTTTTGGAAATTTACAAATGCACAAAGCATCCGAATAGATTCAAGTCGTGCAACAGGAGCATGCGTATCATCGTAGTCGATACCCTCCTCTTGGTTGTATTATTGAGCTACGAGACGAGCCTTGTTGCGAGTGACAGTACCATCCTCATTAACTTTGTTGCGAAAAATCCATTTAGTACTAATTATCGAATGGTCAACAGGTTTAGGAACTAGTTCCAAACCTGATTTTTTCGAATTGGTTGAGTTCTTCTTGCATTGCAGATATCCAAAATTCATCGTTAAAGCTTCTAAAACAATTTGGGTTCAATTTGAGAATAAAGCAGTGCTAGCAATAGAATCTCTTAAAGAATATCAAGTAGTTATCCCTTTTGATACCTCACCTATTACCAAGCTTTCTGGATTGAAGGTTTGGATTGGAGCTTCTTTGGTAAGTCCTCCAGAGATTGGTTTCAGGTAGCGTATCTACAGGAGTAGAATTGATGGTTCGGATTGAGCGTCAACGTCGTCATCGGGGATAGCACTGAACTATTACTCATCAAATGTGACATTAGTAGACTCTTCAACAATTGTAGAGCGTTTGTTGAACACTCTATATCCTTTGCTCTTGGCAGCATATCCAAGAAAGATACCTTGTCAGCTTTGGCATCAAATTGCCTAAGTTGTCTTTGGTATTAAGGATAAAGCAGCGACAACCAAACACTCGAAAATAAGAAATAGGAGTCATACCAAACCAAAGTTCATAGGGAGTTTTCTTCGAAATAGGTCGAATCAACACCTTATTTAAAACATGGCACTGTGTTGACAGCTTCTGCCCAAAGGTATTTCGGAAGTGAAAAATGATTCGGCATGACTCTGGCCATATCGCCTAGTTCTATTCTTCCGCTCCACAACACCATTTTGTTGAGGAGTTCTAGGACAAGAAAATTCATGATCAAAACCATTTGACTCACAAAACTTTTCGAAATCAGAATTTTCGAATTCGCCACCATGATCACTTCAGAGACGAGTAATCATGTAGCCCTTTTTGTTTCAGACCTTTTTGGAAAATATTTTGAAAACTGAAATAGTATCACTTTTGTTTACAAGAAAGAAGACCCAAGTAAATCTTGAAAAGTCATCAACAATAACGAAAGCATAGAGTTTTCCGCCAAGACTAGCTACTCTACTAGGACCAAATAAATCCATATGGAGTAATTGCAAAGGTCGAGTGGTACTTACAGTGTTGATGAATTTAAAAGAAGATTTGGTCGCCTTATTCTTTTCACATTTGGCACATACCGTATCCTTTTTGAATGTGATTTCAGACAATCCTCTTACTAGCTTCTTGGTAGATAGTCTCGATATGATGTCTACGTTAGCATGACCAAGACGCTGATGCCATAATAGCCTTTCATCTTTGTGGTAAAGACATCTACCTGCACTGTTAGTATCTCTAGATAGATAGAAAATATATATGTTATCTTCTTTTATCCCTTCGAAAGCGATGTCTCCAGATGATCTATCATAGATAAAGCATTCAGTTTTATCGAAGTTAATATCATATTCATGATCAGCAAGATGACTAATGCTGAGCAGGTTATGCTTTAACTCGGTCACTAAACAGACATCCGTAATAACGGGAGGAGGAGGATAACCAATTGTACCGTTACATATGATATACCCTTTCAGATTGTTGCCGAAGGATACATATCCTTCCCTTTTCATCGATAATGTTGCGAATAGATTAGCATCTCCAGTCATATGTCGCGAGTACCCACTATCGAGAATCCATTTGCTTCTAGTTTGAGAAGGAAGGTCCACCTACACCACGAGTAGATGTGACCTTTGGTACCAGATTCTTGTGGGTCCTGAAAAGTTAGTCTTCGGTACCCATGCATATAGATAATATCAACTAATTTTCTAATTTTACAATGTGGAGATACGTGTCCATGTAAACCACAATAAGTACATGTAGCATGCATATTTGTATTGGGTGCAGGATGATAGTGATGTCTGAATGTGGGTGTATGATGATAACTACGTGAAGTAGTAGGATGATAATAACTGTGTATATTAACATGATGATGATAATTATTACGTGTAGCAGCAGGATGATGATAACTACGTGTGTGTTTTACGTGCTGCATGAGAGTAAGTGTACATGAAAGCATGTTTACGTGTAGCATGTGGATGCATGTTATTGTGATGATGTGTTCTATTGTGTATGCGTTTAGTGTGTGTGTCGTGACTGTGAGACTGAGTTTGAGGTTGAGCAATCTGTTATCCAGCCTGATCTCTAATTTCTTAGAAGCAGCAAATACTTCATCATACTTAGCAGTCAGACCATTTATTCTAGCAGTAGCAACTTTGCATTTGTTCGTCTCTTCAGCAAGCTCTTTATTGAGGGCTGAAATATCTCGTGTTTGTTTTTTAATGATAGATTCAGCATCGTGTAAGCTTAACTTAAGCTTGGATACCTCCTCGGCGTCCTCTGTGGGAGGAGTATCTCTAACATTATCTAATAAGCGTGAAAGTCTATGGATCTCAGCTTCATGAGCCGTGATTTTATCCTTAGCATATTTATATTTGTTAATAACCTTTTTGTGGTCTTCAAGTAGATCACTAAAGGCATCACTCAGTTCATCAAAAGAAAAGTTGTCAAGAGAATCATTTACCTTATCTGAAGTTGCCATTAGGCAGAAGTTTGTCGTGTCTCGCGGAGAGTCCTTTTCTTCGTCTGAATCACTGGCCTCGCTTTCGTGCCAGATGCTAGTGTTGCATACTTCTTGAGCTTGGTTTCTTGTACGACTTTTCATATCTGCTTCCTTTCTTTGCTACAGGACAATCATCTTCTTGCATCCGAAGCATGTGGGTTCTTCCTCATCGTCTTTTTGTTCCTTCTTTCTTCGGTTGAAGCGTAGGAACTTCTTGAAATGTCGAACCATGAGTGCTTGATCGTCACCTTCAGAATCGTCGTCATATGTTTCCTCTGAACTGGTTCTTTGGCGATGAGCTCTTAAGGCAACTTTTTTCTTTTGGAGCAGTTTCTTCAAAATTTTTGAGGTCGAGCTCATGCGTCATCAGCTTGCCCATGAGAGTTTCTAGTGACATAGCCGTAAGATCATTTCCTTCGATAATTGCCGTGATCTTGGTGTTCCAGATCTTCGGCAATCCTCTTAGCACTTTGCGTATCTTCTCATGGTTGGAATATACTTTGTCAAGGGAAATAGAGGGTTGACGATGTCGAGGAATCTGGTGAACATCTGAGTAATCGTCTCATTTGGCTTCATTTTGAATGTCTCGTATTCTTGTGTCAGATGGCTGAACTTTGATTTTTTAACCTGTGTGGTTCCTTCATGAGTCACCTCCAGAAGCCTCCATACTTCGTGTGAGGTGGAACATGTAGAGATCCTATTGAATTCAGTCCTGTCTATTGCACAGAAGAGAGCATTAATAGTGGCATTTAGACTTGCCTGTTTTTTTTCCTGGTCGGAATATTTGTCGTGGGTTTTTTCAACAAGAGTCCCCTCGACAACTATTCTGGCAGGCTTCTTGTAACCATCAGTGACGATGGTCAACAGATCAAAGTCTAGAGACTTGAGATAAAAACTCATCATAGTTTTCCAATAGGTGTAGTTAGTTTCGTCAAATAGGGGTGGCCTATTTGTGGTCTGTCCCTCACCATAGTTGGAAAAGATAGGTTGTGTGGTTGCCATGGATCAGCTCTAGGATGTTAATCCAATATAAGAGAACAGAGCTCTGATACCAATTGAAGTACGTGAATAGAGTATGTCGAAAATACCCAATTAAATTTTAACTCTATTCAAGTCCAACCAACAGAAAGTATAATCAGAGTATAAATGCGGAATATAAATAGAGATCAGAAAAGCATACACAGACATCAGTTTTTAACCTGGTTTCCCTCGTGGAGGACTAGCCCAGGCCTGAGAACTCTAGCTCATGATTGAAATCCACTATTTGTGAAATAGCATACAACCACGTGCCTTTACTCAGAAGAGCACGCCAACTTCTTACAGATTCGCAGATGGCGAAACTTGAAATTGCCCAAGTGACTTCTTTTGAAAACTCTTGCACACAAACTTCTAGATGACTCGCACTGAGCACCTTTGGGGCTTGGGAAGTTTTGTGACTAGTTAGATGGGAAGAGTAGGCTTATAATATATGAGGCTATAGAAGAAGAGACGATGAGAAGATTGGATGATTGAAAATGAGTGAAAACGAGTCCTATATATACTAGTCCAGAGAGGCAGAGTTCGGCCAGAACTCTGTCCCAAAAATTCAAATATTTCGACCGTTGAACAACTAGCATCAATGAAACCCTAAAATTAAGGTCCTGGATTCTAGGGGGCAGAGTTCGGCCCGAATTCTGTCTCCTAGGGGACAGAATGTTCAAATGGGCTATATGGGCTTGGTTTGGTGGAGCTTTGGGTATTAAGTCTAAGCTTTGAGATACTCAGTGCAACTCAACTTACAACAACCTAAACTCAATAAAAGATAAAAGTACAGACTCAGAGTACAAGTAACAGCTGTACTGTCGAAGCAATCGTCGATGATGTCTGTCTTTAACTGATATGTGATGATGTTCTGTTTTGGAGCTTGATGTGTCAAGTTGGATCATAACGGATATCGTCTTGTTAATTATCAAGATCAGGTTGACTGTGATCCAGTTTGGGTCAACAAAAGTGGACTTCAAAGACAATGTGGGTGTGATTTCAAATCAGAATCACAGTGATTGAAACAAAACTGAGTGATTTCTACTGTTGCTGGGATTGCGATTATGATTATCAAACCACATTGATAAGTGTTTACAAAATCACTATTAAGTTCTATTTTTATAATGACAATTGGTCAAATTATTTCATTATTTAAATAATGCTAGATAACAAATCAAATTTACCATATAGTTAGGGGTGAGATTCGTTTAAATTAATCATTAAAACATATTAATACCTCTTTGTAAAACTATCAAAAAAATATCTTTACTAAATAAACATTTTTTATTATAATTGTATTCATGACCTCTAGTGCCAAAAACTAATATAATTATATTTAAATTGGAAAGATACATATTATAACTAAATAAAAGTTAGTATTTTGATTTCATACATTGTGGTTACAGATGGCTTATCATGAGGGACTCCATCGACAATTATGTATGGCTTGTCATGTGTCCTTGTTGGTGTCATAACCTCAAAATTTGTTGTTATAAATAGAACATGTGACAACCATCCTCAACTCAACTCCTACCGGTGGTTTAGGTAATTTGTATGACTCAAAAAAGTTATGGTAGTAATGCCAACCCAATATCATTCACAACTCCAGCTCCAGGGAACCCAAAAGTTAAAAAAAAAAAAAAAAAAAGCAAATTGTGTGTACAACGGTACAAAGTCCGCTTGAAGATTTTTTTTACAATACAAAGTCCACGCGAAGAAATAAATAAAATTGCAAGGAGAACAATAGAAAAGAAATTGGTAGCTTGCATTGGCAGTGTCCTTATTATCATCCCTTTTTCCTCGATAATTCCTGACTCACCCTCCTCTCTTTTCACCGCCACCAAATTCTACATGTCAAGATGTCCAAAATTCTCTATGATGAGAATCCGATTGGGCCTATGGAGAACAACCAGTTCGGATGGGCCATGGAGTAGGGCTAAGAGTGTCACGTCCGGAAAATCGTTCGTCCTCGCATCGATTTCACCGAATCGTTCTCTTTCACCGGGCGTGATGTCATACTAGTATGGAGTTGGCACTTATACAAGGCAAGATGACATGTTCTCAAAATGGTTATCTCAATTCAATATTGGCAGCGGAAGGAAAGAGAGTCACATTGGAGTTACACAGAGTATACGAAACAATTCTGTTTATTCAATAAGCAACTGAATTTACAAAGGCTTTCAATAGCCCAAATAAATTTGCCAGATTGGCTTACAACACTCAAGTTCTCTCTTGCCCACAAAAGATTTCACCATTCTATACATCATGTCTTCTATATCTCGGCCGCATCGTCCTGTTGCAAGTCCGAGCGTCAATGCAGTCGCACACCTCAAAACGCTATGACATTTCATGTCTCAGCGCTTTAAAGCGAAGCTCCGCCGCGAGCAAATCCTTTCCATGCATCTGCAAGCAATTTGGTGGGGGATCAGTGCTAATCCTCTCGCGTACTGATACGACCCACTTTACTAAACCGACATTAAGTAATTATATGAATCATGCAGCTTAAGTTGTGATCTTTCAATTTTTGCCTTATGATCGTTTCATAGCATATTCGAAAGCAGTAAAACATATATTCATGGCAAACATGTTATCATTATTCGCGTAAGCAAGTAGGCAACATATAGCAATCTCGTATTGTTTCATGACGCGACTTCTTACCAACATCGACACACTTATCCTTGCACCGACGCAAGGTGAATACGCCTACCATCTTTTCCTGTCATGTTATAGGTGATCTTTGTGCAGGATCTCTGTGTGCCTGCACCATTCAGCCCACCGGCCCCTATCTATATGAAGATAACTAACATTCATCATGTCAGAATGGACTTACGTTTCTCAAATGCATTGCGATGTCGCCCATTCAGTCTAGGTTACGATCCTTACTGACGGTCCCACAATGCTCGTGCTCCCTTGCAACGATAACCATTCCTCCTAGGCCGAACAGTTCCGGCGCCCTGGCGATCATGTTCGAGGAAACAAAATTCGTGCACGGGCTATATTCAAAGTCAATTTGATTATTCAATACGCATCTACTCATACAACCAAACATAGTTTGAGTCTGAAACTCAGACTTTGCGTCATTCCGCATTTCTCACATTCTTTGTACGATTTCATTCATTCTTTCAATGTTTGGTCGTCTCAATTCAATGTTCAATGAACGACCCGAAGGTCCCAAACATTTCCAAGACAACATACTATACATTTGGCAATTTCGTGGGTCAAAGTCCTCCCACCTTAACGGAGTAGGAAAGAAGGGTCAAAGTCCTCCCACCATAGCCGATACGTCTTGTCGTTTTGTCGACCCGATGCGGCTCGATTTTATAACTTTGTTGCATGACCAACTCTTCTGACTTAGCCATTCGAGCACTTCGTGCTCCGTTGAACTACTCGATTGATTCGACTTACCGTGTTCATGCCTTAGTCCTTTGTGAGGCGATGCTTTGGTTCTGCGGACACCGTTGCAAATAAGGCACAAGATCGACATCTTATAATTCAACGTAAAAGCTTAGCTTGCACACAAAACCAACTAAAACCAATACTTGTCCGAATCGGACTTATGCTTTGCATCGATTCGATTTATTGGATCTTCGAACCGACTCGATGCTTTCTTTTTGGGGCCAATGTAACTCTTGTATCGATCTGACTCGATGCATTCCTCGGATCAACGTAACTCTTTGAGTCAACGACTCAGCATAATACACCGTGCGGAGCGGGACATTACATAATATACCACTCAACAAGGTTCGTCCTCGAACCGAAACCAACACTCAATCCAAGTGTTTCTCTAGATCGTTTCACGATCTCGTCCAACTATCGTTGTTCCGTTTCAAACATTTGTGCAAGCTTCCATTAACATATCTTAATCCTTTCTGCCGCTCGATTTGAATTCAGCATACAACTTAGTTTATATCGTACTTATTTTAGGCGTCCCATTAATACATGTATTTCAGCCAAGCCCATTGGTAAAGAATTGGAACAAAGCTAACTGGTAAACTTTCATACTTGCAATCTTGTACTCTCGATCGGACTTCGCAACGCGTTGCGTTCGAAGTTGATGTCCAACTATTTCTGAAGTCTCACTTCGCAGCTCATCTCGATATGATTTTTTTCTTGTTGACTTACAAATGCTTCAACGTTCAGGGCTGCCCCTGCTAGGCAACTTACCCAGACATCGTGCTCAAATTCTCCCGACGCAACTTTTAAATTGACGTTGCTCACAGGCAACGGTCTTTCCAACCCAAAAGTTCAACTCGAGTCGATAGTGCTCAAAGTCAACAATCTTTTTGACACAAAGGTCTTCTACGACGCATCTTATGTTCAATCCTATCGAGTAGAAAACTTCTAGCCAAATTTTCAATTTGTCCGTCTCGCAACGTCGAATATAAGTTCGATTCACACAAGCACAATTGCTAGGTGAACTCCAAATCCAACGACACAACTCGAAAGTCATTCTCTTACCGCCGCTCTCGTGTATAGCACGATTCTCGAAATTGCCTATCCTTATCACCAAGTTTGTTTGTGAAATTTTCATTTCGATCGTCAATCAACATAATCATTCAAGCATTCATCCGACCAATCCTCACAATCCGACTATAATTCTCAGCCGAAGCTGTTCCATCAATTCCCGAAACAATTATTTGATCGCCTAGACTTGTCATCAACATGCACCATATTATATTTGTTCACGACGCAATTCCATATGCGACATCATATGGGTCTGCAACATTTACTTTGATTTGGCGGTCAAGTCTTCTAGGGTTAGCTGTCCCGAAACTACGCTCGATAATTGTGGATCATTAACGAAGGACAGTTACTATGAACCATGCTATATCTTATTTCGGAGCCAAATTACGTTCCGACTATTTCTATGAGACTACCCAAATCCGGACAAAATCATTTATATCTGCACAGCTGAGGCGCAACTATCCTCCGAATAATTCATGCACTACCGTCGATGATTCCGTAATTCATGAAACATCTACTCGTATTGAGTTCGAGTCTATTACCCACAGTCAACACTCGAGATGCTATACGTATCGAAACAATCGTCGATGACTTTATAGTCTCGTCCCGATCAATCACAAAGTTTACAATCGACCAGTTCGACATTCTCGCATTGCTATCTACAAAATATCGATATCGTAGGCCCGTTTCGTTTTGTATTCTCATATCAAGCTTACGTTTTCTTGCGTATCAATTTCGATCGCGCGAGGGTCAACTTTGAATCTGTATCAACGTCAACTTAACTCGCATCACATACATCCAAGTTGACAAGGAACTTTTCTATACACATCACATCGTTTTCCGACTCGCCGCATCCTGCTATACTTCGATCGCGTAACCGAGTTACCGATTATCCAACATCGAACACTTGAGATATACGGTCATACCCTATAAGTTTTACGTGTTTCAGTCACTCAAATGTGTTTCGTTGCAACATAACCAACTATTTTTCTTAGGCGCGATTATCCGCATTAACTAACATTTCATCGAGTTCGCAAATTCGTGCAATCCGATTACAATTCGTATCGACCAACATTTTCATCGAGCTGGCAATTCGTGTGATCCGTTTACAATTCGTATCGACCAGCATTTTCATCGAGCTCGCAAGTCGTGCGACCCGATTATAGCTTCAAGTTTCCTATCCCACTGATCCGATTATTGCCTCGAAGCATAATCGTTTCGCTATTCTCAGTCATCCAACCGACTCATAAATTATCGTCCTACGTATCATTCATTGATACAAGTCCACGCCTGATCGTTCTAACCGATTATCAAAGAATACTTGCATCAACATACCATCATACAAATTTTCAATCGAGTCTCGGTACTATCTCGTCCGTTGTGGACAAACCTTCCGCAATTTATACAAGGTGTCGATGCAATCTATCGCACCAGTGGTATGACATATACCACTCAAAAATCGAGTCATTCATCGCATAAGTGGTACAGTATATACCACTCAAAATCAAGTCATTTCTCTCGCATTATACTTGGTATGAATCAATGTTTATTCCGAACTAACCATCCCTCAGTGATCATGTCGATCACAAACGTAACTTTCGATTAAATCAAAATCGACACATTTCAGCCAATGTATACATTCGCCTTACTCAAGTTCGACGCGCAACTGAATCGATTCGTTCTTTTCGATTTATGATTTTTTAGTTCCATCTGTTGTATCTCGTGCAACGTTTTATTTCCGACATTCAAAGCCATACTCGAATCCGTTCAATACATTCGATATCAACTTTCATTTTCATTACAACACATCATTCACAATCAACTCGTTGCAATTAAGGCAACAACATCCCACGACTTTCATTAATATCGATGCAACCAATAGTTCTCATATCCACTGTTGCATTGAAACAACAAACATCTCAATTCACATTTCACGACTTGTTGCACTTGCAACAACAAACATTTCAATTCACATCTCACGACCTGTTGCACTTGCAGCAACAAACATTTTACGTTCGTTGTACATGATGCAACCAACATTTTACAACTTTACTCGACAATATCATGTAAATTTCAAAACACTTGCGGCAAATTTACGCGATTTTGTATTAGACTTATTATATGGAACATCCAGAGCGTCATCGAGTAGAATCAAGAGTCATTTGATCGTGGTAGGCAACTTTTGGAATTGAAATGAAGCAAGCGTCCTGAGAAAATTGAACCTAGAGCTCTGATACCACTTTGTTACGTACCGACCCGAAAAATCGCTCGTCCTTGCATCGATTTCACCTAATCGTTCGTCCTCGCTGGGGCGTGATGCCGTACGAGTCTGGAGTTGCACTCTTACAAGGCAAGATGACAGGTTCTCAAAATGGTTATCTCAATTCAATATTAGCAGCGGAAGAAAACAGAATCACATTGGAGTTACACAGAGTATACGAAATAATTTTCTTTATTCAATAAGCAGCCGAATTTATAAAGGCTTTCAATAGCCCAAATGAATTTGCCAGATTGGCTTACAACACTCAACTTCTCTCTTGTCCACAAATGATTTCACCGTTCCATACATCATGTCTTCTATATCTCTGTCGTATCATCCTGTTGCAAGTCTTAGCGTCAATGCGGTCGCATGTCTCAAAACGCTACGACATTTCCATGCCTCAGCGTATTCATGCGAAGCTTCGCCGCATGGAAATCCATTCCATGCATCTGCAAGTAATCTTGTGGGGGATCAGTACTAATCCTCTCGTGTACTAGTACGACCCACTTTACTAAACCGATATCAAGTTATTATATGAATCATGCAGCTTAAGTTGTGATCTTTCTATCTTTGCCTTAGGATTGGTTTCATGGCATATTCGAAAGCAGTAAAGCATGTATTTCATGGCAAGCATGTTGTCATTATTCGCGTAAGTAGGCAACATATAGCAATCTCATGTTGTTTCGTGACGCGAGTTCTTATCAACATCGACGTACTCACCCTTGCACCGACGTAAGGTGAATACGCCTACTAGCTTTTTCTGTCATGTTATAATTGATCTTTGTACGGGATCTCGTGTGTCTGCACCATTCAGTCCACCGGCCCCTATCTATATGAAGATCACTGACATTCATTATGTCTGAATGGACTTACGTTTCTCAAATGCATTGCGATGCCACCCATTCAGTCTAGGTTACGATCCCTACTGAAGGTCCCTCAATGCTCGTGCTCCCTTGCCACGATAACCATTCCTCCTAGGCCGAACAGTCCTGGCGCCCTGGCGATCATGTTCGAGGAAACAAAACCCGTGCACGAGCTATATTCAATGTCCATTTGATCATGCAATACGTATCTACATACAACCAAACATAGTCCGAGTCTAAAACTCAGATTTCGCATCATTCGCATTTCTCACATTCTTTCTATGCTCTCACATTCTTTGTACGATTTCATTCTTTCTTTCGATGTTTCGTCGCCTCAATTCAATGTTCAATGAACGACCCGAAGGTTCAAACATTTTCAAGGTAACATACTATACATTTGGCAATTTCGTGGCATTTGTGTCACAACTGCTTACTTGGCACATGAAGTATGTCTTTTGATATTCTATGACTTAACGTTCAATGATACGCGATTCCTGCATTTGATGCACGTCCGACACGATCTTTCAATGTGCTAGACTTATATTCATTCCCTCCGACTCGTGCATTTGAGACACGCCTTGATAGAGTATTCAATGTTATGTGACTTCGTGCACTTGATACACTCGTCGATACAGTTATCCCATGTTCTTATGGCTTGCGCACCAAGACGCTCGCTGTTGCGGTAATTTCGATGTTATATGGCGACTCGTACATTTGATGTACGTTTCAATTCAATTGTTCTTCTTAGTGTTCGATACGCACTACGATTTCTCTCCTTCGAGCCACGTCCGTGGACTCGATAGGTTAACTTAGCATACAACGGTACATTTTACTTAGGCACGACGGAGTAGGAAAGAAGGGTCAAAGTCCTCCCACCTTAGCCGATACGCCTTGTCGTTTCGTCGAGCCGATGCGGCTCGATTTCATAACTTTGTTGTACGACAAACTCTTCTGATTTAGCCATTCGAGCACTTCGTGGTTTGTTGAACTACTCGAATGATTCGGCCTACCGTGCCCATGTCTCAGTCCGTTGTGAGGCGATACTTTGGTTCTGCGGACACCGTTGCAAATAAGGCACAATATCGACCTCTTATAATTCAACGTAAAAGCTTAGCCCGCCCACGAAACCAACTAAAATCAATACTTGTCCGAATCGGATTTATGCTTTGCATCGATTCGATTTATTGGGTCTTCGAACCGACTCAATGCTTTCTCTTTCGGGCCAACGTAACTCTTGCATCGATCCGACTCGATGCATTCCTCGGGTCAACATAACTCTTTGAGTCAATGCTCAGCATAATGCACCATGCGGAGCAGGACATTACTAGGAGTACCTACATGCCCTAGGTGCCGGTCATCAGTGCTCCGGCGGTTGACATGTAGTTTCTTTGTCGGTACAGATCGAGTTGGTAGGTGTCACGCCTGGTCCCGTAGGACCGATCGTCCTCGCTAAGGCGTGATGCCGTACGAGCCTAGATTGCGTCCGTGCAAGGCAATTTCATAACGACCGATTACAACAGCTTGCGACGGGGTCGTCACACAGAAGTCCCAAGCAGAAACATTGAATATACAAGCAACACAAGCATTGAGACAAAATCATAGTCTTTATTGATAATGAACATAAGATTACAAAGGCTCATGGCCAAGATTACAAGTCGCTCAAGCTCACTTTTCTCTCATTTTTACAAGTCAGTCAGCTCTCTCTCATCTCTCAATACACTTTGAAGAGCCGGCGGATGCTTCAGATAGGCGATGTTCATACATTATGTCCAGTATAAGTTCTAACTCCATACGGCCGTACCTCGAAACTCCAAGGAACTTCATGCCTCGACGCATCCATGCGAGCTCCGCGCCAACGAGCTTCTACCTGTGCCTGCACATGAAAATTGTGTGGGTGTCAGTACTCAACTGTACTGGTGGAGTGAGCTCCTCGCCCACCTATACAAAACCAACACATTCATTTATTTTGTGCAACATAAACCCTTTATGGTTGTTTTCTATTCTTGCCTTAGGATCGATTTTAAGACAAACTTTTGCCTATTTGTGTCTCTAGACCGTCACCATGCAATTGTACTGCTAACTTGCTTATCGTTGTACCTCTAGACTCTTCTCGTGCCAACAACATCAGAGTGTCGACTCGTGCTTGTCTTTCGTGCCATACCTCGGGACGCAACGACTTGGTCGTGCCATAAACTCTATTCGTGCTAACATATAATTGAGGCAGTGCCTCCTGCTTAGTCTTTTGCCTATACTCATGCCATAATAGCGTGGTTGTGCCTCATAACTTATTACGACTTAACCAAATTTGTCTTACGGCCCTTCTCGACTTACCTCGAAATGACTCAAGTCCGACTTATGCAACTCTATGCCAACGACTTAATACTCGACGCTACATTTCGTGCCGAAGCACGTGTCCTTGCTAAGCCAATCTTAGGCGGCCCTTTCTCGACTTAACTCGAAACGACTCAAGTCCGACTTATGCAACTCTATGCCAACGACTTAATACTCGACGCTACATTTCGTGCCAAAGCACGTGTCCTTGCTATAGCCAATCTTAGGCGGCCCTTCTCGACTTAACTCGAAACGACTCAAGTCCGACTTACGCAACTCTATGCCAACGACTTAATACTCGACGCTATATTTCGTGCCGATGCACGTGTCCTTGCTATAGCCAATCTTAGGCTCCATAACGGTGTTGCAACCGTGCACACCTACTTAACTCACTTTGTGCCGTGCTTGTACTATCTTTGATTCGACCGACACCGTGCATGCGGATTGCCGCTTATCACACCAGCTTATCTATATGAAAGGTCACTAGCAATGTCAAGCTATCTTGAACTTATAGCTGGGTTAGACGGCGAATACTCTTGCACGCATGCAAAAGTTTCCGAATTACCCGTGCCGATTCGCTGCTGGCACGCGCCGATTCATAACTCGCGTAGGCTATAACTCGCTTCTCCCGGGCCGACATGATCCCGGTGCCCCCGCGATCATTCGAGAAGACTACACCTTGTCGACAAGCTTTCCATGACCACGCACCTACGACGACTTCTAGACTCGACGTAAATGGAAGGCCTACAGATGATACAACTTGCTTTCTCTTCCTTAAACTTCTTTATCCATGTCCATGCTTTTTATTCTTCATGCGAGACTCCCAAGCCACGGGACCGGTTTCGGCGACCAACGGTCGCGTGTACTTTACATTCTTTGAAACACAAAAACGGCTATTGCATAGCCTTCCAGATAGACCTGAACAAACGTATTCATTTGTGTCCCATAGACCGTGGCACACTTATCCTTGAACCGACCGAGGCTCGTGCCTTAGACTGACTTGTGTTCTACGCGACACTATCGTCCAAGTCATATTTTATATGACGAGCCTTGAGATCGTGGGACTATGTGACTTGACAACCGCAGAAAACATGGGACAGTGCTTGCTATGACTTCGATAGCCCAACATAACTTTGCCTAACTTAGTCGTGCAACAACTTGACGAGCAAATGCTATGTCAAGCCTTGCATCGTGGGAACGTGCAGTGCACGCGTTCGACTTTAACAACCAAGTTCTTTGTGTGCCTAGACTTATGCCACAAGCCGTGCGATATAACTTAACCTGTGGGACAGCAAAGGCTATGTTCAAGCCTTGGACGATGGGACTGTGCATGCTTCATTAAGCGTTTATGCGTGCGACGTCTATGACTTAGGCTAATTTCATAGCTTTGTGGCAATTTAGACCAACTTTCCTTCTTCCAGGCTACGGGATGAAGGACCGAGTGTCATTTTGAAAGCACGCCGTGCAATACATTCTAAGCCGACCGTGGGACATTTTTCATGTTCTAACTCAATCCGACCCATCTTGGGATTTTCCTTAGCTATGTGGATTCGTCTCTTTTATTCAAGCCTACTTGTGCAGTTGAAAACTTTCGTTTTATTAGTGTGAAGGCCAAGCTGAGGCAAGTTCACCGAAGCCACCCACTTGAGCGAGGAGTCGCCTCGGCCGAGCGGGACTTCGAGCAGGCCGTTGCATGGCTAAGTCCAACGCCGTTGGCGTTTTGATCCTTCCGATTGAACTGAGCGGGACGGGACATTACAGTAGGTGTCGGAATAAGGTAGGGGGGCTTGTAGAGGAAATGGACAGCAAGAGTCTAGCATGGATGGCAACGGTAAGGGCATGGATGCTTTGGTGAGATTCCAAAATCACAGTTTTTGAGGATATGAGAACTCAATTGACTAATATTACCTAAAAGCACACCTGTAAATCACACCATTGATTAACGCTGGACTTAGAAATCACAGTATGTGATTGTGATATCCCAATTGATTAACCCTCCCTAACATATTACAATAGCAGCAACAACAATTCCTGACTCACCATCTCTCTTTTCATCGCCATCAAATTCTACATGAACGAGACGACAAAGCCAAAAGTCACGGCAGCGAGGCATGGCTCAAGTCTAGTGCACTGTAGGTTTAGATTAACAGCCTTTTGTTAGATCCCAAAGAGTAATGACTGATAAATGGAAATTGGCTGTCTTACTTATCTTTCGCATAAGTTACACATCACTACATGAACCATGCCCCTTTCCTTGGGACCCAACAAGGGATATAATCATGAAATTTCATTCCTTTTGCTGGTCGAGTTAATGTAGGCTATCTTATTGATCCATATTAGGGGTCTGTGCTTTGATTAGCTTTTTTTTTCCCTTTTACTTATATCTTTGGATTGATGCATGAAATTGGGATTTGGTTAGTTTATAAAAGATGTTTGGGGGGTCCTTCATTTCTTTTTTAAATTATTATTCTGGATTCACACTAGGTTTGATGCCCTCAATTGGAATTTGTTTAGAGTATTAGGTTATAGATTGTGTCGGAATTACAATTAATTATTTATCCCGGAACCTGGTTTGTAACTAAGTATTGATATATTAAATTGTTTTATTTGGACTTGAGTAGGCATTGCCATATCTAATTTTGCCTTTAGGTTTACCAGAGTTGCTATTGGCTTTTCATCTGATCCAGGTAAGCAACGGACGTCTGAAATTTGGTTTGTTTAGTTTAATAGGAGGTTGTTACCTCAGTACTGATCCATAAAATGGCTTTGTGTTTAGCCTTTACCTCAGTACTGATCCATAAATTGGCTTTTCATCTGATCCAGGTAAGCAACGGACGTCTGAAATTTGGTTTGTTTAGTTTAATAGGAGGTTGTTACCTCAGTACTGATCCATAAAATGGCTTTGTGTTTAGCCTTAAAAGAGAGGTCATTTTTAATTTATTTCTGTGTCGTGGTGCATGAGGTGCGATTTTGTTATTTTGAGATTATGCAATCCTTTTATTTCTTTTATTTTTTGAACTCAAACTGGGGCTCGATGCACAGAATCAGGTTTCTTTAGTAGACAAGTCATTTGACACAGTTTAGTAGATTCAAAAGAGGGGTTGATGCATGATATTACGTTTTAGTTAGCTCAGCAAATAGGTAGTCCTTGAGTCCAAATAAGGGACATACGTGAAATTGTTCCGTGTAGAATACTGACCTTTATGAGCTTCTCTTTAAAGTTTTGGTTGCATATTAATTTTAATACTTGAACACGAACCTTTCATTAGCAAAAGATTGTCTTATTTTCATTAAATTTAAGTTTTCTAACTAATTTTGATGCATAAGGTTTCATATAGTTTCTTAAGATATTCTGAGCTTTTCTGCTGAAATTGAATAGGTATTGATGAATGTAATTTTGGTTTTGTTTAGTTTACAAAAGATTCAGGCAATACCGTGGAGGAAGTCAAACTTCGAGTACTCTATGTGTCACCGCCTCAACCTCCCTCACCGGTTCCGGAGGGATCTGAGGAAGGATCATCACCTAGGCCTTCTGTATCAGATAATGGGACTACAGCATCCCCAGAATATGCCAATGTGAGTATTGAGGTTTTTTAGTCTATAAATTGTTTCTTGATCTCCTAGATGAATGAAATGCCATGTTACTGCACAATGGTTGCTATAGGCATCAAGAGCACATTTGGAACATCAAGACAAATCTTCAGAGGTGAACTTTAATTAATGCTGTTTTTGTTTTGTTGTTCCATATATGTCTGCTGAAAGGTAGAATAAATGTGTGGGTTTTGAAATATCTAAGGAATGAATGAATGTTATGATCTATTGTTTCCTCCCAGTCTCTTTCTACCGTCTAGTTTCTAATTGATCTTTTCTTTCTGCATTACACTACTGAGTGTATATTTGTATAGTATTAACATCAAATTACTTGGCTCACATTTTTCTCCCCCGAATTTGTGTTTTGAGCTTTCATATTGTGGAAATATGACTATTGTATTCAGATCAATTTGCATGAGATGTAGCCATGTAGTTTTTGTAGTCTGATTCTGTCTTGGTCAAATCTGCATGCCGTTGTTACAGGTTGGATAACTTGGATCATGTATGTGCTATGATGCACGGACACACTGACATGACATGAGATGAATCTGACCTGCCGACATGGCAACTTTGAGAATTTAGACCTGACATGCACACACACTCATATTTGTTACAAAAAAAAAAGAATATGGCAGCTAGCTTTTTCAAGACTTCCAGAAAAGCACAAACCAATACATCCATACATATATATAACACCTATGAAGAGTGCCCACAAAGGTCTGTTAGGGTTTCATCTATCAACCCCCAAAGTCTGATTATCTTTCAAAATCGTTCAGGTCCCAAAGTATGATCATTTTCCAAAATTCCTCACTTGCCTTCCCACCAGTGGCAGCAAGTGGAGGCATCCAGAGATGACCAGAGACTGTAGATGATGAACTTGCAGGAGTCCAGTTTGTTACAAATTTTTTTCCCCCAATTTTGACTTATTTGACCATGTCCGCTGCGAATTGAAGGCGAACATCGTTGAGGCATGGCTGGATTCAGATCAGACAAGAATCAAACTGTGTCCCACACGAATTCATGTCGGATTTGAACTGGACACGGATTCGGCACCTGTCTGGCCTGGATGACCACAACTATCTTTCCACCAAGATGGCTGCTACACTCTCTCGCTTTCAAACGTAGCCACAACTCACTCTCTCTCCTCCAAAGTGGCTGCTATGCACTGTCACGCCACCTAGAAGCCCACAACTCTCTCTCCCTCCTCCCCCCACTCTCTCTCTCTGTTGTTTCTACTCTTTTTCTTCAACTGGGTCTGATTGTCATATAAACTGTGGGGGGAGTGCTGAAGGATACAAGTACTTTTCCTTTCTGGATAATTCTAGTTATGTCAGCAGTGCTGTCAAATAGGATAGCTATTATTTAATCGTCTATATATATATATATATATATATATATATATATATATATAAATATATATATATATATATATATATATATATATATATATGGCCTAAGTTCCCTAATGAAATCAATCAAACGAGTTGAGATATTTCTAGTCTCAACAATTTGGATAGCCTGCCGCGGCCTTATGCACTAATAGCTTGTGGAATTATGAGAATTATACCCTTGCCATCAGGAACCTAATTGATAGTTGCTTGGCGAAGAATAATAAGTCAAGACTGACTGTGCGTTAAGGCATGAATTGCATGAATGAATTGGAAGGGGACATTGCGGGCTCATTTGTTAGTGAGGTTTTCTTAGTATTTGTGGGTGTGGGTTTAGATGTAAAGAATGGTTGCCAGAAATATAATTTATGGATGTCTGCCCTTCTTCATTCTGGTCTTCTTGGTAGGAGATTGGAGTATGAAAGGCATCAGAAGTTTGGACTTAGTGAACTTTGTGCTTCACAAAATGGAAGGCAACTACCTTTGGTGAGCGCAATTTGAGAGTCGAGAACAAGCTTTTCTTAGAAACAGAGATGTAGAAAGCATTTACCTTTTTTGGGGGGATTTACACGACTGTATAGTGTACCACCGCCTTTCAGTCCCCAGTTCAGTGTTAATGTTTTAAATTATACCGCAGTAGGTCTGTTAGGTACATATGTAGCAAGTAGATTTTTTTTTGTATTGCCCAGGATGTCTCAGTTTTGACAGCCAATTAGATTTCTTGCGAAATTACAGGCTCTTCAGACAGTCTGAGATAATTTGTACATTCTGTTTGAGTTTATATAAAGAGTTAAAGTATCATACTATCATTTATAGAGGACATAAAATTTTTGGTGTCCAAGTGCCATGGAGATTCTGTTAATGTAGGGTCTGGAGTCAAGTTGTACACATCCTTACTCCTATGGTAGGCTATTTCCTCGAGTTAATCTGGCATCTTTCAGATGCAAGTACATAACCTTGCCATAGCTTTAACTAACATCGTCAAACCACATAGAAAGCAAATCTAAATAATCTCTCTCATACTATAGGGATGGTTAGGTTCTCTGTGAAATTGATGTCAGTGGGTTTTGCTATTTTCTTAAGCTTCAAGGTTTAGTTGATCCGACAATGTATATCAATAAGACGTAAATTATGACAGCTATATCCATTGCATCTAATTGAGGTTAGTGTGTTGCTTCTTAGTATTGAAATTGAATGAAATAATAGTCACCCTGACTAATTGATTTACATACAATAAATAAATTTTCTTCATTTACATGCTTTTACGCGGTTGTTGATTGTTCTTTTTTCGTTCACTTCTCTCTACGGAATTGATTGGAAAAGAGGACCCCTAACGTCAGTATCAGTGAGTATCAGTAGTGGTTGGTATCAGATTGGGACATGCCAAATCGTATCAGTATCGGCCGTATCATTTCATAACAGCTGATACTACAAACTATGATGATCCAGCTTATAGAATAATTGGTATCAGCTTCTAGAAGTCCTGACTCTTGAGTATGAAAAGGTAAAGGATCTCGAAATCAGCAAAGCATATGGGAATTCCTCTTACTACCACTTTTAGCTGAATTTTACAACGATATCATGGTTTCATGGGTGTATATACTAAGTCACCTTTGAAGATTGTCCAGATTGGTAGTTCTTAGGAACTTACAAGTGAAAATAAATAAATAATCTGACATGAATATTCAAACCATAGTTATGTTTTTTCTTGGTAATACCATAATATGAATATCATGTTAAATAACTGAACAAATCCAGTTTGGACTAAAGCCGTGAGAATATTTATGGTGCATTTTTGTGCTAAAAGATGTGCTGCCAATGCAAAAATGCTACATCCGGAAGTTCAATTTCTGGATTTTTGCACATAAATATAAGGTGTATAAGCAGCATGCCAGCATCACTACTTTCATGATTTCTCCCATTCACAACATTTTGTTGCCTCCAGGATGAACTACAATATTCTTTGACTAGAACCAGTGATCATAATTCATGAATTTATGTTGATATTTGGTATATTCAACACCTCATACCGGCCTATTCATCATAACTTAAGTGTTTTATACATCCAAACGTTCTATTTCTGGATGTTTGCACAGAAATCAAATGTGTATAAGCAGTATGGCTACTTCATGATTTCTCCACTTTTTGTGATCATAATTTCATGAATTTGTGGTGTTGATATTTGATATATTCAGTCGCTCATGCAGGCTTATTCACCATAACTAAGTATTCTATAACTGTTGCATTTATTCGTTTATTTCTTCAGGCATTGTCTCTAATTTCAAGGCTGTCCGAGGAGAAGAACGCTGCACTACAGCAGAACAATAAGCTTCGTCAGGAACTGGTGAGAATATCTATGACAAATCCATACACCACTCTCTATTTCCAATACTGCATAAATATTTATATTCAGTAGTCTTGCTATAGTATGCCACAAAATAAAGTAGTTATCTTGTTCATACTAAGTGCTTTGATAATCACTCTGAAGGTTATTCGCTAAATTTCGTTCTTTGGATATTGATATTTTGAAAGGTAGGCTTTGTTATATTTCCAATGGTTTAATTTTGCCTTGGTATTTGCAATTATAATGGTATTTGATTGTTTTTTATTCATTAAAGTTCCGCTTTTAAGTGTCAGATGTTTGATTTTCTCCATAAGGTTATTTCTATGTTGGTGACCTTTATTTTGTCAAACCAGAATCTACTGACTGGTGCAATATATGTATTCTTTGCTTCCTTTTTTGTATGATAACTTGCAGTAGTTTAATATCCTTGAGTTTAGTAAGCTGATGTTACAGAGGAAATGCCCCTCAATAGATCTGAATGGAAGAAGAGGAGACAGACGACCCCAAAAATTGGGGATAAAGCCATTGTTGTTGTCGTCGTCGTCTTTAGCTTACTAATCCCACCCTTGAATTGTTTTCGTTTTACCTTTAAGAGAGTGATAGTGCATATAATAGACTTACCGGTTGAGTTAATGCACGGCAGTGTAGACCTTTTAGTGCAGGGCAGTATGCCTATCCATCTGGCTAGGAAGCTTCTGTCTACCATTCATTCTCACTTGGCGGTATGAAATTCCCATTGGCTTCGTCTCCTAGTCTGAGTTTTTGCCTTTTCAGAAATATGAGCAAAGACATCTCTCAACTGGGAAACCCTGAAACTAGAACATTATTTTCAACTTTTATGTCCTAGACAGTCTCACTACCACTTTTATGCTGCTTTAGTTATTTGTTTGAGTCTTCAGCCTTATGGGACATTTTTGTACCCATGTGAGACTAGAATAAAGCTTTTTTACATAGCTATTTGCATTTAGTCATTATTGGCCAAAGATAACTTCTCTAGCAGTACCCTACAAGGCACACTACTGTACTAATTGTGAACACTGGAAGACTTTTGGAGTGCTGATCTTGAAGCTTTACAAAGAAATTCAAGAGCAAATGAGAACTTGATTTTATTAATGACTAGGTAAGGTCTTGTAGAAGAATACAGTGACCCGCCTGTTTGGCTCCCTGTGTTTGGTTCAGTGTGGAGTCTCCATGATACCCCAAAGATGGCTTTTTAGTTAGAATGCTCGAGTTTGGGAGTCCTCGTAATTTAGAAATTAGAATCATACTTGAATCCGTTGGGGAGCCTTTTTTGTTTTTGAAGGTTCCTCGAGTCCATTGGCGGTCCTACTCTTTTGACTGTTGTGGTACTGGTCTCTCTATCCAAGGGGCTTATGCAAGCATGTTTGAGGTACTTAATGTGATGTTAGTGATTCTTAGGAGAGCCTTCTCTCGACGTGCTTTAGTACGATTGAGACATGTCACCTATTATGAGTATTACCTTCATGAATCATGACATTGTGAGAATAGTTGTTTGTCTCTGTTGCTGCTTTTTGCGAACAATTTAATGGTTACTATATGGTCTTCATTTAATGCAAAATATGCCGATCGGTCAAAAACTACTCGTGAGTTAATGTCTGCCTATTTAGATTCCAACAGGATAAAAAAAGCTTGCAGGTTCTTCTCTTGAGCACAGATCTTTCTTCTGTTAAAGATTGACCTGGTAAAGCGAGCACGTTGTTTTCTTCAACATCTAGTCATCTGTACATAAATGAATGATATGTTTTTAAAGCATATTTAATCGCAACTACTTTATTTTGGTAGCATAATCTATGCAGTCTCAGTTAGCTACTCAGAGAGCGCAGATTCAGCTTTACATACTCGTCGGTTCTACATTTTTCTCATTGGTAACTGAAAGTGATGTCATTTGGTCATGTGACTACAATATGCAGGAACTTCTGAGGCGAGAAGTGAGTAAACAAAAGGGTGGTGTCTCATTCATGTTTGTGGTGATCTTTGCCCTCCTGGGGATCCTTATTGGCTATCTTATGAAGACATAACTCTCTTGGGGGATGCATCTCTTTGCCAATCCTCAAGTAACCGGCCAAGAGAAAAGAACAGAGTTGACATTGTTTTTCTCAGTTAGAAGTGTGCTCTATTAGCTTGTAGAATTGGGAACTCGCTATTCAAAGGTTGATTGGGGTCTTTGTATGTGGTTCTGGTAATTGTCTAGGGACAAGGGCAACTTGCTTACATGTAATTCTGGACGCGTCAACTAAGTTTCTGTGCAGCATGATAATCCATCCATCTAGAGGTTTTCTAACATCATGATCCATCCATCTAGTCTTCTAGATATCTATTTGTCATTCTTTCTGGGGCCATCTTATTGTGTGTATAAAAAAGAGGGTACATATTATCTTCAGATCAAATGATGTCAGGTTGTCGCATAAAATATTTTGTGACCCACCAAGATTTTCGCATCTTTCCTTTCTAGAGGTTTCTTTTTTAATTATTTGAAATTAAGAATAACGACCGTGAAGGGTCTGTGACCACCGTCCTGGCCGTAGTCACGTGTTGGTCCCCCATTGGAGGGGGGGGGGGGGTGTTTCCAAATTTTTTGGAGGTCGGCCCGATGTGGGAGGGGGACAAGTTGATGCGGGCACAGCCGCTGCCACCCTTCCGTGGGCAAATAGCAATGTATATATGAATATTAGGATATATAATATAATTTCTAGAATATGTTTTAGAATAATTTTTGGAATATTCGTATTCCAGAAGTTTCTTGTAAGCCTTAGAGGCACTTAGATAAGGGGGAGACTCATCCTCACCAACGAAACTTGTAAGCTTTCTTCATATTAATAAAAGTTTTTCAAGTTTCATTCTTGCTCCACTATTCTCTTAGCAATGTAGTTAAGAATGTTCGTGAAGTTTTACACGGGTCTTCGAGGAGGAAGCTTGTGCGTCGTATGGGTCGAAGTGTATGAAAAATACTAAGACCGTGACAAGTGGTATCATAGCGAATGTTGGTTGATACCATGTCGACATTCGGGAGTGTCCAGGAGGGACCTGCGTCGCCTAAGGAGAGGCACGACAAGACCAACAAAAGGAGGGCATGAGCAAGGAGCCTACGACGGAGCGTAATCTTGCTGATCATGCGGAGCGCCTCAAGGTCTTGGAGACGAGTTCGAAGGACATGGAGATGTGCATGGGCTCCATGGAGCAAAGCAACATGAAGCTAGAAGAGTTCTTTGATGGGCTGGAGAGTGACGTCGTTTCGTCCATGATAATCTTTCGAGAGCAATTCCAAGAGACCGATCCACACTTTGAGGAGGAGCTCAAGGACATTGTGCGGAGATTGAGGACTTGAATAGGAAGGTCCGAGACTACGAGTAGCTAAAGACAGTTGTTAAGAGTTGCAGAGAACTCAAGACCAAAGTTGCCATCTTGGAGAAGCCCGTCGGAACGGTAGACCTTCGAGTAGAGAGGCACCTAGACGGAAGATCTCCGAGCCAAAATTCTTCAGCGGCGAGTGAGATGCCAAAGAAGTTGAGAACTTCTTGTAGAACGCAGAGCGATACTTCAAGACATTTCACATCAACGATGACGCCGAGAAGGTGGATATTGTTTCATCGACGATGCTATGCCGTGGTGGCGTTGAAGGTGCATGGAAGCCGAGAAGGGTTTGTGCTCGATAGAGACTTGGGAAGATCTCAAAAAGGAGATCAAGTCTCAATTTTATCTGGAGAATGTCGAGTTTGCAGCGAGGCGGTGCTTGCGACAACTTAAGCATACCGGGACGACCACAGAGTACATTGCGGAGTTCACACGCTTGATGCTCACGATATCTAGAATGGGCAAGGAGGATCTCTTATTCTTCTTCCTCGATGGACTTCAACCATGTGTAACTCAAGAATTGCAGCGACAGAGGGTGCAAGACCTGAACACCGCCATGGCAGTAGCCGAGAGGCTCGTCGAGTACATGTGGGACGACAACGATGCCAAGGCGAAGCCAAAGATCACCAAGGAGAATAGTGGGGAAGAAGAGGAGAGCTCTCCTAAGGAGGGTCCGTCTGAGGGAAAGAAGCGCGAGAAGGCCTACCCCTAGAGAGTAGTAATTTCTTGCTTCATATGCGAAGACAATTACTTTGCTCGGAATTGTCCCATGAGGAGCATGCGTGTCAATGTCGTCCGAAGCGAGGAGGTAAAGGACGAGGAGTGCGAAGTGGGAGCTCACATGGGAGCGTTGCGTTACTCAACGCCGTGAAGACCAAGTCTGTTGTGTCGAGGACTCCAAACATGGATCTCATGTACGTTAACGTGAGGATCAACGAGAGGAGCATACGGGCGTTGGTTGACACGGGCGGTACTCACAACTTCATCTCGGACGCGGAAGTCCATCGTTTGGGTCTAGCCTTGGAGAAATATTCATGCAAGAAGAAGGCGGTCAACGTTGAGGCGCGCCCCGTAGAGGGGGTAGCCAAGTGAGTTCGCGTAGCGGTGAGAAATTGGTCGGGTGTTGCCAATTTTACCGCTACATCGCCAGACGACTTCAAGATGATACTAGACATGAATTTTCTTATCGCGGCAAAGGCGGTTCCGATGCCACATTTGGGAGCCATCAGCTTCATGGGAGAAGGCTCGTCGTGCATGGTAAAAGTTACACGAGGCGACCATCAAAAGGGAAAGCTATCTTCGACATTCAGCTCAAGAAGGGTAGCAAAAAGGAAACGACATACCTAGCGGTGCTCGAGAGGAAGAAGGACTTCAAGGGGGAAGGTCTTCCGTGCGAGACAAGAGTATTGCAAAGGGACGTATGAGTCAGTTTCGTGGAGGGTGGTGGATCATGCTACCAAGCTGGACGCGAGTGAGGAGAACCATGTCCTTGACTGCATGGAGGCAGAGACGACAAAGTAGAGTGGCTCGTGCAAGGAGTTGCTCAATGCTCGTGGTGGATATTCGGGTCGACAGAGTTGCAATAGGACTTGCATGCGCGGAGGTGTGAAGAACTATGTGCATCCACGAGATGAGGTGGATTGACGACCTGACAGCCTGCACGAGCCTCTTTCTATGCCGAGGAAGGCACAAACCATGGTAAAAGTTGGTGCAGCGAACAAGTTTGCTTCCGATCTTGAGGAGAAGATGGGCAAGTCTGGAAAGCGTCGCATGAGACGCATGAAGAGGGGACGAAGCACAACGACGATACCTAAAAGAGTAGACATCGTTCCCATACTCGGTGTACCCGTTAACGAGGGCGTCGACGAAACATGTGGGGGAGAAATTCACACATAATATTTTGTGGTCCACCGAGATCTTCGCAATTTTCCTTTCTAGAGGTTTCCTTTTTAATTATTTGGCTTTAAGAATAATGTATAGGAATATTCTTAGGATATAGAATAATTCATAGAATATTTCTTAGAATAATTTCTGAAATATTCATATTCCAGAAGTTTCTTGTAAACCTTAAAGGCACTATAAATAAGGGGGATGCTCATTTGCTCCTCACCACGGAAACTTATAAGCTTTCTTCATATTAATAGAACATTTCAAGTTTCACTATTGCTCCACTATTCTCTTAGCAATGTAACTAAGAGTGTTCGGAAATGCTTGCACGGATCTTCGAGTAGGAAGCTTGTGTAGTGTAGAAAAAACACTAAGGGTCCGTTTGGATAGGTTTTCTGAAAATTTGTTCTGAAAACAATT
The DNA here is from genome assembly GCA_029216955.1 of Iris pallida. Classification (NCBI taxonomy): domain Eukaryota; kingdom Viridiplantae; phylum Streptophyta; class Magnoliopsida; order Asparagales; family Iridaceae; genus Iris; species Iris pallida. Next base: position 8,198,250 of record JANAVB010002795.1, read on the forward strand.
TTTAAAGAAGATTTTATAAAGTTGTTTTTTGGATATACAGTTTTCAAGTTTGCGTTTGGTTGCTTTCATCTGAAAATAATTTTAAAAAATAAAAAATTTTGATTGGTAAAAAAAGAATTTAGAAAATGATTTTTAAATAAAATTTTATAAACTACTCCTAAATTGTTTGCAAATTATTTTCGGGTTGTAGATTGGCAAATTCTTCTAAATTGTTCGAGGCCGCTAAGATCTACAACGAGAAGGACGTCAACAAGGGTTTGCACCACCCGGTCGGGTCCCACGTGAAGGTTGTGGAGATGGGGAGTATGCTTGCGGAGGCGTGGGGATGTGCTTTGGGTTGTCGCCGTCAGAATAGGGTAGGGAAGGCCGGAGGATGGAGGGGTTGGGGAGGCGGAGGACAGAGGAGTCGCGGGCTGTGGAGAAGGCGCGAGGAGCTCTGGCCACTGCGTGGAGGGATCGAGCAGGAGCGCAGCTCCGTCGCGCTACCGAGGACAGCATCGTCTCCGACCGTTGCTTCCCCTCTCGCTCCTCCCCCAAACTCCCCTTCAACTCCAAGACCCTCCTCTGGGTTTGACGAGGAGGAGCGACAGATGGCGGAGGTGTCGGTCCCGAAGAAAAACTAGGGTTAGTGTCATCGGAGAAGAGGAGCATGGAGTCAGGAAGAGAGAGAGGCAAACAAAATTTCTTTTTGAGGGAGACCTCAGTCCAAGAGAGAGAGAACTCTCCCAGAAAACATGTTTTACCCTCTTTCCGAAAACCGCGTTATAACGTCGGTTTTGAAGAGTGTTTTTTTTTTTTTTTTTTGGGAGAAGATGCATCCAAACACAATTTTCGAATACTGTAGCATTTGCACTCCGAAAATCGAGTTTAAAAGACTAACCAAAGATGCCATAAGTCCCTGACAAGATTATGTCATTCATCCAAGGATTCATTTAATTAAGATTTATAAAAAAATGAAGTTAAATTTAACTATAATTTGTTATGGATATATGAATAAAACAGAGGGTATTCGGTTATGCGGAAGAGAATGGAAAAAAGTTTAAAATTATAATTTTTAGAATTAAATGGTTTATAATATACATATGTCTTAGACGGACGGTAGAACAGTTGGCGTACGATAAAATAAATGTAGTAGAAGATAAAATAAATGTATAATAATAATAATAATAATAATAATAATAATAATAATAATAATAATAATAATAATAATAATAATATTATTATTATTATTATTATTATTATTATTATTTGATTTTATATGCAAATTATTGGTTGCTTCATCCAATCACGAGAAGTGGAACAAAAAAAAAAGAGAATTTTTGATTTACCCCCCACTTTTTATGTCAATATTAAGGGTGCACCCCACTATTTTGCATTAATAAACGACGGCCCCCACTTCTAACAGTTTTCATTCGTGTCTAACAGAAACCCCCCTTCGTCGACTTTTTAGGACGTAAATACCCTCCGTTCTATGTGTTACGTGTTGTGTTCTTTCTAATTCCTAAACTACCCCTCACTTATTAAATTCCAACCGCTCTCCCTCATAAAAGAAGTTGACGGACGTGCTTTTGACCTAACCCCCAAATTCTCTCCTCCATTTGTTCTCGTGTCACTATTAGGGTTCGTCCAAGCTTAAGCGACCTCCCATGGCGACCTCTGCAACACAGGTACAATGAAATTGCTCCTGTACTTTTTTCCCTAAACTTTTTGTTTTGTGGTATGCGTTTTGCCCCTCAATTCTGAGTAATTTGGTCTTTCTTGTAGGAGAAGTGTCAAATTTGCTCCAAGAACAACCACCTTGTCGATGAATGTTCGTTCTTGAGCTCGCCTTGCAAGATCAGGAACTGCAAGGGGATTAGGCACCTGTTGAAGTCAAATACTAAGGCAAATCCTGGTAGAAAATTTTTGAAATGCCCTGTCTGCTCGGATTTTGAATGGTTGGATGCCGCTATTTTGGAGTCAAGCTCTGGAAGTTCTTCTTCGACAATTCAAATGGAAGGATGTTTCACATGTGGTGAATTAGGGCATTGGAAGAAACAATGTCCTTGGGAAGAAAATACTTGCCCAAATCAACATTGTGGAGGGAAGAGAGCTGTCTTGATGTCAAAGAGGAGTCACAGCAAGGGAAGAAGATTCTTGCAATGCATGAGATGCAACAATGCATTCCAATGGTTGAATGAGGGTGTTGTTAAAGAGGAGAACAAATGTGAAATTCCTGTTCAAATTGTAGTAAACACAACTTTAGATAAGTTGTGCCAAAAATTTGGAAAGGAATTGGGCATGTAAAGTTGAAATCATGTAGTTGAGTGGAAATTTTCCATCTATGTAATGAATTGAAGTCGATTGCTTATGTTACTTTGTCAACAACTGCATGTCTCTCTTTTATGAATGTTGGACATATTCATAGATGCTTTGATCCATTTAAGTTTCACTACAAGCATTATCTGTAGTTCATGCAGACGAGTACCAAATGTTTAGAACTTTCAAACAAAGTTTACTTTGCTGCTTCAAACATTGGCCCTCAAAATGAATGTTTGCTGAAGAAAGAAAGATCATTTTGCTTATTCAAATGCTGCTTCAAACATTGTACATTCATTACATTCAAATATTGGCCTTCAAAGAAGTGTGCTGAACAAACATTAAAGAATCCTGAACAAACATTGAAGAATTATGAAGAAGCAAAGAAGTATGCTGCTGCTGCTTGAACAAACATTAAAGAATCCTTAACAAACATTGGCCTTCAAAAAAATGCAGCAATTGGCCTTCAAAATACAAACAGTTGCTGCTTGAAACAGTTTGCTGCAATTGGCCTTCAAAATACAAACAATATTATGCAGCAATTGTCCTCCAAAATAGTGAACACAAATTGAACATATAAGCAAACATTGGCCTCCAAAATAGTGAACACAAATTGAACATATAAGCAAACATTGGCCTCCAAAATAGTGATGGGCCTGCATTTAGTGCTGCTTCAAAATAATGATACGTCTCTGAGTTTAAGGATTACACAATACAAGCAAGCATGTACTTGGCCTCCAAAAACTGAACATAACAGAGTTTAAGGATTACACAAAAGTAAAGCAAGCATACAGTTAGTGCTACTTCAAAATAATGAACATTCAATACACTTTCAACATTAAACAAGTACAATCCTATTGTTGTTGTTGTTGTTGTTGTTGGAGGATTGAAGGATTGTTGCTGTTGCTGCTGCTTGTTCCCATATTTAATCTGACACTATTGTTCCATGGAGGTCTAAACACAGAATTCATTGGCCTCCTCGGTGGTAGAATAGCTGCAATATTAGCCCTGCCATGCACTCCCAGGTTTTGATGAATCCAGTCACTCCCAGATTTGAAGGGAATGGTAGATGAGTGAGGAGGTGGAGGTCTTGGATGCATCAAATTGGAAGAATTGGTAGATGAGTGAGGAGGTGGAGGACCTGGATGTGGTTGTGGTGATGAAGGTATTTGTGGTCCTCCTGTACCCATGGAGCTAGCATCCTTCTTCTTTCCCCTTGAAGTCTTTGGCCTCTTGTAAGCAGTGTTAGTTTTTCGTGGTACATTTTGTTTTGGTTCTTTGGGTGGTCTTGTTGGCCTTGGTGCCCTTGGTGTTTTCTGGTTCCCTCCAACTGGTCCTCCTTGACAACTTCTAGCATTATGATCAGATGGCAACTTGCATCTCCCACAAATCCTCTGCTTCTTGGCATGCCTTGGTAACTCATCAGCCTCCCTCCTCCTAACACTCTTTGGTCTTCCAGGTTGCCTTCTTGTAGCAGGTGGACCAACTTCATATGGTGGCTGTAACCAAGTGCAATATGTAGAACACATATAGGATAAAGAACATTTCCAGCATAAGAAAGTGCTATATATATGTCATGACCCGCACCCTGATTAGGGGCACGAGAACGTGGGTACGTCCAGCCTACGCCGCAGTGTCGACGGTAGAACGCTGTATAGGTCATCTATAACAACTGACATCTAACAATAAGACATATAAACATGTCATCTCCGCACGGAGGTATAACATAACATCTCAACTCTATATCTCAAATACAAGTCTAGGAAAGATAAAGATAGAACATGATATGGAATCAGATGAAAGGAAGAACTGAATATATATAGAGTTATCACACCACACAAGTAGATGTCCAACACAAATAAGTACAAGACCTGAAATATAACTAAGTCACAACTAACAATCGGAACAGTCCGATACAAAATGAAAATTGTAAACACTAGACTAGACTAGGCACCCTCTACTGAGCTAGATGCTCCTCAGGATCCTGAAGGTCACCCTCATATGTCCCATAGAAGGTAGGACAGTCACCATCATCATCTGTAATATTTTTAACAGGCCCAGTCAGGACAGGAACGAGCACAATACATCTCACGCAGTTCATATCAGGTTGGAAAATGTAAAGCATGCATAGAGTAAGATACATGAACTGTAAAGAATATATGTAAAACGAGAGAGATTTGATAACTGGAAATATCTATATATATGATAAGTAAGAACTGTAGGTAACCTGTGATTTAGAGCATGATATGGTTATATAAACGGGCTTAGGACATATACAAGATTTCACAAGATTTTACAAGAATTTGTACAAGATGGGATTTGATCACATAACCATTTCCTACTCACCCTTCCCAATCAATACACAAGGATCCAGTCAAGTTACGTTACTTTGCACAAGAGATTTTTATCATGTTTGCTCGCGTGATCATGAGAGTACAAGATTGCACAAGAGTATACATGAAAGCGGTGTACATGAAATACAAGATGTTCGTGAAAAGCACATGACAACTGTATCTGATGCACCCCGAGGGAGATAACATCGCATAACAAGATCCATATAGTACCAATCTGTGATAATGACGTGACAGCATCATGTAAAGTAATCTAAAGCAAGAATATAAGTCCTAACAAGCATGAAAAGATCAGAGAATGTACTCGCCTGTCACCCTGTATGACTGATATGAATAGATGTCCGAACTGGTATCACAGAGTCCTATTTAGAGTAAAACAGGTCACAACATATCCACAATGGTAAAAATAGATTATACAATGCATACTACATGATTCTAGGTCAATCTGGTCAAAAGCCAACTCTTGGTCAACTTTCTAATCAAACTAGTCAAATACTAGTCAACATGATCAATCTGGGTCAAGTCTAGGTCAAACTACGTCTACTAGTTAGGGTTTTAGTCAAACTAGCTAAACTAGTTATTTTAGGTCATTCCTAGTCATTTCTAGGTTAACTAGGTCACTTTTGACCTAAGGTTGACTTTGGTCAACCCTTAGTCAACAAGGGTCAACAAGTTGGGTTTTGGGTCATTAGGGTTAGTTGGGTTAGCCTCTAATGCCATAGGCTTGTAACCTAGGCCATAGGCTAATAGCTATAGCCCATAGGCTAGTAGCTTAGGTCAACTAGTTCTAGGTTTACCTATATAGATATAGATATACATACACTATATAATGTAAAACCTATATATATAGCCACTATATATAAATACCCATATACCCCACATATATATATAACCATATATACACACTCACATATAGACATAATATATATATACATATATAAATAGCTAACATATATACATATATATATATACATTTTCATATATATATATATATATATATATATATATATATATATATATATATATATATATATATATATATAGACCCATATACCCTCTACTATATATATACCAATATATAATCAAATATATATATACATATATATATATATAGAGAGAGAGAGAGATGGACATAGAGTGAGAGAGAGAGAGACTGAACAGTCAGGGGGGGGGGGATGTTCCAGGTTTTGGAACCCAAACCCAGACCCAAACACACACACACACAGCCTACATATATACATACATATGTATATATATACAACTACACATATATATAACCAAATACTCCCAAAATTGACCCACACTCACATATACATATATACTATGTATACACATACTAAAATACACATATACATGTATAAATCATATCAAATTAAGGTTTGAAATTCGTTTTTGCCAAAAACTGGAAAATCCTAAAATCAGGAAATAGGGACTGTTGACTCGATACTAGGTAAACCAAAATACATACACGAAACCGAGCTAAGGCTCGAATATCTAGGTTGGTAACTAAGGCCCCACACATATACGTGTCATGTGTGTCAATGGCAGACCACCACGACACGACACAACGTGTCCAAACACTTAAAACTCCACTCGGGTAAATACAGTGCACACACTCACCAATACAGTGTCGTGCACTCGTTCCCCGAGTTCGTGCACACGACACGACACGACACAGACCACGTGGTCGTATCCAAGTGTCAACCTAGACTAGGGCTAGGGTTAGGACACCCTGCCACGTGTCCACGACTCGTGTGCAAGACACGGGACACGCGTGTCAGTGCTCAAAGTGACAGCCGACTGTGCAGTGCACAGATCAGTGCACGCGCTCGTGCGTGTCCGACACGACACGTGGGGCTCTGAAACTTGGGGAGCCCCGTGTCAGTGTCGGCCCCTTGCTACACGTCAAATTTGGCATGTCGAGGAGCCGTGTCCGTGTCGCAATCGAGCCCGAGCAGCAGGGGAGAACACGGGCACGATGCAGTGTCTCGTGCAGGCGTGTCGCAGTCTCGGGTGCATGACACACGACACGTGACACGTCGTGATCGTGTCTATGGGTAGAGGGGGACTAGGGCTAGGTGTCTAGGTTCCTGTATCGTGTCCACGACACGTGTGGACATGACACGAAGTGTCAAACAGTGGGTTTAACACAGTGCACAGTGTGGTGTTTAGCAGTGTGTTCGTGTCCAATTTGGACACGAACACGATACGATTTTGTGCTCAGTCAAGTTGGTATGTGTCCTACATGTCTAGGGCTACCAGAAAATATATTTTGTTTTACATAATAACAAAGTTTAATCCTAAGTGGCATTTCACCAAACACTGAATTTAGAACACAGATACGTGTCCGATACGGACACCAAACCAATCCTATTTCCTACCAAACTTAGCCTACAGTTCCCTAGTATCTATATGCATGCAAATATGAAGAGAAATCACTATATTAACTAGGTTTGATAGTATTTACCTATTAGTGCAAAACCAATGGAAAAACCCAATGTAGGGGGGGGTGTGTCCACTAGCCTTGATGATGCCCCAAAGCTTATGACCTTGTTGGCTAGCCTTCCACAGTCTCTTCTAGGTACTAGGATTCCAATGCAAAAGATTTGAGTGGATTTGGAGTTAAAATGAACAAGTTATGGGTGTTTGAAGTGGAGGGGTTCTCAAGGTTTCATGAAGTTGTAAAAATGGCTTAAATGAATGATGGGGTGTGCATATAGGATGGGGGTGTTGTTGGCTGCCATGGGGGGGGGGGGGGTAGGGGTAGGCTATAGGGCCCCTTTCCACCTTGCAAAGCTTAGCCCCTAAGGCTTTGACTAGGTAGATAGATATTTAGGTTTTTCTAAAATATCTAAAAAGTAATATCTAGATATTTATCAACTAGATATTTACACATAAAGCTAACATCCTCTACTTAGTCTTCTAGGTTAGTGGCTAACCTCTAGATTAGTGCTAAACTAGGTTAGGGACTAACATGTCACTAATCAAAAGTCCATGAATAGTAAAATCTCCCTAATCCTACTTAATTCCTAGAAATTTACCAAAATACCCCTTAGGCTAAAACCAAAATTTTGATGTTCTAAACTTATGACTAGGCTCACATGATCATGGTTAGTCTCTAGGACAAGTAACTCTAAGGTTACACTAGGGTTTCATTAGTAAATCACAAAGTCATAAGTCATGACTTAGAAAATAGTTTTAATCTAACTAAAAATCACCAAAATTCATAACATGACTAAATCACCATTAATAAATAATAAAAATAATAAATTTTCAAAAAATCCCAATTTCAGAAAACTGGGTCTTACAAGTCTACCCTCCTTAGAGAAATTTTGTCCTCGAAATTAAGATAGTCGTACTCCTCCTGGGTCAAACCCTCAACAATCAAAGTCAGAGTTACTACTTAGCAGCATACAAGGTCAACAAGTAAAATGTGGGTAGTAGACCTATACTGGGTCATGTCCAATAAATTGGACTGGCAGGTTTAGGTCAAGGGTGTCCTCAATTTAAATTGGAATCAAAAGTAACTCTATGGGGTAATTTAGGATGAAGTCTTGTGTCAGGAAAGTCGTACTAAGCAATTGAAGTATAAAATGGTGTGCCTTAGTGGGATACTAAGGTCATGGGTGTAGGTTGTCAAGTCTAGGTCATGCCTGTGAAATTGGTTTTGAGAAAACAACTAGTCTTGTGCTCCTAATTTAAAAGTCATGGTAATGTGCCTACGATGATCATAATTAGAGTGGGAATGGTCAATGGCCTAAATTTAAACCAGAAGTTGTGATGCAATAGTAGTACAAGGATAGGTTAAATGGGATAGTCTGTGACTATGGGTATTAGACTAGGTAGGTAAGAAAACAATGAATCAATAGGGTTAAGAGGTTTACCATTCTATGGTTAGAGCTACTCTTCTAAGTCAAAGGTATAGCACATACATCAATTCATTCCTAAAGGATTATATTAACAATTAGAGCTACTCCTACTCCTACTCCTACTCCTACTCCTACTCCTAAGTAAGAGATAAAATCAAAAGAACTATCAGGTCAAATTCATCAAAAATAAGAAATAGGTAGGAGCATATGGAATTGGATTTCAAGACAGATATAATAAAACAAGATGGGAATGGATTTGAAAGAACAGAACCTGCAAGTGGCTCCATCCATGTAGAATAATATATGAAAGTGAACCAAAGTGCAATAGGTTGATCAGACCATCATGCACCGGCCCTGATTAGACAATATGTTAGTGGGTACTAGCCTCCAATAAAATATGTCGTGATCAAGCTCGATAAAATATAAGCTTGCAAAACTAAGGCTAAATTAGCAGTAAAGAAGGTCAAAATATAATGGAGGTAATGATGAATAAGGTTAAATAGTCCAAGATCCCTTAAACATCAAGGAGTGAGGGTGAATTAAAATAAGAGGAAAAGGGTTTTCAATATCGAAGTTCAAAATAAGATTCTCAAGGGTCGTCCCGGAATCTCTCATGAAATCCTAACAGTGATTGGGTATACTCTCATCCTAATACCTTAATTCCTATATTCTATCGCAGGCTCGTAGCAGTACAACTAAGTCGTCGTGCTACTACGAAATCGCACAAATGCGACTCTCGACTAAAACCTATTCCTTAATTCCTATCGCAGGCGCGCAGCAGTACAACTAATCGTTGTACTACCACGACATCACACTAATGCGACTCTCGACCTGCGTGGGCCACCACTAAAAACGTGTCACGACCCGCACCCTGATTAGGGGCCCGAGAACGTGGGTACGTCCAGCCTACGCCGCAGTGTCGGCGGTAGAACGCTGTATAGGTCATCTATAACAACTAACATCTAACAATAAGACATATAAACCTGTCATCTCCGCACGGAGGTATAACATAACATCTCAACTCTATATCTCAAATACAAGTCTAGGAAAGATAAAGATAGAACATGATATGGAATCAGATGAAAGGAAGAACTGAATATATATAGAGTTATCATACCACACAAGTAGATGTCCAACACAAATAAGTACAAGACCTGAAATATAACTAAGTCACAACTAACAATCGGAACAGTCCGATACAAAATGAAAACTGTAAACACTAGACTAGACTAGGCACCCTCTACTGAGCTAGATGCTCCTCAGGATCCTGAAGGTCACCCTCATGTGTCCCATAGAAGGTAGGACAGTCACCATCATCATCTGTAATATTTTCAACAGGCCCAGTCAGGACAGGAACGAGCATAATACATCTCACGCAGTTCATATCAGGTTGGAAAATGTAAAGCATGCATAGAGTAAGATACATGAACTGTAAAGAATATATGTAAAACGAAAGAGATTTGATAACTGGAAATATCTATATATATGATAAGTAAGAACTGTAGGTAACCTATGATTTAGAGCATGATATGGTTATATAAACGGGCTTAGGACATATACAAGATTTCACAAGATTTCACAAGAATTTGTACAAGATGGGATTTGATCACATAACCATTTCCTACTCACCTTCCCCAATCAATACACAAGGATCCAGTCAAGTTACGTTACTTTGCACAAGAGGTTTTTATCATGTTTGCTCGCGTGATCATGAGAGTACAAGATTGCACAAGAGTATACATGAAAGCGGTGTACATGAAATACAAGATGTTCGTGAAAAGCACATGACAACTGTATCTGATGCACCCCGAGGGAGATAACATCGCATAACAAGATCCATATAGTACCAATCCGTGATAATGACGTGACAGCATCATGTAAAGTAATCTAAAGCAAGAATATAAGTCCTAACAAGCATAAAAAGATCAGAGAATGTACTCGCCTGTCACCCTGTATGACTGATATGAATAGATGTCCGAACTGGTATCACAGAGTCCTATTTAGAGTAAAACAGGTCACAACATATCCACAATGGTAAAAATAGATTATACAATGCATACTACATGATTCTAGGTCAATCTGGTCAAAAGTCAACTCTTGGTCAACTTTCTAATCAAACTAGTCAAATACTAGTCAACATGATCAATCTGGGTCAAGTCTAGGTCAAACTACGTCTACTAGTTAGGGTTTTAGTCAAACTAGCTAAACTAGTTATTTTAGGTCATTCCTAGTCATTTCTAGGTTAACTAGGTCACTTTTGACCTAAGGTTGACTTTGGTCAACCCTTAGTCAACAAGGGTCAACAAGTTGAGTTTTGGGTCATTAGGGTTAGTTGGGTTAGCCTCTAATGCCATAGGCTTGTAACCTAGGCCATAGGCTAATAGCTATAGCCCATAGGCTAGTAGCTTAGGTCAACTAGTTCTAGGTTTACCTATATAGATATAGATATACATACACTATATAATGTAAAACCTATATATATAGCCACTATATATAAATACCCATATACCCCACATATATATATATATAACCATATATACACACTCACATATAGACATAATATATATATACATATATAAATAGCTAACATATATACATATATATATACATTTTCATATATATATATATATATATAGACCCATATACCCTCTACTATATATATACCAATATATAATCAAATATATATATACATATATATATATATATAGAGAGAGAGAGAGATGGACATAGAGTGAGAGAGAGAGAGACTGAACAGTCAGGGGGGGGGGGATGTTCCAGGTTCTGGAACCCAAACCCAGACCCAAACACACACACACACACAGCCTACATATATACATACATATGTATATATATACAACTACACATATATATAACCAAATACTCCCAAAATTGACCCACACTCACATATACATATATACTATGTATACACATACTAAAATACACATATACATGTATAAATCATATCAAATTAAGGTTTGAAATTCGTTTTTGCCAAAAACTGGAAAATCCTAAAATCAGAAAATAGGGACTGTTGACTCGATACTAGGTAAACCAAAATACATACACGAAACCGAGCTAAGGCTCGAATATCTAGGTTGGTAACTAAGGCCCCACACATATACGTGTCATGTGTGTCAATGGCAGACCACCACGACACGACACAACGTGTCCAAACACTTAAAACTCCACTCGGGTAAATACAGTGCACACACTCACCAATACAGTGTCGTGCACTCGTTCCCCGAGTTCGTGCACACGACACGACACGACACAGACCACGTAGTCGTGTCCAAGTGTCAACCTAGACAAGGGCTAGGGTTAGGACACCCTGCCACGTGTCCACGACTCGTGTGCAAGACACGGGACACGCGTGTCAGTGCTCAAAGTGACAGCCGACTGTGCAGTGCACAGATCAGTGCACGCGCTCGTGCGTGTCCGACACGACACGTGGGGCTCTGAAACTTGGGGAGCCCCGTGTCAGTGTCGGCCCCTTGCTACACGTCAAATTTGGCGTGTCGAGGAGCCGTGTCCGTGTCACAATCGAGCCCGAGCAGCAGGGGAGAACACGGGCACGATGCAGTGTCTCGTACAGGCGTGTCGCAGTCTCGTGTGCATGACACATGACACGTGACACGTCGTGATCGTGTCTATGGGTAGAGGGGGACTAGGGCTAGGTGTCTAGGTTCCTGTATCGTGTCCACGACACGTGTGGACACGACACGAAGTGTCAAACAGTGGGTTTAACACAGTGCACAGTGTGGTGTTTAGCAGTGTGTTCGTGTCCAATTTGGACACGGACACGATACGATTTTGTGCTCAGTCAAGTTGGTATGTGTCCTACATGTCTAGGGCTACCAGAAAATATATTTTGTTTTACATAATAACAAAGTTTAATCCTAAGTGGCATTTCACCAAACACTGAATTTAGAACACAGATACGTGTCCGATACGGACACCAAACCAATCCTATTTCCTACCAAACTTAGCCTACAGTTCCCTAGTATCTATATGCATGCAAATATGAAGAGAAATTACTATATTAACTAGGTTTGATAGTATTTACCTATTAGTGCAAAACCAATGGAAAAACCCAATGTAGGGGGGGTGTGTCCACTAGCCTTGATGATGCCCCAAAGCTTGTGACCTTGTTGGCTAGCCTTCCACAGTCTCTTCTAGGTACTAGGATTCCAATGCAAAAGATTTGAGTGGATTTGGAGTTAAAATGAACAAGTTATGGGTGTTTGAAGTGGAGGGGTTCTCAAGGTTTCATGAAGTTGTAAAAATGGCTTAAATGAATGATGGGGTGTGCATATAGGATGGGGGTGTTGTTGGCTGCCATGGGGGGGGGGGATAGGGGTAGGCTATAGGGCCCCTTTCCACCTTGCAAAGCTTAGCCCCTAAGGCTTTGACTAGGTAGATAGATATTTAGGTTTTTCTAAAATATCTAAAAAGTAATATCTAGATATTTATCAACTAGATATTTACACATAAAGCTAACATCCTCTACTTAGTCTTCTAGGTTAGTGGCTAACCTCTAGATTAGTGCTAAACTAGGTTAGGGACTAACATGTCACTAATCAAAAGTCCATGAATAGTAAAATCTCCCTAATCCTACTTAATTCCTAGAAATTTACCAAAATACCCCTTAGGCTAAAACCAAAATTTTGATGTTCTAAACTTATGACTAGGCTCACATGATCATGGTTAGTCTCTAGGACAAGTAACTCTAAGGTTACACTAGGGTTTCATTAGTAAATCACAAAGTCATAAGTCATGACTTAGAAAATAGTTTTAATCTAACTAAAAATCACCAAAATTCATAACATGACTAAATCACCATTAATAAATAATAAAAATAATAAATTTTCAAAAAATCCCAATTTCAGAAAACTGGGTCTTACAATATAGAACACAAATAGGATAAAGAATCTTACTGGATCCCATAAGCTTTGCTGAGGCAATGGAAAGATCTTTCCAGCATAAGCCTCCTTGTAGGTATTAGCATGATAGTAGTGGCTTGTGAACCTATACCAAGATAAGTAATTTATGATGTAAGTGTACATATAAACTGCTATGTATCTATATTGCTATGCATATATAAACTGCTATGTATCTATATTGCTATGCATATATAAACTGCTATGTATCTATACTGCTATGGCCAATAACTGCTTTGTATCTATACTTACAGTGTCCATGTGGGCCTAATAGGTAATAGTGCTGCTACAGCATGAACACATGGTATCCCTGTTAAGTCCCATACATGACAGTCACAAGTCTTGGCTCTGATATCAACTGCCCATCTGTTTTCAATGGAGAACACACTTGTGACACAAAATAATCCCTCATCAGCACCATTGACCTGAAACTGGTTGACTTGCTTTGTCCTATGCTCAATGATCTTCTTTGCTTTTGGAGTCAAGTCAGTCTCACCCCAGCCTTTAGAAACCATCTTCCTATCATAGATCAATTGCATGACCATCATATGATACATCTCTACAATCATAGTGATGGGCCTCCCTCTGATGTCCCTTATCCAACTGTTGAAGCTCTCAGAGAAGTTATTGGTAATGTGCTCACACTTGGTTGTCTTATCAAAGAATGCTCTACACCATCTTCTCATGTCCTCTTCCATAAGATACTGAAGACCCTCTGGACATTGTTCAAAAAGTGCTTTGATCCATTTAGCTGTGTCAGCCTCTCTGTATGCCCTAGCTGCACCCCAGGTAAGGTGCTTCAACTGTAGGCTACTACTGATTCGAGCCTTGAAATTCTTATAGAAATGTCTGAAACAAAATCTGTGGGGGTGCCCATAAAATTCAATGTCAACAGCACGTTCTAAGCCTTTCTGCCTGTCAGATATAAATGTTATCTTACCTGGATGTTGCAACAACTTGTCTTTAATAATTGAAAGAAAGTGGCCCCATGTTGCTTCACACTCAGATGTGCAAAGATAGATGGCAAGAGGGAACAGTCCATTGTTACCATCTAAGGCAGTTGCTGACAAACAAACCCCCCCATGCTTTCCTTTCAAGTGACAGCCATCTAACCCCACTAATGGTCTACAACCTTTAATGAACCCTGTAAAACTTGCATTGTAACCTATGCATAAATAGCCAAATTCAGTGGTCCCTGCTATATTCCCACAAAAAGCTACACTCCCAGGATTGGATCTCATAACCTGCTGTGCAACCTGAGGACATTTCCTATAACCTTCATCATAACCACCAAAAATTTTCTCTTTCACTCTCATTAATGCCATATGTGCATTCCAATAGGAAACCTTTACTGTAAACTTGGACCACATCTGCCTCTGAATATCCTTTGCCTTCCATGAGATATGGTGTGCTTTAATATCATCTTCCAACACATCAGATATGAACTTACTGTTGGCCAATTTGTTTGAGAGCTTTGAAGTGTGCTTGCAAGTGTGGGCTCCATTAAGCTGCCTAAGTGTACATGTAGTCCTGTCAGGTGAAATTCTGACCCTACACATCCATGGACATGTCTCTTCTTCATACACACCCCATTTCCTATTTGATTCATTCTTAACAAATTTTATTTCAAACCTGTTCTTTATAGCAAAAGTCCTTAAATATCTTCTGCACTCAGTAGGATTCATCCATTGTTGACCTATGACTAAGTCACCCACAACTGGAGCCCTGTATTCCTCCTCACCCATCTCACCCTTACTGTATAAGTCATTAATTTCAGCAGGTCTATGATCACATTCAGAAGCAGATGATGGACAACTATGGTATTCCTCTTCAAGGTCAAGTTCATCAAGGTTAAGTTTCTTTCTTCTCTGAAACTCTTCCCTCTGAAACTCTGTTTCTTCACCCCATTCTTCATTTCTGTCTTCACTGCTTGGTACAAATTCTTCATCCTCCTCTGTTTCTTCAACTTCATCATGAATTCTTCCTCCTCTGCCTCTGTACCCTCTACATGTGTGCCAGTCTGCCTCTCCTCATCAACCTGTGTACCATCACTTTGTCTTCCAGCCTCTGCTTGACCATCTTTATCCCCAATATTGAAGACCCTTGATGGCATTTCATCCAACTGCTCCTCTGGGAGGTCCACATCACTATCACTAGGTAGAGGTTCAACAGTATTATGTTGCAATTGAACTGCTGGCTTTCTAGGTGATTTATGTGCTACTCTCTTTATAAGTGTTCTCCTATTTTCAACTGCTGGCTTGCTAGCTGATACTTGTGTCTCAATAAGTTGTGGCTCAGGTTGTTGTTCTTGACTTGTCTCTTTACCAATCTCTTCTAAGAACAAGTGTATTTCTCCATTTCTTGTCTGGCAATTTCTTGCCAATCATACCCAACAACTCAGCATCAGTCAACACCTCCACTCTTTTCCCACTTTTTGAGTCATCAATCCAGTGGTACTTGTAACTAGCCTCCAAAGTACTACTCTGAATTATATAGGGTATATCCAACAAACTAATCAAGTCTGGGTCTACTTCAACAGCTGTAGAACTACCATTCATACAGTGGACCCTAAGCACGACCTTTCTACATAATAGTACAAGTATGCACACATAAAATAACATGCTTACAGACTATAGTGGACCCATTCAGAAAGCAAACAATAAATAGACTCAACAATAAATAGAAGAGGAAAGTAAAACTTAGGTTAGGATAGTATAACTTACAGTGGGAGACTGCCTTTCTTCATGCTATCTCTCAGAAAAGCTCTGAACGAGAAAGGGGTTTTGGATTGGAGAATTTAGGGCATAGCTAAATCTGAAAAAAAGAAGAAGAAGATGTCGAAGGTGCTCAGAGGAAATAATTTCGTAACCAATCTTTCATATATTGAAGGAAAAAATTGCAAAAAAAATGGCAAAATTACCTGACTTGCAGACTTTGCCATGGGGGCTGGACGATCGCGGATGGAATTTTCGGGTTTGGGAAGAGTCGACATCGCGAATGTAGTGTGGGGATTAGGTTGCGGAAGGGAATTTGGGAAAGGAATTTAGGGTTTAGGTTACAGAAGGGAATAAAAATTGGGGATAATTTGGAGGGAAGTTTAGGTTCGACTGAACAGAGGGTTTGGGAGAGAAAGAGTCGGTTAGGAGTTTATTAAACGAGAGTATTTTAGTGATTCCATAAATACTTTATGTTGCCTCCATGTCAACATTTGAGAACGGAGGGTATTTACGTCCTAAAAAGTAGACGAAGGGGGGTTTCTGTTAGACACGAACGGAAACTGTTAGATGCGGGAGCCGTCGTTTATTAATGCAAAACAGTGGGGTGCACCCTTAGGTACTGTTTGGGAAGGGTGGAAAATGGGAGGAAGGAAAAAGTTGAGGGAAAAGTGAGAGAAAATTTTTAAATGATAGTGTTTCGAAAGGAGGAGAGAAAATGGGGGAGAAAAATTTGAGAGGAAAAAGTAGGTGGGTCCCACCAAAAAATTTTCCTCCGAAAAGTGGGAGGAAAATGGAGAGAGATGGGAGGAATTTGAGTGAATTTACCCCACCACCCCTCAAAAAGTTAATATTAAATCATCATTTGAGAATACCAAGGAGAAAATAGTAATTGTACCTCTATCCATAAACAAATAAAAATTTGTTTTTAAACTTTTCCTTCCCCTACTTTTTGTCCATCCAAACAAAGGAAGGGAAAATTAACTTTACTTTCATTTTTCTCTCCTCTATTTTCCTTCCCCTCAAATTTTTCTCTCCCTCTCCACAAATGTGGGCCGTGGGGTGGGGTGGGGGGGGGGGGGGGGGGGTGGGGTGGGGTGGGGTGGGGGGGGGGGGGGGGGGGGTATTCTCAAAAAAAAAAAATCTAATGTGTCTTGGAGAAGGAGCCAACTCCATAGTTTTCTTGAAAGAGGGGTCAATTGAATTGCCAAAGACCCCCTCCCGTACTCTGTAAATACTCCCCCCGTCCCCCCTTTTTTTTCCTCAATTCAACCACCAACAACAGCAGCAGCAGCAGCAGCAGCAGCAGAAGAAGAAAGCTATGGGATTTATTCGCAGTTGCTTCACCTTCATGCTCGGGACCGCATCGGGGATCTACGTCGCGCAGAACTACAACGTCCCCAACGTGAAGAAGATGGCGAACATGGGCATCGCCATGGCCAAGGTCTACGAGGCCAACTACCGCAAGTCCAGGAAGGGAGGGGACGACAACTCCGATTGATCGCAATCGGAAAGGTCGAATCTTTTTTTCTTTTCTTTTTTAAACTTTTTGTATCGAATTGGGATTATATGGGTCAAAGATTAGGGTTTGGGGAGTCTTGTTCGTGCCGGATTATCTTATCATGGTGAAATTTTGGATCTATAATTCAATATATTGCCATTTCTATCTGGGTTGTGTTTCAAATTGGTGAAAGTTTGGACCTTTACTTTGCTTTTTTTCCCCAATAATTTGCATTTATATAATTTATGTTTAATATCTGATTCTATTTGTTGCTGTAATTGAGTAGATGGGTATGCTTTGTATATGAGATGGACTTTTGTTTGTATTCTATTCCTCTGTTGTTCAATGGAGAGTATTGAATTCACCTTTAGGTTCTGTCCTGGTGATGTTCAGATTGTGAGATTTTTATTTATATGTACTGTAGTGGCATCCATGTTATGCCTGTTGTACTTAGACTCTAGGACTAAGAAACACAAATACTCCAAAAGTTGGTACCGTGGCACGTATCAGACACGACACAGACACTAATAAGTACCCTTAGGACACTTGTCGTGGCTGTATCACCATGTTCATATTGTGTCGTGCGCATCGCAAAAACAGAAAAAAAAAATATTGTGTTTGTGCAACACAATAGTTAGATACCCTGCTCATGTAACCATATAAGAATACTTGATTTGTGAATCAAAAATGTTATTTTGAACAATGAAAACTGCTATCTATTTTTAAATACAAGACTACTAACACACTACAAAATTACAGCTAATTAGCGACGGAAATATCTGCTGCTAAACCTAACATTTCCGTCGCTATTTAGTAATACCGACGGAAATGAGGCATCGTTAGATTTATTGTCGCTAAGAAAAATCCGTCGGTGATCTGCTGCTGCAGCGACAACTTACCGACGGATTTGGCGACAACAACGCACCGACGGATTAGTAACGTATAAATTTCGTCGGTAAAACTTGCGACAGTTTTGCGACAGATTAGCAACATAATTTTGTGAGACCACATTTACAATTTTTTCAGAAGGTTACCGACGGAAATTTCCGTCGGTAAAACGTTTGATACATTTTTGGGTATTGACAAAGTTGTACTAACTGTTAGCAAATAAAGCTTACGGGCAACACTAGGAAACTTTAGAAGTAAAGGCTTAGCCACACATCTTTTTGGTTTGTTGTGGAGTTCTATGCAAGTAAGTTCAGTTTTAGGAAATACTTGTAAAGGGCTCACTGGAGGTTCTTACGGAGATTATGTGATGCATCTTAGGCAAAGAATCAAGTCAGTTTAGTAGTACTTCAAAGTTTTAAGTATGTGAACGATCGAGTTGTAATACTGTGCGTGTAAGTAGGAGAGTGGCCATACATGAAAAGATAAAACTAGAAAGAAAGTAAACCATGCTAGACTGCTGGTTGAGGATAAGCTGAGAAAATCATTTGATGTAGTTGGGGTAAGTGCAATTGTACTAACAGATACACTTGGTCAGGAGGAGCAATCCGATCTTGGTCGAAGGAGTGTCAAAAAGTAGTATATCTAAATGAACTTGGCCTTATGGCCTAATAGACATGAAATGATAAAAAGGAATTACCCAAAAGTTTGCAATAAAGGATTTGTTGTAGTATATGGATGTAATTAGGTTTAATGTTGTTGGTTCAGACTTCAGGGTGTATTTGATGCTTGAGACTGTTTGCTTGGTAGGAAAATGGGTAAGTAAAAGAAAAATAAAGTGGAGAAAGGAAAATGAAGAATTTCTTTTCTTTTTTTTTTGTTTTGGTTAATTGAGAAAGTTTAAAATAAATTTTTTTTATACAGAAAAGTCATGAAAAATTAAAAACGAGACAACAGTAGGTGGGAGGGAGGTCATAGTTGATGATCGAGGTCTAAGGAGTTGCGGAATGGAGAAGGAAGACCTAGTAATCTCTCTTTTTTCGTTCTGGTTTGGTCTCTCGGGAGAGGTAAATTTTCCTAGGAAAGGGAGAGAAGGAAAGGAAAATTGTTGGTATATTAGAATATATAGTCGATATCAACATCTAAGCCTTCTTACCTTGCATATTGGTTCACATCATATTGGTGAAATTAAGACTATTGGTGTCCTTTTTACATCAAATTGGATCCAGGCTTGGTAATTTTGTTTGGCATGTCCAGTTGTGAGTTTGTTGCTGGAATCTGATATCTGTGTGCTCTGGCCATGGTTATATAGGTTAAGGGCATTTTAATTTCTTTTCCTTCCTGAACTCTTAACTGCTAATGTATAGCAGTGAAATGCTGACAACTTTTTTAACATTGGACTTCTAGAGGGTCTTATACTTGGCCTACAATATTGTTCCCTGTGATTAAAAACTTGCCTCTTTGATGGCTAGTAGGACGATGAGAGTAATCCAAGTATTCTCAAGGTAAGAACATGCTTCTTTCAGATATAGTGTCACAATATAATCAACTTCCATAGCCTGTTGTCGACCTGACTTCTTTAATCGACCCAATGAAAGTATGGGTACATTATGAGAAAAATGAATTACTGACAAGAAGTATATTCTAATTTCTAACCAATATTGCTAGCTCGGAGTTCTGATACACACTGTAAACCCTTATTTCAGCCCTGTAAGGCTGCTTAAGTGCAATTCTGTATCGGATCTTTTCACCAGACTAAATGATTGTATAGTTCATTCACTTCTGCAGGAAATGTATCCTTCCACCGGTCAGTCAGCAAATATAGCACTATTAGTTTTCATTAGCTATTGCGCAGTTCTCTACTAGCATGTACTCGTTAGTTCAAACTGCATCCTGAGACGGGACTGTTAAATAGTAGATTGTAATGTGGGATTGGGATTGCAAGGCTTTTTCCTTGTTGACATGGATAATATGAAATTAATTAGTAGAAAAAACATTGGTATGTATGTAGATTCTGCTTGAGTTTCTTATCTCCATGCCCTATTCCTTTGTCTGCGTTTAGTATCATCAGGTGTAAATTAGGAACCTGGAACCCTGCTCACCCATAGGGTGCTATTGTAATTGCATTAAGATACAGCCTCTTTTAAAAGCATGTTAAAAAAGGTTGGATAATTCTCAGTTGCACATGTGAGGTTTAGGTGCTCGTCAATTCCTTGCCATCTATGTTCTTTGGTGCACAGAAACTCTGTCATCTTCGCGTCTCACTAACTAGGGATTTATCTGGTAGTGGCTCTTTCTGCTAATATTATGTATGGAAGTCTGGTACAGTACTTGATCTGGATAATAACTTTATGTATGTTGCAAGGTTCGCACTATCGGTATCAGAATCGGTATCGGACCATTCCTATGAGTTTCGGTATCGGAGATAACGGTATTATCGGCGGTTTCGGATCGGAGTATCGAATTTTTTGGTACCGAAAAGCAAATAATTATTAACATTTAAAAAATATATTTTATACATTTAGGCATAATTTAAGTTTTCCAGTGTTATTTCTTAGTAGTTTTGAAATTAAATTAAATAGTAGTCATCCGATTGTTTTACATGCAATAGATCAATTTTCTTCTTTTATATGCTTTTACAACCTTAGTAATTATTATGCTTCAAACATTTGTTGATTTGTCTTTTTTGTTCAATTTTTTTTGCCAAATTGATCGGAAAAGCGACCCCCAATGTCGGTATCGGTCAGTATCGGGTATTGGTCGGTATCGGATTGGGACATGCCAAACCGTATCGGTGTCGGCCGTATCGGATCGGTATCGGCCGATACTTTTAAACTATTTGCTGTTAGGTTTATCAGGATATCAGATTTACCTTTCTTGTTACCATAGACAGAAAAGGTCTCTTTACAACTAATAACTTCGCATAACTCGTGGAAGGAACAGAAATAACACATGAATTGTTAATTTTTCTTTCCTCCATACGATGTTCTTGGGAAATTTTCCGTATACTTTTTGATGTAGTAGGCACATGCTTACCTGAATTATTATTGTAATTGGAGATGCCATGGAAACCATTGCTTTACTGAGCATTACCTTCGACTTTTTTTTTCTTTTTCTTTCTCTCCAAATTTATTTGATGACTGACTGAGAACACATTCAGATTGTCTACAAGATGATAAAGAAGGAAAATAGAGAAACTATGGCGCTTATCACCACATTTTAGCAACTCTACAAGAGGCTTTAATTTTCAACAAAATTATACATCAGGATAATCATATAATCTGCAAACTCCTGTCAAGTTCAAGATTGTGATCCAAATTATCCTATAAGAGTTGCCGGGGCAGAATCCTCGTCGTACATTCATTGCACCTTGTCCACGCGTCAGTAAGCCATGGCTAGGTCATAGGTGATTATGAAAACGAGGAAGTTGGGTGTGCATTGATGTGCTCGTTTATGAATCTGGAGAAGTTTGAATCTGAGTTTAGGTTGCAACACCAAGGCTTGGCATCTTTTGCACTTAAATGGCAAATGCTTGATTTGTGATTGAATAGTTTTCAAACAAGATGCAAATAAATCAAACACTTTATACATGGCTATTGTGCATACCTACAAAATTATTTCATTTTTGAAAAAGATTCTAAAAGGTTACATTATTTTATTTTATTTTTTAGATTTAAACCATATAATGTTTTATAATGTTTGCATGTCAAAAAGGAAAACCAGAATACCCCTATATCTTGTTTTTCACTTTCGCATGTTAATTCATATATTTGTATTTACAATTAGGGCTATTTCACTCGACTATGTTGAAAACCCTTTTCTTTCACTTCAATCGATTTTGCTCACTTTTACATTTGTAGAATATCCTCCACATACAAAATGTTAGGATGATTAGGGGTGGGCATTATTCGATTTTTGTCCGAGAACCAAATTGAATCGAGCATAAATAAATCACACACTTTATACATGGCTATTGTCCATACCTACAAAATTATTTCATTTTTGAAAAAAGATTGTAAAAGGTTACATTAGATTTAAACCATATAATGTTTTATATTTTTGCATGTCAAAAAGGAAAACCAGAATACCCCTATATCTTGTTTTTCACTTTTGCATGTTAATTCATATATTTGTATTTACAATTAGGGATATTTCACTAGACTATGTTGAAAAACATTTTCTTTCACTTCAATTGATTTTGCTCACTTTTACATTTGTAGAATATCCTCCACATACAAAATGTTAGGATGATTAGGGGTGGGCATTATTCGGTTTTTGTCAGATAACGGAATTGAATCGAACATGATAAAAGATTCGGTTCGAAAAAAAATCGGTTCGATTTCAATTTTAAAAAATGTGAAATTTTTATTTGATTTTGGTTTTCGGTTTCGGTCCAAACCGAAAACATAATAAGACACATACAATTATTAAATAACCTCAATTTTATGTATATTCTATGATTAAAAATGTATATATTTTGAAAATAAATTATATGTGTTCTAAAGCCCAACTTTAAAATATAACAAACCTATGTATAAAAATTATAATTTTTAATATAATTTAACCATAATCTCAACTTTGGACCCTATACATTAAACAATAAAAATAGTCCCAACCGAATAAACCGAATTTATTATTGGTTATTTCTGTTTTGAATTTTTTTGAATTTCGGTCTATTCGAATTTTACTATTTCG
The DNA here is from genome assembly GCA_029216955.1 of Iris pallida. Classification (NCBI taxonomy): domain Eukaryota; kingdom Viridiplantae; phylum Streptophyta; class Magnoliopsida; order Asparagales; family Iridaceae; genus Iris; species Iris pallida. Next base: position 8,221,500 of record JANAVB010002795.1, read on the forward strand.
GTTATGTTGAAACTGAATAAACGGAATGCTCGTCCAAGAGATAAATGAACATAAAACCTTGAATATCACTTTTTGACCCCGTTTGTTTGAGGCATTAGGGAATCTACGAATGAAGTAGTTAGGACTCAGATTTCTTCTTAGGAGAAGAAAAGGAAGAAGAAAAGGCTCAATTCTCCCATACACAAGCAATCTGGTAATTAAGTACAAAGTACAGAAGACAGATTAGGTGGTTTGAGTCATACTTTCCTGATTTCTTGGGTTGCACCAAAAGTCTAAATTTGTGATATATATATATATCTAAATTTGTGATATATATATATATATATATATATATATATATATATATATATATATATATATATATATATAAGTCCAAGTGGTTAGTGTGGAGGCATGTGGTCCTTGTAGGCGGAGTTTGAATTCCAGTGGGAGCGATTCCAGAAACAAATTACTCTTTCTTCAAGTATATATATATATATATATATATATATATATATATATATATATATATATATTTTTTTTTTTTTTTTTTTTATATATATATATATATATATATATATATATATATATATGGAGCGGATCAAAAGCCCCCCTTAGAAAATCCTGTAAAAATTCTTCACTCTCATCCGTAATTTAATGTTAATATTATCCGTAATTTAATGTTAATATTAATGTTAATATTAATGTTAATGTTAATATTAACATTAACAAGCAGGGGTTTTCATAAACGATCGGTTCAAAAACACCTCAAAACCGGTGAAAACACCATTAACAAGCAGATGAGATTAAACATTGCTAATTTTAGGCACACCTGGTGACCATAAATGTGCAGTCCAGTAGAGAGGAAAACATGAATTGTTCTCTTTCCCTATATTCAAACACAAGCAGGCCAGGCCAGGCCAGGTCAGGCCATTAGGGAAAAAAGGTTGCGTTGTTTCGACGTGCGCACACGCCGATGGAATACTTAGAAAGAGAGAGAGAGAGAGAGAGAGAGAGAGAGATGTAAAGAAGAAGGTTGTGGTGGCAAAGCATCTTATAAAGAAGTGTAGTAAAGTCTTTCTTTGATTTGTTGACAGGCCAAGCTTTCTTTCTTTCTTTCAGTATGATCAAGTGCTTTATAGCCAGCCAGCCCTTCTCTCTCTCGGCTCAATCCTCATGACCTGGCCATCCTTCTCACTCGTTGACTTGGAATTATATATAGGTAGGGGGGTGGGGGGGGGGGGGGGGGGGGCGGGTCGTCCCTTTTGAATTAATGCTGGTGGGAAGCCTAATTGGTCCTCCACAATCATTTCAACTGTGAGGGGGTCCTTGATGGTTACATGATTAATGGTTTTGTTTGTACACTCGATTCAAACCCCAAATCATTTCATGTCACGACAATCAGAGCGTGTCGTCTCCGTTCCCTCCACGTGTCCAAACCTGAAATTTTTTAATTTCTAGTACTAGGTAACTTGCAAGGACACGACTTGGTAACATATTGTAACTGTCGTGATATAAGAAATTGCATTCATCTCTATAACAGATTAACTCGTCAAAGCGAGCTGAACGTCGTGTTCTCTCGTATGCTCGCAATTTGACAAGGTTATGTCGTATATCAGTACTACTTTTGCAGCCATGAGAAGCTTTACATTGCTCAAAAGGAATTGTAATCTCAGGGCATGCATTATTAGAAGGTTACAATATTCTTGTTCCATTTATTGAGTATCTAGATGAGAATTACATGGTATTTATTCCATTTCCAAGTATTTAAACTTTGGTTGGTACCTGATTATATATATTTGGAAGTCAACACAACATTATCTTGAATTCTTCTACTTCCAGCAATGTCTTTCAAATTAATTGCAACTGATTCTTGTTTGTGTAAAACCCTATTCTCATATTCTCCAAGGAATATGCAGATTCATGTTGCAACCAATTTGATGGATTTTATTCTTCACTAATTGATGGCATTTGTCTCAGGAATTGCGAATCTCCTGTGTGGATTATTGTGAGGTATAAACCCCCACTGGTTTCAAATTTGTCTCCCATTGTGCGAAAGGGAAATCTTCTCTGTTCCTTCTCCTATCATATCATCCACTTCTCCTTCTTAGAATTTCCAGATAGTCCAAGCAAATAGTTCAAATGGATAGGGATTAGAGAGTGCCTAACTGTGAACAATAATTTTCGTACTAGCATTAGGTTACTTTTAGGGTTAATCAGATTTTGGGTTCCAAAACTATTCGAAAATTCGAGTTTAGGTCCTGAAAATGTTCGACTTAGGTTTTGGATCCTGAGATTACAGTTGATACGTGTTTATCATTCATCCAAAATCTGTTAATAAATAAATTGAATAAGAACTCAAGAAGGACAAGAATGTTTCTGAGACGCCTAAACCTAATTAATCATAAATATTTATTAACAGATTTTGGATGGTCAACACGGGTCAACCATCAACTCGAGACCAAAATTCTAAGATGGACATCCTCACGACACAAATGATAATTTCTGAATGTTTTTGGGACCCAAAGTCTAAGTTAATCCTTATCTCTCTTGCTACTGTATCATGTTTTTCTGATGAATAAGGTAAGCTATGTTACATTAATCTCTTTTATGGCTTTGATACTATTTTATTTTATGAGTTATTCGTCTGGAAGAAGAAAGAGGGTGATTATTAGAGAAATTCCGAACACACTCGTCTCATGACTCGGTATGCAAAGATAGACTCAATCTTTAGTTAACTACATTTGATAGACCCATGTACCACAGAAATTCCAGAAAATTAGTCCCAAATACACTAGAATTGGGCAAATGCCAAAGGCACTATATTTGTTAATGGTTGTTACTATTTTTTGCAGTCTCGTACATAGTTAGTACTGTAGAATTTTGTCTCAGTTTTTGTTGTACTTAGGACTGGCAAATTTTTTACAGTAACACTCGAGAAAGTGATGTTCCCTTATTAAGTTTGTTGTGTTTTTAGCATTGGTTGATGTTGAATCAAGATTTTGACATACTGACACGCAGGTTTAGCCCCCCTTAAGATTAGAATGATGACCTACTAGGAAAAGGTACTTAGTCCCTAATTAGTACACCTTTGTAGCTTGTTGGCTCTAGACAAGGGTCCCATTTGGCCAGCTGACCCAATCTTGGCATTCCAATGTTGGAGCCGAATCCTAGCAGAAGAACTTGTCATTCACAAAAGGGTCCTCCCCCCAAAACTTTTTTTTTTTTTTTGTGATACAAAAGCTTCTTAATTATCATGCAATGCCTTTCACGCTCCTTGGGATGAGCTACAACAACAAAAGGGAGGTCCACTTTCTGGGATTGAAGGCAACCCCAACCCCCCCACATGTGTGTCTTCCCCTCTTTATTTTAGAATCTCCTTTCTCCTTTGATAGGGACACCAACCATATCTCCATCCTTTGATTCTTCTCCTAACAAAACAAAACAAAACAAAAAGAAAAAAGATTTTAATTATTCCTTCTCCTCCCTCTCTATCTTTATGTTTGAAAAGGACTTAAATCTTGAGTTGTTTTTATTATTTTTTTATAAAGAAGTGGATAGAGAATTCTATTTGACCTTGATGCATATAGTACTTGATAAAAAAGAATTGTCACATGATTTGAGTCGCTTTAGGTCATGTTTGGTTCACCGAAAATCAGGTAAGAAAAGTTTTCTTCTTCGTTTGTTTGGTAGTCATAAACTTGGAAACTATTTTGCTAATAAGAAGAAGAATACGGTTATTCGTGATCTTTTTTAACATTTATTAATAAAATTTAGAACAACGATGTTGGGTAAATGATTGAGGTAGCCCTACTTCAAATAGTATTTTTTTGAATTTTTTTTTTTTTTAGCAAACACATGAAAGAAAACCTGATTTTTTTTTTTTTTTTTTTTTTTTTTTACGAGGGAATTGATTTTTCTTGGGAGAATCAAAGGAAGGCCTTCCCACGAAAGGGACATCAATCTGTGAGGGAAGGAAGAACAAAATCTTATCATGGTTTCTCCACCGATAAAATAAGGCAAGGAATGTGACATGTGGGACATTCTAATACAACTTGTACACTCAAGTCATCGTCTCGATCGTTGGATATGTAGGACTGACTGATTTCTTTGTTCGGTTACTGTCAAGATTTGAGGTTTTTAATTCTTCATCAGTGACACCTAACTCAAATTATTCTTCGAGGCACGTTTTATTAAGTTCTATTTCTTTCCAGGTGGTCTCCAATCGAAATGATTTGCATTTGCAGCTGCAAATCTAACATTAGATGGTGCATGATGAAAAGAAAGAATAAACAAGATGAAACAAATTGTTGATGCGGCTCGGAAAGAAATGATTGCATTCGTAAGTAGAAACAAAGGAGATTCTGTTGCATCTGTGTCGATCGATCATTAACTTCATATGCAAAGTGTTGTAGGTTGGTACTTGGGCAAGCAATTTCTTCAACTTTCCTTCTTTTCCAGTTCGGATATGTAACAAACCCTAGAAAGGTAAGTTTTAGGGTCTCCGTATATTTAGGTTTCATATTGTCCAGAGTATGATTTGAGTTTTATTGTAATGGTTTGCTTTGTTGGCTGTATATGAGATCATAAAACTAAACGAAAATAATGGTCGACTTTGTTGACCGTATACGAGATCCTAAACGTAAACGGAAGTATATCGTATACTACATCCTAGTACGAAACGAAAATATGTGAGGGCTGTGCGACTTTGGTTATTTGCATGGCGGGGGGTTGTGTAACTTGAGTTATTTAGTTTTATAATGACCAATTGAGAATGAGACTAATTATGACATTATCATCATCTCAACAACCACAACTCTCCGAGACTCTTGAGTGAGACAAGAGACATCTGACTGGGGGAGGATAGAAACAAATAACAATATCACAAGTCTCATTCTTGGTTGGTCACGACAAAACAAAATAACACACAACCCCCACAATGCAAAACTAATTTAGTTTTAGGGTCTCATATAATATTCAAATTTTATGTTTATGTCTAATTTTTTGAATGGTCGGCCAAGTTAACCGTTAAGTGGAGACCCAAATCCTCTTATGGACAATATGAAAACATGAATGTTGGAATTATTCAATAATTAAGGGACCACACATGTAAAATTAATTGTGTTTAGGCTATCTAAATAATTAAGCCAAATTAAAGTGGTCTATTTGGAAATTGGCTTAAGGGTATAATTGTCATGGAATTAATGTGTAGATACCGGAGATAATTCTAATTTGATGAGGGGCCAAATTAGAAATGTCAAAACATATAAATATATGTATTCATTAGGGTTATAGTCCCCAACTCATACGGCCACCAAGAGAGGGTTTTCTCTATTCTCTTCTGTATCCCCATCAAAAAAGAGAGGAACAAAGATTTCATCTTTGTTATTAAGGGCCGTAGCGGGTTGGAAGATCAAATTCCACAAAGAGAAACGTCTGCTTCAAGATCCGTCAAGCAAAGACAATGGATTCAGGTACGCTTCCGCAGTTTATTTTTTGTGTTCATCTCATGAATCAACAGGCTTTAATTTCTAACAAGTGGTATCAGAGCCTTCCTGTTTGATTTATGAGGTTGAAGTTTCAGAATCAATTTTTTCTTATTGTTCAGAAATCATAGATCCTTCATTCTAATTTTAATTTAGGGTTCCAATGGTTCATAAAATAAAATTTATGATACACGAATATTAGATCTACAGTTTCTCAATAACTGATTTCTTGATCCTGTGATGCATAAGAAAAAAAATTCAAATATTTGTTCCAGCCAGATCATGCTGAACATGTATCCAAACGATACATCCATAATTAATGGACTAGGATGGCACTTATGTTTGTGTTGTTTGATCAAAATTGTTGGCAGTACTACACATGGTGGGTTATAATTTATGGTGGAATATAATTTATATATTTCCTTAGTGTTATACTAGATGACTAAATAAAGAGAACAACTATTGGGATCTTGTCTTCTACTTCTGAGTTGTTTCCGTACATAAACAACTGTTCCAACATGTTTTCACATCATAATTTATTTATTTTATTTTTTGCATACATGGTTCTCCATTGCTTAATAGTACATTAATTTGTTGTCAATCCTTCGTTGATTTGATTGCCATATTAAGAAAATCTTGATAGAATTCATAATTTATGTACAGTAATGATCTCTCAGTTCATGCTTAAATATTAGATATGGACGCATGTGATAATGACCGTAGAAATTCTCCATTATATTAAATATGCATGAATATGCTTATTGCTGGACATGTGATAATATGGAATGTCGGTTAGATTCCAATTACTCATGCTGATAGATATTTGGTGTTACTCAATTTAGAGTGTTTTCCAATATAAGTTGATCATTGGAGGACAAATTGGAATCAAATATAGACAATTTTATGTTTGGCATAAATTTAGTTTCCAATAAATTTATGTTCTAAGTCATATATTTGATGTAATCTATTGACGTACATATCTTCAGCAGATTATTTTAATATAATCTTTATGGGTTATTTGAAGCAATCTATTGGTCCATATCTTCAGTAAAATATTACGTGAATTTTATTATGTTGACAATGCTCAGTTTAGTCAAATTAAGAATATTTGTTTGAATCATGTAAAGAGATTCACATGCTTATGATTATCTTATTTGAGTTATAATATTTTAATTATACATGTACATAAAGTTTTGGATATGATTCGGTTTTGTAAAATTTAGTCAATATTCAATTTTTTTTGGGTGCCTTTTGTGACTAGCAATAGTCGTCTAATATTCTAAATAGACCCATTGAAACAAGATGTCGCCAAAGTGACCTCTCTTGCATAGATAGTCTATGAGGGATGTTAGATATTTGTGTGTGTAAATTCATGCGAGTATTAGCCGGCCCAAAGGAAGGTTAATACTTGGCCGAATTGCACACATACTTGTGGTGATAAATGTGTGACAATTATACGGTTTACATGTGAATAATAACCCGATCCAAAGATAGGCTTATTATTTGACATGATTTATTGTCAACGTTTGATCATTACACCAAGAATATCACTTGCAGTTAATATCACTGTCCAAAGACTTGATATTAATGATGTACTAGGTATCTTAAGATGGGGTTCACCATTATTTGAATTTGTTTGACTATGTTTTACGCTTTGGTTATTTGTTAGAGCATGTTTGTTTTTGGTTGCTTTGTTCTCTTTACAGTTAATGTTGTTAAAATATCTGCCAATAAGATTTTAATTTTCATGTTTAATGGGGATAAACTTTAAGGGCAAAAAGAAATGAATACAGTAGCTGCTAAGGGTCCAGATCAAAAGAAACAACAATATAAAACTAAGGGTTGTTCTTTTGTGATAAGACATGACACATAAGGAAGAAATGTACAAAGTACCACGCATGGCGTATAAAGAAAAGTACATTTCTAATTTGATCTGTTCTGAGGTTAATTTAGATTTAGTACTAAGAAACTCATGGTAGTTAGATTCTGGTGGGACTACCCATATTAATGTTCTAGGCAAGGTTGCCTGAGTTACCGAAAGTCAATTGATGGTGAAAGATACATCTATGTGGGTGATGGCAATTCGGTAGAAGTGAAAGCAATAAAACATTTTAGGTTATTTTTAGGAACCGATTATTATTTGGATTTGATAGACACTTTTATTGTACCATTTTTTAGACGAAATTCAGTTTCAGTTTCCTTAATGGACAAATCTGGTTATCATTGTTCATTTGAAAACAATAAGTTTAGTCTATCTTTAAATTTAAATATTATTGGTAACGGTTCTCTTAAGGTTTATGATAACCTATATTCAGTTGAAACTATTGCATCTTATAATGAAACCTTGCAAGTGAAGTCATGTGATACTAAACGCAAAATTAACAATATTTTTTTGGCCTCATTATGACATAAGCATTAGGTCACTTCTCTAGAAATAGAGTTGAACGATTTGTGTCTGATGAGATTTGGATTCCATTGACTTTATAGACTTTAATGTTTATATTGAATGTGTAATGGAAAGACAGACCAAAGTTAAATTATAATCAGCTACTTTATTGGTTATGCTACAGATCAAGGGGTTGATAATTATACAATCCCACACTAAGAAATTTTTTTTGAGACGAAAAGTGTAATATTTTTTGAGGATGTTGAGTTTGGGGGAAAATAAAGTCAGGATCATTGTCTTTGAGAATGAATCAATTACGATTCCTACTATCACTTTTGACGATGTGCAGGATTCTATACCTGTCATGATCAAGAAGTGAATTCGGAGTCTCAATAAGAAAATGTCGAATTATCTCTATAAGTTGTTGAGATACCTTAACAACGACAACGTAGCGGCACCCCATTCAAGATAAGGTAATTATTCCTAAGGAACAAACTCAACAACCTCAAGAACCGGTAATATTAAGATGGTCCACCAGAGAAATGAGAAATATAATTTCGGATAATATTGTCATATTTCTCTAGGAACGTAAGGAAGACTGTGGATACTGGAAGATGATCTAATCAACTTCCGTCAGGCCATGGAAAGTTCCAGTTCTCAAAGTGGATTGATACAATAAATAAAGAGTATAAGTTCATGCAAGACAATAAAGTTTAAGAACTTGTCCCATTACCAAAAGGTATGAAATCCATTGGTTGCAAATGGACATTTAGAACCAAGAAGGATTCGAAGGGTCATGTGGAGAGGTATAAAGTATGTCTTGTAACTAGTGACTTTACTCAAAATTTTGGGATTGATTTTAAAGAGTTTTTTCTTCGGTATCTTTGAAAAACTCCTTTGAAACAATCATAGCATATGTTGCACATTTTGATCTTGAGTTACAACAAATGGATGTCAAAATAGCGTTTCTCAATGGTAACATTGACGAAACTATTTATATGGTGCAGCCAGAAAACTTTGTGTCGAAAGATCCAAATAATATTTACAAATTGACAAAATCCATTTATAGACTCAAGTAAGCTTCTCGTCAGTGGTACTATAAATTTTACCAAGTTGTTACCTCGTTTGGTTTTGAGATTAACGTTGTTGAAGATTGTGTGTATCACAAATTCAGTAGGAGTAAAATTATTTTTTTGGTTTTGTATGTTGATGACATACTGCTTGCCACAAATGATATAGACATATTGCATGACACTAAGAAATTTTTATCAAATAACTTTGAGATGAAAGATCTTGGTGACGCCTCTTTTGTATTAGGAATTCAAATACACCGAGATCGTTCTCGAGGTATTCTTAGATTATCACAAAAGAGCTATATCGATAAAGTGCTTAAAAGATTTGGCATGCAGGAATACAAACCAGGTGACACCCCAGTCGCTAAAGGAGACAAGTTCAGTCTCAATCAGTGCCCTAAGAATAGCCTTGTGTCACCCCCAGTTTTCAGAAACAGGAGTATTTTTGTCATTTTTTATTTTAGAATATTTTTGAAATTATTTATTTATTTATAATATTATTTTGGGGTTATTTGAGTCGGGTTCGAATTTCAGCTCAATCCGACTTGAAACGGGGACCCGGGGTAGTTTTGACTCTAGTGGACCCACACACTAGTTTGCCATGGCCCACATGCTAATTATTTTAGTTTGTGAGTTAGAGTAATTTTCATGGGTAGGTTAAGTTTAATTAGAGCCTTTTAAACTAGACTAATTTAGCCTCAACCTAAGTCCATTCCTAATTTAATTCAAATAGGACAAATGGGGGTATTTTAGGCATTCAAATAGGGGACACCTCACCCTTTTTGGGCAGCCACCTATGGGGGGATAAGGAATGAGTCATCATCACTTTTATTTCATTTCTATCCATTCCTTTCTCTCTCATGTTCTTTCCCAAATTTTAGAGAGCACCTTCATTGATTTCATCTCCAAATCCATCATTTCTGTAATGCCTGTGGTTCGTATTACGTATTTTGGAATACGTGTACGTATTTTATCTTGTATTGCATGATTCCTTGCTTAGCTTCCTTCTTGGCTTGGTTTATTTCATGGGTTGGTTCGGCTTGGCTTGGTTTTGCCTTGGTTCATTATGAACCAAGGGTGAACCCCTACCTACCACCACCACTACCATTTATTAACCCATTCTTCCTTCTCTCTCTTCATTACTCTTTTTCCTTCCTCCATTAACTCTTTCACCTACCAGAGAGAGAGAGAGGTCTAGGCAAGTGCAACTTGCTTCATGGAGGAACTCAAATTTTATTGCTTCATTCTCTTCCTTACAGCATTTTAACTTACTTTAATACTTGGCATTTTCACTTTCCATGGCTAGATTCTTGTAGATCTAAGTTTATTTTATTTTTGGATTTCCTGGGTTTTGATCTACTTAACCTTGTTATTTATGAGTTTTGATGGTTCCATGTTGTAGAGAATTTCATTCTGCCCCGTTTTGACCTATGGAAGTTCGGATTTGGACTCCGGATGATGGAGTTATGGAGCTTGAGAACTTGGCTCTCATGGTGTTCTTATTCTCAAAATTTTGGAGAAGATGAACTATGCTTGACTTGACCGCATGAATATTTCATGCGGCAAGTGTTCTCTTCAGCCGCATGACTGGAAGTACTTGAGCCGCATGAGGGCCGAACTCATCTAGCCGCATAAGCCTACTTTCTCTCTTGGCCGCATAGGCTGAGTCTCATTCCAGCCGCATAAGATTCATTCTCTTCTAATCGCATGAACCCGGGTCTGTGCCAGCCGCATGGACTCACTTTTCGTTAGCCGCATGAGCACCCCTCACTCCAACCGCATGAGGGCCGCTCCCCGCTGGCCGTATGGGACTTCACTTGACCCAGCCGCATGTACCCTGGCTCGTCCCAGCCGCATGAGAACCCCCTTCCCTTGAGAGCCGCATAGGCATTGATCCTCGATGGCCGCATATACTGCAGTCTTCTTCTTGCCGCATGAGGACTCGAGCCCTCTCAACCGTATGACTCTAAATTTTCCAGCCGTATAAGTTTTCCGCCATTAGCCGCATGAGTACCCTCCCCTTTCTCCAGCCGCATGGGTTGCCACTTCTGCCTGCTGCATGGATTCGTCTCTCGTTGGGCCGCATGACTCCTCTCCACGCCTTGTCTTGTTATTTTATTGCTATTATTCATTTAGTATTAGCTCATGCCTTGTAACCCTCAGTGTAATTGGGTCTCCTGATTGAATGCTTGCACTATGATGCCTTGTACATATACCTGAACACGATAGTGACCCGTCGTGGTGCACTCCTGACAAGTGAACATGACATGACCTGATAGTGGCCCGTCGTGGCACACTCTTGACCAGTACACTTGACATGATAACCTGACATGATATATCTTGATAAGCTGTTATGACGGCTACCTGACATGACATGACCTGTATAAATGACCTGGACACCGTGGGCGATTGTGCTTGTACAAATATTCCAGTCCTGTCTTGCATCATGTCTAGGAGGGGACTCCTGAGTTCCACGGTCAGGAGTACCTATTGAAATGGACTAAGGTTAATAACTAGATAAATACATTAGTCATAAAAAGATCTCCCAGCTACAGGCAATCCCGTTACCTGGGCGCGCCTGGGATCTGTAGCCTGCCGTCGAGTAGGGCACATTTCCAGCACACTGTAATGTGTTGCACCCTTCAAGCTACCTAAGGTTATATGCGTTTCCTGGACGATGTACCCACCTGAATTCAACCCTAATCTTTCGACCTGGGTAACCTGGATGGTCTGCAGGGCTTGTGGCTGTGGAATAATCTCACTGCATCTTGCTAGTAACTAGGCCTGTGATAACCCTAGCTAGTTAATGTATCAAGCCGTAATTCTTGCTTGGCCGTGAAATGATTGGATGGAGTCTAACCAGTCTAGTCTTGTCCTGATTCTGTTCCAGATTACTGTATGACCTGAATGCCTGTATTTATTTTACCGATAAATGGTGAGAATTCCAAGTTCGGTTCAGACGAAGGGTTACAGCCCCGGTCCTTGTTTGGTTTACGGGTTGTAACCTGGCTATCTGAATAGTTCCATGGTTATCTCATCGTATATCACCTTGTGATACTTTTCTTAACTCCTGTCTTATTTACTATCTTATTACTATTGTGCTAATTGCTGGTTTTAGTTCCTAAGTGAAGCTTCCTTTGTGGTACTTGCTCTTTCTGGGGTCTGACCCAGCTGGTTTTGTATAGCCAGATTTCGGAGCAGCTCCAGAGGATCTACCAACTCTCCAGTCCGATGGTGGCGACTAGACGTAACCAGGGCAACGAGTGAGTTTATTTTTGATCTCCCACTCTATTGTAAACATATTCTTTTGAGGCGTTTAGCCGACGAGCACCTGTTTAGCTCGATTGCACTTACTTACTGTCTGCCTACGGGCTGTAACATGATTGACAGATCTTAGGGTTGATCATGTATGACTAAAACTCTTGCTAGTCCTAACATTTTGTAACGACTAGCTTCATGATCAACTGAATATGTAATGTTTGGGACGCCTTACTATTGTATATTTGGTGATCTAACATCTTGTAACATTTACTTACTTGCTTGTGATTGAGACACTAGGCTTGTTCATGACCTTAAGAGACTGTTGGCTTATAGTAAATCCTCATGTATCTAGACAGCCGTGACCGTATAGCGAGATGGATTTCATTCTCATATACGTAGCTGGCTATGTCTGCCCCCACTCTCCAGTATTCTGGTTCTGGGGTGTGACATGGTTTAAGTGGTGGCACATGCAGGTCTTGTAAATCAAGATATGTGAGGGTTTACCGAATAGATGTCTCAATCAGTATTCGCCCTTGATCTCTGCTCGTATCTTCTGAATCCCTGGATTCTTGTCCTGATCATATGCTTGTATCGTTGATCTGTCTTGGTCCTTCCTTATTGTTCCCCATGTCGTCTTCTTCAGCGGCATCGTTCCTGGACCTGCCGGCCAGCAAGGCGGAGCACTTTCCGTGGATCAGCAGCAACCCGGGGATCAAGCCCAGCATTCTGGAGTAGCCTCCAGAGTCGTGCCTTCTAACGGAGAGCCACCAGTCCAGCCCGTTCACCCTGCCGAACCTGATGATGGCACTTTGGTAGGTCTCGTCAGGACCTTGATAGCTTCCCAAGATCGTCGTAGAGATGCCTTGCACCAGGCAGTGACGGATGCTTTGACCAGGGGCGGTCATCAGGGTAACAGCACGGCCAACAGCTTCAAGCGCTTGAACCCTCCCTTCTTCGACGGTAGTGAAGATGCTATCGTCGCAGATGCTTGGCTTCAGGACACAGAGGTGATTCTAGAAGCAGCCAGGACCCCAGAGAACGAGAAGGTGGCCGTGGTGCGCCTGCAGTTACTAGATCTTGCCCGCAGCTGGTGGGCAGCTCAGGCCGTTGGATTAGCAACACCCATTGCTTGGGCGGTGTTCAGAGAGAGATTCCAGACCAAGTATTTTGATGCTGTAGCTCGGTATGATCTACAGACGAGGTTCACCAATCTGAAGCAGATGGGTAGGACGCTCGATGGATATGCGGCCGAGTTTTTGAGACTCAGTCGGTTTGCTCCCACCTTGGTGGCAACCGAGTATGATAGGGCCCAGCGATTTCAGCAGGGGCTTCACTTGGAGATTCTATTGGCAGTTGAGCAGTTTGAGCATCAGACTTTTGATGCAGTCTTGAGAGCAGCTAGGAGGCATGAGTATACCTCCCAGAGAATTATGGATAGGGCCGGAGGTCAGAAGAGATCCCACGGCCAGATGAGTCAGTCTTCAGCCCCAGCCCCGGAAGCCAGGGCTTTGACTATTTGAGCTCCGAGGCGGGCGGCCTCAGTAACGTCGGTTCAGCATTCAGTCCCGACGTACCCTCAGCAGCAGCAGAAGCAGAGACAGTCTTCTGCAGTAGGATGTTCTTATTGTGAAAAGCCAGGCCATGTAGTGGCAGAGTGCCGCAGGGCACAGAGATTGTGTCTGGCTTGTGGAGCAGCAGACCATAGGGTTGGATCCTGCCCGAATAGGGGTGGTTCATCATCGTCCAACCTTTCTAGCTCTTCGGTGAGAGGACCAGCTCTAGTCCAGCAGCAGCAGTATCCATTGCCGAGGCCCTTGCTGCCTCAGTCCCAGGTATTCCAGCAGCAGAACCCCCAGCAGCATACTCAGGCCCAAGCCTTGTGTCAGAATAGGCAGCGAGGATTTCAGCAGAGGGGACCAGCACCCCGAGGGCATGGTCATGCTATGGTGATGACTGCAGAGGAAGGATTGGCACCAGGAGAGGTAGTGGCAGGTACTATTCTCGTTAACTCCTTTCCAGCTTTAGCTTTATTTGATTTTGGTGCATCGCATTCATTTATGTCTGCACGATTCGCGACACGGATAGGATTGGAGCCCAAGTCATTATCAATAAGGCTCAATATACTTACTGGTAACGGACTTGTGGGAGTCGATAGGGTGTTTTTCTCGTGTCGGATCGTAGTTAGCGGTAAGAAATTTCCCGCTAGATTGATAGAGTTTCCGATGGCCGATTATGATGTGGTCCTAGGGATGGATTGGTTGAGGAACCAGTATGCTAGAATAGACTGCCATATTAGTAGGGTTGTTTTTAGCATTCCCGGAGAGCCAGAGTTTTCCTTTTCCCGAGGCGCAGTTGAGCCTTCTCCTCCAGTATTGCGGATGGCCGTAGCAGCAGTACAGTTGCCCCGGATAGTCGAAGAGTTCCCAGATGTTTTCCCAGAAGAGCTTCCAGCCATGCCGCCAGAGTGGGAGATCGAGTTCACTATCGACTTGATTCCCGGAACAGCCCCAGTGTCAGAGAGAGTCTACAGAATGGCGCCTTCAGAGTTGGAGATCTTGTACAAGATGATTGAAGAACTTCGAACCAAGGGATTCATTCGTGCTAGTGGATCGCCTTGGGGAGCCCCGATGCTTCTTGTGAAAAAGAAGGATGGTACGTCCAAGTTATGTGTTGATTATCGTACCTTGAACTCAGTGACAATCAAGAACAGATACCCTCTTCCGAGGATAGATGACTTGTTTGATCAGCTCAAAGGGGCAGCAGTATTCTCGAAGATCGACTTGCGCTCAGGATATCATCAGATCAGAGTCAGAGAGCAGGACATCCCGAAGACAGCTTTTAGATCAAGGTATGGGCATTGGGAGTTCCTAGTGATGCCATTTGGAGCGACCAATGCGCCGGCTGTATTCATGGATCTCATGAATCGCATCTTCATGCCTTACTTGGATCAGTTTGTGATTGTGTTCTTGGATGACATCCTGGTCTATAGCCGGAGTGAAGTGGAGCATGAGCAGCATCTCTGCGTGGTTCTTCAGATTCTCAGGGAGCACCAGTTGTATGCCAAGTTCAGTAAATGCGAGTTCTGGCTCGATCGTATTTCGTACTTGGGTCACATCATCACTCGAGGAGGAGTAGAAGTGGATCCCCAGAAGATCGTGACCATTGAGTCATGGCCAGTGCCCAGCACAGTTGCAGAAGTCCATAGTTTTCTTGGATTGGTCGGTTACTACCGGCGATTTGTTTCAGATTTTGCTCGGATTTCAGCGCCATTGACCCAGTTGACCCGCAAGGAGGTACAGTTTGCTTGGACAGCAGAGTGTCGGGATTCTTTTGAGAAGTTGAAGCGAGGCTTGATGACGGCTTCCATTCTCGCACTTTTCGATGGAACCGGAGGATTCTCCGTGTATTGTGATGCTTCGGGCAGAGGTTTAGGATGTGTTCTGATGCAGCATAGGAAGGTAATAGCTTATGCTTCACGACAACTTTGTGATCATGAGAGAAATTACCCAACCCATGACTTGGAGCTGGCAGCAGTACGTGTTTGCACTTAAGTTGTGGAGGCACTACTTGTACGGAGATAGGGTAGAGATTTTCACCGACCATAAGAGCCTGAAGTATGTTTTCACCCAGAAGGATCTTAACATGCGTCAGAGGAGGTGGCTGGAGCTTCTTGTGGATTATGATGTCAACTTGCAGTATCATCCTGGGAAGGCCAACGTCGTTGCAGATGCATTGAGCAGGAGAGCCGGAGTTTATTTCCTAACAGCACAACCAGAGCTATTAGCGGATCTTCAGAAGATGGGTATTGAAGTTGTTCTCCCTTCCAGTGTAGCATTGATGGCCAGTATGCAAGTTCAGTCCATCATAGTCGAGAGGATCTGGATGGCGCAGTCAGCAGATTCCAAGCTTCAGCGACTCAGAGCAGAGTGTGAGGCAGACCGGCGACCAGAGTTATGCATTCATGAAGACGGTACACTTAGGCATGGTAAGCGTCTTTGTGTACCCAGTGGAGATATCAGACAGGAAATCATGGCAGAGGCTCATAGTTCTCAATATTCCATTCATCCGGACGGTACGAAGATGTACCGTGATATCCGTCAGCACTTTTGGTGGAATGGCATGAAGAGGGAGATAGCCCGGTTTGTCTCTCGTTGTTTGGTCTGCCAACAAGTTAAGGCTGAACATCAGAGGCCCGCTGGACTTCTTCAGCCCTTGTCGATTCCAGAATGGAAGTGGGAACATATGACCATGGATTTTGTGACCGGATTGCCTAGATCCCCAGCTGGTCGAGATGCTATTTGGGTTATAGTTGATCGGCTCACGAAGGCAGCTCACTTCCTACCGTTCAGAGTTGGTCAGTCGACAGCTCAGTTAGCAGAGATGTACCTCAGGCAGATTGTCAGGTTGCACGGAGTGCCAGTCAGTATCACCTCGGACCGAGATTCAAGATTCATGTCGCACTTTTGGTGTAGCTTGCAGGAGAGTTTGGGAACTCATCTCCAGTTCAGTTCAGCATATCATCCGCAGACAGATGGTCAGTCGGAGCGTACGATCCAGACTCTTGAAGACATGTTGCGGTCCTGTATACTTGACTTTGGTGGTTCGTGGGAAGATCACCTGCACCTGGTGGAATTCTCGTACAACAACAGCTTCCAAGCTAGTATCCAGATGGTACCGTTCGAGGCACTGTATGGCAGAAAGTGCAGATCTCCGCTAGCATGGGATAATATTGGAGAGAGGCAGATGCTCGGTCCAGAAATGATTGCCCAGACAGTTGAAGTGGTCAGAAGAGTCAGGGATCATCTTCGAGTTGCCCAAGATCGCCAGTGCCATTGGGCCGATTCTCATCGGCGCCCTCTCGAGTTTTTTGTCGACGACCATGTATTCCTGAGGATTTTGCCTAACCGTGGCGTCATTCGTTTCGGCGTGCGGGGAAAGCTTAGTCCTAGGTATATAGGGCCATTTGACATTCTGGAGCGAGTAGGAGATGTGTCCTATTGTCTCGCTCTTCCGCCGTCGCTAAGCGAGGTGCATAACGTGTTCCATGTATCCCAATTACGATGGTATATCCCGGACCCGAGCCACATCCTAGATCATTCGAAATTGGTTGTTGGTACCAACCTTTCGTATGAGGAGAGGCCCGTGTCTATATTGGACTGGAGAGAGAAGACACTCAAGAACAAGACTATCAAGTTAGTCCAAGTTGCTTGGGGTCATCACTCTTTGGGTGAGTCAACGTGGGAGCGTGAGGATGATATCTGATCGCGATATCCCGGCTTGTTTGACTCGTGAGGTATAATATCTTCCTTATGCCTCATGCATTCGATTTCTTACTTGAATGAGTGATTGCTTGCCTAGTTATAGCTTGCTTGTGATTAATATAGCTTGTCCTCGTCTCTCTAGCCTCTTAATTAAATTCTGAGTACGGAATTCTTTTAAGGTGGGTAGAGTTGTAATGCCTGTGGTTCGTATTACGTATTTTGGAATACGTGTACATATTTTATCTTGTATTGCGTGATTCCTTGCTTAGCTTCCTTCTTGGCTTGGTTTATTTCATGGGTTGATTCGGCTTGGCCTGGTTTTGCCTTGGTTTATTATGAACCAAGGGTGAACCCCTACCTACCACCACCACTACCATTTATTAACCCATTCTTCCTTCTCTCTCTTCATTACTCTTTTTCCTTCCTCCATTAACTCTTTCACCTACCAGAGAGAGAGAGAGAGGTCTAGGCAAGTACAACTTGCTTCATGGAGAAACTCAAATTTTATTACTTTATTCTCTTCCTTACAGCATTTTAACTTACTTTAATACTTGGCATTTCCACTTTCTATGGCTAGATTCTTGTAGATCTAAGTTTATTTTATTTTCAGATTTCCTGGGTTTTGATCTACTTAACCTTGTTATTTCTGAGTTTTGATGGTTCCATGTTGTAGAGAATTTTGTTCTGCCCCGTTTTGACCTATGGAAGTTCGAATTTGGACTCCGGATGATGGAGTTATGGAGCTTGAGAACTTGGCTCTCATGGTGTTCTTCTTCTCGGATTTTTGGAGAAGATGAACTATGCTTGACTTGACCGCATGAATATTTCATGCGGCAAGTGTTCTCTTCAGCCGCATGACTGGAAGTACTTGAGCCGTATGAGGGCCGAACTCATCTAGCCGCATAAGCCTACTTCCTCTCTTGGCTGCATAGGCTGAGTCTCATTCCAGCCGCATAAGATTCATTCTCTTCTAATCGCATGAACCCGGATCTGTGCCAGCCGCATGGACTCACTTTCCGTTAGCCGCATGAGCATCCCTCACTCCGACCGCATGAGGGCCGCTCCCCGCTGGCCGCATGGGACTTCACTTGACCCAGCCGCATGTACCCTGGCTCGTCCTAGCCGCATGAGAACCCCCTTCCCTTGAGAGCCGCATAGGCATTGATCCTCGATGGCCGCATATACTGCAGTCTTCTTCTTGCCGCATGAGGACCCGAGCCCTCTCAAACGCATGACTCTGAATTTCCCAGCCGCTTAAGTTTTCCGCCATTAGTCGCATGAGTACCCTCCCCTTCCTCCAGCCGCATGGGTTGCCCCTTCTACCTGCTGTATGGATTCGTCTCTCGTTGGGTCGCATGACTCCTCCCCACGCCTTGTCTTGTTATTTTATTGTTATTATTCATTTAGTATTAGCTCATGCCTTGTAACCCTCAGTGTAATTGGGTCTCCTGATTGAATACTTGCACTATGATGCCTTGCACATATACCTGAACACGATAGTGACCCGTCGTGGTGCACTCATGACAAGTGAACATGACATGACCTGATAGTGGCCCGTCGTGGCGCACTCTTGACCAGTACACTTGACATGATAACCTGACATGATATATCTTGATAAGCTGTTGCGACGGTTACCTGACATGACATGACCTGTATAAATGACCTGGACACCATGGGCGATTGTGCTTGTACAAATAATCCAGTCCTGTCTTGCATCATGTCTAGGAGGGGACTCCTGAGTTCTACGGTCAGGAGTACCTATTGAAATGGACTAAGGCTAATAACTAGATTAATACATTAGTCATAAAGAGATCTTCCAGCTACAGGCAATCCCGTTACCTGGGCGCGCCTGGGATCTGTAGCCTGCCGTCGAGTAGGGCACATTTCCAGTACACTGTCATGTGTTGCACCCTTCAAGCTACCTAAGGGTACATGCATTTCATGGACGATATACCCACCTGAATTCAACCCTAATCTTTCGACCTGGGTAACCTAGATGGTCTGCAGGGCTTGTGGCTGTGGAATAATCTCACTGCATCTTGCTAGTAACTAGGTCTGTGATAACCCTAGCTAGTTAATGTATCAAGCCGTAATTCTTGCTTGGCCGTGAAATGATTGGATGGAGTCTAACCAGTCTAGTCTTATCCTGATTCTGTTCCAGATTACTGCATGACCTGAATGCCTGTATTTATTTTACCGATCAATGGTGAGAATTCCAAGTTCGGTTTAGACGAAGGGTTACAACCCCGGTCCTTGTTTGGTTTACGGGTTGTAACCTGGCTATCTGAATAGTTTCATGGTTATCTCATCGTATATCACCCTGTGATGCTTTTCTTAACTCCTGTCTTATTTACTACCTTATTACTATTGTGCTAATTGCTGGTTTTAGTTCCTAAGTGAAGCTTCCTTTGTGGCACTTGCTCTTTCTGGGGTCTGACCCAGCTGGTTTTGTATGGCCAGATTTCGGAGCAGCTCCAAAGGATCTACCAACTCTCCAGTCCGATGGTGGCGACTAGAAGTAACCAGGGCAACGAGTGGGTTTATTTTTGATTTCCCACTCTATTGTAAACATATTCTTTTGAGGCGTTTAGCCGACGAGCACCTGTTTAGCTCGATTGCACTTACTTACTATCTGCCTACGGGCTGTAACATGATTGACAGATCCTAGGGTTGATCATGTATGACTAAAACTCTTGCTAGTCATAACATTTTGTAACGACTAGCTTCATGATCAACTGAATATATAATGTTTGGGACGCCTTACTATTGTATATTTGGTGATCTAACATCTGGTAAGATTTACTTACTTGCTTGTGATTGAGACACTAGGCTTGTTCATGACCTTAAGAGACTGTTGGCTTGTAGTAAACCCTCTTGTATCTAGACAGCCGTGACCGTATAGCGAGATGGATTCCATTCTCATATACGTAGCTGGCTATGTCTGCCCCCGCTCTCCAGTATTCTGGTTCTGGGGCGTGACATGGTTTGTAACGACTAGCTTCATGATCAACTGAATATGTAATGTTTGGGACGCCTTACTATTGTATATTTGGTGATCTAACATCTTGTAACATTTACTTACTTGCTTGTGATTGAGACACTAGACTTGTTCATGACCTTAAGAGACTGTTGGCTTGTAGTAAACCCTCATGTATCTAGACAGCCGTGACCGTATAGCGAGATGGATTCCATTCTCATATACGTAGCTGGCTATGTTTGCCCCCGCTCTCCAGTATTCTGGTTCTGGGGCGTGACAATTTCTTCCACCAAATCTTCTCCTTTCCTTCTCTACTCAAGCCAAGGATGAAGCTAGCCAAGTTTGAAAGGATTCAGAGCTCGTTCGTGTCCTTTTGGAATCTCTACGTGTCGGTGTCGTGTTGGAAGGGTTTTCCTTTGAATCTCTCTCCCGGAAGGTATAATCCCTCCTCTAATCCACCCCAACATGCATATAGGATTATTTTGAACCCATAGAAATGATCCCCATGGTTGTATCTCCATTTGTGTCCATTTTGTGTCCATTTGGAGGTCATAGGAGTGTCCTTTGTGTAGTGGTTGTGTCCTAGTGGAAAAATTCCTATTTGGATACTTGTATTTATTATAAATATATTGTGGATGATTATTTAGAGATTAAATCTCAGATTTCTAATAGTTTAGAGGTGTGTTTTCAATGTATCATATTGTACCATGTTTATTTACCTATATATTGCATATATATGTGGGTTATATATATGTTATTCTATATATATATATATATATATATATATATATATATATATATATATATATATATATATATGTGTGTGTGTGTAAATATAATTTGGCTTATATATATATATATATATATGTATATATACTATGGTATGCAATGTGTAACTTTGTGTTTGGTTGTGGGTATGAGGGTTCGGCCAGGGAGGTAGTTAGTTTGGTGTGGTAGTTAGAGTGTTGTGAGATTGATGTGTATGTGTATTAGTATAGAAGAAGTTAGAGTGTTAGATTGGAGGGTATTTAAGTGATTGAATGTGGGATTGAGGAGTGGAGAGTGGAGTGTAGAGAGAGGGGGAGGGGAGAACCTGCTGCAAATAGCAGCAGGACAGCAGCATATTGCTGCCCAATTAGTCCCATGTACACCCCCTAAACCCCCCCCCCCCCCACAAATCAGTCCTAACATGCCCCTAACCACAGCCTAATGGCTGTCACATATGAAGCCCTTCAACACCCCCTAAACCTGTCATTAACCACATGATGGCTGTCCATTTGCACAGCACCATGGCTGTCCATTTTAGCCACATGTGGCTGTCCATATTTCAGCCCTTGCTACCACAAATTAGCCTCCAATTCAGTCCAATATACACCCCTACAAATCAGCCCATATATGCTTCCATATGGCAGTCCTATAGCTCCCAATTTCAGTCCATTAACACCCTATAGGACTGTCCCCAACTATCTAAAACCCAGTCCACTTCAGTCCCCTTGGCCATCCCTAAACCAGTCCAATTCACCCTATTCAGCCCCCTTAACCCACCACTAAACAGCCTATATAACACCCTATATTTAGCCCCTATATCTAACCCACATGACAGCCATATGATGTCCCAAACCTGTCCTTAAATCACCCCCAAATCAGTCCACTACATGCCCATATGTGTATATATATAAGTGTGAACCTATAAGCCTATGTGTGTGTGAGCTTAGAGTTTGTGTGTGTGTGTGTAAGCCTATAGGAGTGAACCAAATCCATATGTGTGTGAATCTATAGAAGAGCCTAGGAGTGAGCCTATGAGTGTGGTATCATGGGTGTTATAAGTGAGTGAGTGAATGAGTGGTTGAGTGAGTTAGAATTTGGTGGGAGGGTGATTTTGAGATAGGAGCGTCGGAACGCGTCCAAACTTGGAGGGGACTTGGTTAGTATAAAATAGAGTTTGTGGGTAGGCTCCTAGGTTGAAGTCGGGGCTTCGTGTGGGATTAGGAGGATGGTATCGCACGATACCATTGAGTATCTTGAGATATTCAAGATAACGGGTAAACGGGTAATATGGACTGTAAGATGGACTGGATGTCCACTTACCCTAGAGAACTTGGTAGGTAATGATTATATAGGCTAGTGTCCTACTACCCTAGGAAGCCGGGAGTGGAATTCCTAAGGGAATGCCACTTGGCGTCAACGTTAGAGTGGTTTAAGGGTATGTGTATTAGAGGGTAATCGAGTAATTTCAAGATATGGGATTCGGGTATTCGGATTGACTTGAAACTTAGGTGACTTGTTAGGTACACCCTACAAATGTCATTTTTGAACCAATTTTGGCTCGGTTGACCAAAAGTTGACTTTTTACCCAAAAATTAATGATGAGTCAACACTTTGTCTAAATTTGACCAAAACCAAACTAGAGTTGACCAGTTAACTAAAAGTCAACTGCTGGTCAACATTTGACCAGTTTGACCTAGGATTGACCTAGAGTTGACCAGAGTTGACCAGGGTTGACCAGATGACTAAAAGTCAACTGTAGGCCAACTATTGACCCCGTTTGACTTGCTTCGACTTGTTTTGACTTGCTATGACTGGTATGACCTAGGGTTGACTTAGTCTGACTTAGATTGACTTGATATGACTTAATTTGACCTAGATTGACTTGACAGGACTTAGTGTGACTCAGTGAGACCTAGTTTGACCTAGATTTTATATCATTCATTATAAATCATTCTTAACTTGTTAAACCTAAATTAACATGCAATATCTCATCTATTAGGTCTCTGATTACCACTCTGAGCATTGATATATCCTACAGCTCAGGACAGCAGGCGAGTACATTCACTGATAGTTTTTATTGTCTTGATATCTGCTATATCCGATTCAGTTGTAGTGTCTTACTTGATTCCTAACACAATGGTTCACGAACTAGTATATGTCGGATCCTGTCATGAGATGTTGTTCCCGGGTTACTTGGTATATTGGTACATGACTCGACTTGTTACTTGTACTTGTATAGACATGGACTTGGGAGTGGGCTGATCACCTGCTTTTGAATCCCGTGTCATGACGTGTTATGTCCGGATCCTTTATACTATTCGGGGATGGGGAGTTATTAGTGGTTGTGTGATCAAATTCCCACATTGTTCTACTGTATACATTGTTCATAGCTATACCCTCGCCTCACGACGGGTAAAGCCTTACCCTACATCGTTCATAGCTTTCCATGGTGACCGGCCTTACCGCTCTATTGTACACATTGTTCATAGCCGGTCGGATGGAAAGCCTGATCATGTTTCCCAAGCCGATCACATAACGCTCTAATAATTCAAGGCACATTTTATATTTACTTATCTTATCATATATTCTGTTCTGTTCTACATTCAGTACTTTCTCACCATGCTATGATATTCAGTTACTCACATGTTCTATATGCCTTTATATTGTACCTTGATTGGAGACTAAGTTCTGCTCGGGAGAAGAGTTACAACCCCGGTCCTTGTTTGGTTTAAGGGTTGTAACTCAGCTTTCGAACGGTTTCCAAGTCTTCATATGTCTTTGTCTTGTAGTTTATTATACTGTCTCTTATAGAATTTGTCAATTCACATGGAACTGCTGTTAGTGTTTGTACTTGCTCATTTTCCTGACAGGATACCGTTGATTACAGATAATTCTGAGGCAGATTGCCCGACCTATTATGGGCTCGAGCTAGATGGAGTAGTCCGGGACCGTGGCCTTATAGTAGAGCCACTAGACTTTGTTCTCCCGGAGTAGTGTAGCTTAGTTGGATTGCCTGGACTGCGATCCAGCTAGTATTATGAGACTTTAGCTTCCTATGTTATATTTTGAGACCCTGTGATGATGTGTATATATCTGGGCTTGTGTGGATCTTGAACTTATTTCATGTTTTCATCTATCATATTTCCTTTCATGCTATCTATCCTAGTTTGCCTTGTGATTGAGACTGTATTGCTATGTCACCTCCATTCGGAGTGTATATACTGTACAGGTACCTCTATCTGTGTAGTTGTAGTATTTATAGATGACCTAGACAGCGTTCTACCGCCGATGCTGC
The DNA here is from genome assembly GCA_029216955.1 of Iris pallida. Taxonomy (NCBI): domain Eukaryota; kingdom Viridiplantae; phylum Streptophyta; class Magnoliopsida; order Asparagales; family Iridaceae; genus Iris; species Iris pallida. The sequence goes on from JANAVB010002795.1 coordinate 8,245,986, forward strand.
GGCGTAGGCTGGACGTAACCACGTACTCGTGCCCCTAATCAGGGTGCGGGTCGTGACACCTTGAAATTAAAAAAATATAATAGATTTTTCCTTCATGATCAGTTATAGGGAGTCTAATGTATGCTCAAGTATGTACGCGTCAGGATATTGCATACATATTAGGATGTTAGGCAGATATTTAAGCAAATATGGATGGATCATCGGGTAGCAGCCAAACTACTTAAGTAATTAATAGAGAACAAGAAATTATATACTCTTTGTAGAAGATCGGATAATTTTGGAGATGATAAGGTATTCCGACTCCGATTTTGTTGGATGCCAACACAGTAGGAGATCCACATCAGGTTATGCTGACTAATGGAGATATATTTTGGATGAGTGTCAAACATGCACTCATAATTTCTTCCACCATGGCAGCAAGGTTTATAACATATTGTGGGGCATCTATTCAGGGAATATGGTTGTAAAATTTTGTCACAAGGCTGCGCCTACAGTACGGTGTTGAAAGACCACTTAAATTATGGTGTGACAATAAATCAGCAGTAATGTATTCCAATAACAACAGAAACTTGTATAAGTCAAGGATATTGACATAAAGTTTCTAGTTGTGAAGGAAAAAATTCAGAATGGTTAGAGTGTCCATATAGCACATCATGACAAACTCCATTTTAGCGGATCCGCTCACAAAAGCATTATCACCCAGGGTCTTTCATGAGCATACTGCTCATATGGGTGTTATCTCAATTAAGTATATGACAATATAGTGGGAGTTTGTATTTTATGTGGGTGCTATTTGGTTTTGAACACATTTATGTATTAAAGTATTTTGGATATTTATCTGATCAGATATATGGAAATTCAGTTCATTCTGTTTTCATTATGTTAAAGTATTGATCTCATTAAAGTTAAGGATGACCAGTTGGAAATAGATATATATTGATCACATTGCGTATAATTTTCATACTACGCATCCATGATTGATCTATGTCGTTTAGCTATATTGGTATATGTGACCATTGATGGTTTAGTTACGCTATATGTGACGAAGGCCGCTTTGATCCTATGTTGATATGGTTAATGGACGAGATTGTCCGGATATACCCTAAGGATTAAGATAGCAATTTATGAGCTCACTAAGGTTAACACAATTATAAGGTTACATATGTGGCCCAGTGAGAGATTGTTGAAATTATTCAATAATTAAGGGGCCACACATGTAAAATTAATTGTGTTTAGGCTATCTAAATAATTAAGCCAAATTAAAGTGGTCTATCTGAAAATTGGCTTAAGGGTATAATTGTCATGGAATTAATGTGTAGATATCGGAAATAATTCTAATTTGATGAGGGGCCAAATTAGAAATGTCAAAACATATAAATATATGTATTCATTAGGGTTATGGTCCCCAACTCATACGGCCATCAAGAGAGGGTTTTCTCTATTCTCTTCTGTATCCCCATTAACAAAGAGAGGAACAAAGATTTCATCTTTGTTATTAAAGACTGTAGCGGGTTGGAAGATCAAATCCCACAAAGAGAAACGTCTGCTTCAAGATCCGTCAAGCAAAGACAATGGATTCAGGTACGCTTCCGCAATTTATTTTTGGTATTCATCTCATGAATCAACATGCTTTAATTTCTAACAATGAACACTTAATTTTTAATATTATACGAAACCCTAAAACTAAATAACACTTACCAAAGTCTAGTTTGGCATGCAGCCTCCTTCCAACATCAGCTCTATCTTCTAATTTGAGAACTGGGTTCACAACGTTTCTTCATCAACTTGCTTAGTTCTGGTTCAAAAATCCACGTCTCCATTCCCTCGGAGAACATATCCCTTAATTACTTGGAAACTTCCTTTACTAAATAAATAGGCTAATAATCGTAAGGACATTCTCAAGGCAAGAATTTGCTTATTATATCCAATTTCTAGTGTAACTCGTCTTTCAGTAGGCACATTTCCATGAATTCGAGGGCCACAAGTTCTCTAGTAAACTAAGGCCGTCTCCAATCGGTTTTCTATCTCCCCTATTTCTTTTTCTTTTTTTCCTTTCTTTTTTTCCTTTTTGAAAGCTAAACCATTTCATTAAGAAACAGAGGAATAACAGTTAGAACCCGTTTGGTTTGGTTCACTGTAATGCATGTGATATATATATATATATATATATATATATATATATATATATATATATATATATATATGTATGTCGTAAGGCAAAAGCTCAAACACATGGAGACGAAGCTTTCTCGTATATTATCAACCACAAGTACACATTACAAGCTATCCCAATCTCTCTTTATATAGGGAGAGAGGTTGGGGGTTATGAAGAAATGAAAGGCCAAAGGTCTTTTGTATGTTACAAGGAGATGAAAGGAAGGGCCATATGAGTTACAACACTCCCCCTTGGCTCTCCAGAAATTCTGCTTGTAAACATCTCTGAGTTTCTTCGTCTGTCTGTAGCTTGCATCTTCAAGTTTGACCATCTACTTGTGCCCCGTCAAAACCTTGCCAAATAAAATCCAGTGGAAAAAAAAATTTGGTCGAAGGACAAAAGAGTACACACAGGTCAGTGTGATGGGAGTAAACTAACCATTGCAAAGGTGCCTCGTCAAAACCTTGTCAGGAAAAACCCAGTGGAAAAAACCGCTGATCGAAGGACAAAAGAGTACACGATGGTTTAGAAATATACAACTGGATACTCCCCCTGATTATAATAATCCTTAGTGAATAAGGGATTTGAACTGTGTCTCGTTAAAAACCTTGCCAAAGAAAATCCAGTGGAAAAAACTTTGGTCGAAGGGAAAAAGAGTACACAAGCATACATCAGGATGCTTCCCTTTTCACTCGCACTCGACAGGGTGCGAGATATACACACAACAGGGCGTTGGGAGGCGCTCGTTGGGGCGCTCCCCCTCACATGCACACAACAGGGTGCAGAAAACATGTTTCACTTAGGCTAGCTCTGAAAGCTTCCTAAGTCCTATCGCTCTGACATGTTTCTGGAACGACTGTTTTGGCAGTGACTTGGTGAACAAGTCTGCACGGTTATTCTCCGATCCAATGTGTTGCACTTCAATCTTCTGAAGTGCTTGTTGTTCATGTGTAAAGAACAACTTGGGCGATATGTGCTTGGTAGCATCCCCTTTGATGTAACCATGTTTCGCTTGATCAATAACAGCGGTATTGTCCTCATAGACGACAACAGGTTCATTTGGGTCATATGGAAGATCACATGTACTTCGAATATGGCCAATAACAGCTCGAAGCCATACACACTCTCTAGTCGCCTCATAGAGCGCGAGTAGCTCAGAGTGGTTCGTTGAAGTAGCCACTAAGGTCTGTTTGAGAGACCTCCAAGAAATCGTCGTGTTCCCAATGGTAAAGACATAACCAGATTGGGAACGCCCCTTGTGCGGATCAGATAAGTATCCCGCATCGGCGTAGCCAACAAGGGTCGCGTTGCTTCGAGTGCCAAGAGCGTTGGACTCACTCAAAAATGCGTAGGGATAGAACAAGCCCAAGTCCGTAGTACCCTTAAGGTAGCGGAAAATGTCTTTTATGCCATTCCAATGGCGGCGTGTTGGCGCGGTGCTGTGTCGAGATAGACAATTCACAGCAAACGAGATGTCCGGTCTAGTACATTGGGCCAAGTACAATAAAGCGCCTATTGCACTCAGATAAGAGCACTCAGGACTCAATATCTCTTCGTCGTCTTCCTTTGGACGAAATGGGTCCTCAGTAATGTCTAGAGAGCGGACGATCATGGGAGTAGCGGACGGCTTAACGTCAAAATGACTAAAGCGTCTCAACACCTTTTGGGTGTAGTTCGCTTGATGGACAAGAATTCCATCTTTACGGTGCTCGATCTGCAGACCGAGGCAAAACCGTGTCTTCCCAAGATCCTTCATCTCGAATTCCCTCTTCAGGATATCAGCAGTTTCTGACAAGTTTTTTTCGGTTCCTGTGAAACCCAATTTTTGTATAGTAAATTAATATTAATATTATAATATTATTGCTATTATTATTAGTATTATTTGTGGGTTTAAAATAAATTTTGAAAATATATAAAATAGGATTTTTGGTTGCGAGACCGAGACCAGTTACCCGAAACCCAATCCTGAGCCCGTTCCCGAGTCCCGGACCTGTTCCCGAACCCAAGTTCATTTTTTTTCGAAGTTAATTCGGAAGTCCTTTAGTATTTATATTTATAAATACCATTTTTTTATATATAAAGTAAAATAATTCTTGTATTAAATTTCCTTTAACTATTATTACAACTCTTAGGTTTTTCTCTTTCTTTTTACTAATTTCTTTCAGCTGAGGAAAATGAAAACTTTTCCTTTCCAAACGGCTCGACCTCTCCTCTCCCGTAACTCCCGCTCATCTCTCCCATTTAATCACATGTTCACCCCCACTTCCCTTTATAACTCCCACTCACCAATCCCACCACCACAAAAACTCATAACTCTCTCTCTCATTTCTCAGAGAACAAACCCACCTCTACTTTCTCCATTCCCTCCCCCTCACAACTTTCCTCAAATCCCTCCAGCACCCTCTTCCGAGCAAACCCCCGAGCTCCCGTCGGCCACTCGCCCCGACACCCCCGCGCGGACACGACGCCCGCGCCCCGCAGCCGCTCCGGCGTTCCCCGCCGGCCGAGCCCCTAGCACCGGCCTCTCGTGCGACCTACGGCCTACGCGTCGACCCCCTTCGCCGGCCCCCGGCGCCCCTTTCCTGCCGTCGGCCGCTGTCCCGAGCCGCCCGACAGTGCCCCGCGCGCTGTCCTCCCCGATCCAGCCAACCGCGCGCGCGCGCCCAGCCCCGGCGTGTCTCCCGCAGCCCCGGCGCTCCACCGTCGCGACCCAGCGCTGAGCCCGAGGCTGTCCGCTGTTCTGGACAGCGCTCTTCGCTGGATTTCAACCCCGACCTGTGGATTTGCGCGTCCCGAGTCCGAGGCAACCCTTCGGATTCCGTCTTTTTGGGTAATCCCTGGTTAATCACAGTAGTTCGTCCCTTCCCGTGTCGATGATGAGTTGGTCCACGAATTTCATTTGGGAAATTCGATTTTTGGGGTGAACGTCGTTCCCGGGATTTTTCCGAGGAACGTCGGGAAGTTTCTGTTGGTTGGATTTCTTTATTTCCGAAACTTTTCGGAAATAATTTTCTAAATATTTTAGTTTCGGATCCTTCCGATATTGTGCTGTGATGTTTTGTTTTAGTTTCGGACTTCCGAATTTGTTTCGGGTTGTTCCGAATTAATCTGTGGAATGTTTGTGGTTATTTTTATATATATTTTGGGATTCCCTGGTTTGGGATTTGCAGGAAAATATTGGCACACATTTCCCAGTTTTTGGGTTGACCAAAAATAGAGGAAATGCTGCCGGATTTTTTCGTAAATTTAATTATATTTTTAAAAAAATGATTTTAAAATGGATTTTGGAAATATATTAAATATTTTGGATTTTGGGTGACGACCGTATCGATCAATGGGCCCGGGCTAAGTGCAAACGAAACCGGCTTTGCCCGGACGTTGAGGCATTAGCCTAAAATGACGATTGGACCATATCTGAGACTCATTAAATATTTAATTTATTTTTATTATTATTTAATTTACTCATAATTAAATTATAGGAAGTTTTAGAACTAACGACCGTTTCGTCTTATTTCAATTTATGTAAATAAATTGTAATGGGCATAAGCCCAACTGGTTGTTGGTTCTGTGACTTATAATTTGGTAGCGTAGGATTTTCTGTTGTTTTCTGGTTTGTGAGTTCTTGTAGCGTACGCGTAAATCTAATAATAATTATTTTCATATAGAAAATTAATAAGGTTTTCTCACCTTAAAAATTACAAGTTTTAATATTTAACAACGATCATGTATTTCTCATTAAAATAAAAAATTTAGTTTTATATGTATAAATACGAAAATACAAAGTTTTAATCAAATTAATTTGGTAACTACGAGATTTTCCAAAATACAAGTTAAAATGATCTTTCCCTCGTTATTAATTACAACGCACCGATAATCGCATTTTTGTTTGTGATTGCATTAATAAAGATTAAAATTGATTAGGACACAATTAGAGATTTCAACTAGTATAGTTAGCTTGGTAACCCTGGATTCTGAGTCGAACTTCTCGAATGTAGGATTTCGAGGACGAGTCTAAATCCCATCTCGAAGTCTTCATCCCTTCAAGTCCAGTCCATATTGAGGCAAGTACATTTTGTGTTAGTTTACAATTATTTAGTAATCGTTTTAATGCAAGTTTAAACCACGATGCAACACGGAACTCTCTCTGAGAGCACTGACTGTAACTACTGTAACTACTGTAACTGTTTGGGGACTGGGAGAGTAGTGTAATGAGTATGACCACATCCAAACTACTGTAACTACTGTAACTACTGTAACTGTGCGAGCTTACCCCTCTTACACACGGGGATAAGCCATATCTTTCACTATACAACCCAAGCCGGTCATATTCATTGCCTATTCACATCACAATATTTTAACTGCTGGAAAATGTTTATTTCAAATTGTTTAAAAGTGCATGATTCTATTATTATTTTAATTGTCAAATTAGCATGAATTGTACTTTGCTCCCTCCTGACTGGAGATCCAGCATTTTAGGTATCACTGATGATGCTTTGTTCCGCGATATTTTTTCTGAGATCCCAACTAGAGGACGATAATCTCGAGACTGATGAGCTAGTTGCCTAGATTTTTCTTCTTCTTTTATAATTCATGATGTTTGTGGAAAATAATGTAATTCAGATGTATCTTTCATTTTATTGTAAAAAGTTTTAAACTATTCGAATTATTAAAGTTGTGGCAATTAGACTGTGTTGTTTATTACCTGCATGAGTGATACAGCTTACTGCCGCCGTCTCAACAACGGTGCAGGCCGGACATGATCCGATTCGACCCAAAAAATTGGGACCGGGTCGTGACATGTTTTTAGTGGTGGCCCATGCAGTCGAAACAACAACTTAGGAAAACATACCTAGAAACAATTAGAACACTAGAACATTGATTGTCACAATATAGGTCCGAATTATATATAAATAAATATTTTTGTTTGATTATAGACTGGTAGGATACCTTGCTTATGTTTACACCCTAAATCTTCCAGAATATAACCAAGGATAAGACCAATCCTGCTGGCGATGAGGTGTCATCTACGGATCATACCCCATCTCCTCAACCAAGTCCAGGGTTCATTCCCTCACGGCTGATTGACCGTCCCCATGATACATCCAGTAAAGTTTTCACTACACTGGCGATTCCTACCTCATCACAAACTGAGTTGCATTTCCTTGGTGGAGTATCCATTCCTGTTGCTCCACCAATACCAGCAAACACCTCCCAAATGGTTGTCCTATTTCAAGAAATTCTGGAGTTCCAGAAAGCTGAAGATAAAGCCCAGCAGGAACAGATGAATATCACGAGAGAAGACATGAAGAACGTCAATGATGTAGCCTTAGCTATCTTAAACCAAGTTGGAGCGGAACCTCGTCCTAGGAGGGATACCCCTGAATCTAAGAGAAATTTGAGCCCTATCCGGCAGTCATATCGTAAGAAGCTATTGGCTTGTGACTACTGCAAGAGGCTTGGTCACCAAGCCAATATTTGTCGCAAGAGATTGGGGAAATATTTGGCATATGGATCTGCTGAACATCGGGTAAAGGACTGCCCTTATCTTTCCATCAAACCAGAGCACATATCCCAGCAACACCTGTTAGGCCACAACCTAGGGACCCTTCCTATCCAGCAGACCTTGCCTCCTACAATAAGGTATGATGCAGACTCGAGGTTCATAGAAGAGGAAGCAGTTGGAGACTGCTCATGCAAGAGCCAGAACCATGAAGAATAGTACCTAGGACTGCTGAATAGTATTATCTATTGTTATAAGAAGTTGTAACAGGATGTCCTTAGATCAATCATGAGAGTTTTTGCTGTAATTCTCCACATGAATAAACTTCTTAGTTATACCTTTATGGTAGATGTTTTCCCTGATAGTCTTCCCGGATTACCCCCAGATCTAGACATAGAGTTCACTATTGACATAGTCCACGGCTCTTTCCCTATTTCTAAGGGATGCTACAGAGTTAATCCGAAGGAGGCCAAGGAGATGAAGGATCAGATCAATGAACTGAAGGCTTTGGGATTTATCCGAGACGGAGCTTCACCCTGGGGAGCACCTGTCTTGTTTGTTCTCAAGAAGGACAGAACTGTGAGGATGTGCATCGACTACCGGGCACTGAACAATATCACCATCAAGAACAAGTACCCTCTGCCCCAGATCGATGACCTATTTGACCAACTCAGTGGATCCAAGGTGTTCTCGAAGATTGACCTCAGATCTGACTACCATCAGATCAGGGTCAGGAAGGAAGATATTCCCAAGACGGCATTCAACACCAAGTATGGGCAGTTTGAATTCTTGGTTAGGCCGTTTGGACTGACGAATGCTCCTGCGGTGTTCATGAACCTTATGAACAAGGTTTTTCATGAATACCTAGATCAATTGTCGTTGTCTTCAACGATGACATTCTGATCTATTCAAAGACGGAAGAGGAGCATGACGAGCACCTCAGAAAAGTGCTGGAAACTTTGAGGAAGGAGAAGCTGTACGGAGAAGGAATTTTGGTGGATCCGAAGAAGATAGCCGCTGTTGAGAAGTGGTCTACCCCAAGCTCAGTTGCTGAAATCAGGAGCTTCTTGGGCTTGGATGGCTACTACCGAAAGTTCGTGAAGAATTTTGCCAGAATTGCTGAGCCGATGACGAAGCTCACTCGGAAGAATGAAGAGTTCATCTGGACGGAAGATTGCCAGGCATCATTTGAGGAACTGAAGAAGAGACTTACCACTGCACCAATCCTTGCGCTACCCGCAGGAACTGGTGGTTTCTCAATTTATAGTGATGCTTCCGGTAAGGGATTGGGCTGCGTTCTTCAACAACACGGGAAAGTAATTGCTTACGCATCTAGGCAATTACGGACTCATGAGAAGAACTATCCCACACATGATTTGGAGCTTGCAGCGGTGATATTTGCATTGAAGCTATGGAAGCACTACCTGTATGGAGAGAGAGTGGAAATATTTACAGACCACAAAAGTCTGAAATATGTTTTCACTCAGAAGGAGCTGAACATGAGACAGAGACGAGGGCTGGAGCTGATGAAGGATTTTGACATCAACCTGCAGTATCATCCGGGTAAGGCTAATGTTGTTGCAAATGTACTTAGTCGATACCCGATGGCAATGTTCTTGACCAAGGAGCGTCATTTACTGGAGGACATGGAGAAGCTTGGATTGGAGATTGTACTGCCTGAGGAGGAAATGAAGAAACTTGGAAGAGAAGCCATTGTACCAGGAGCTGAATCAACAATGATGCAATTGCAAGTGCGTTCAAGTCTTATGGACAGAATCAAGGGGGCACAATTCCAAGACGAGACGCTTTGCAAAATCAGAGATCAAGTGCTGGCAGAAACACTTGAAGGATTCTCAATCACCAGCGATGGAACACTGAAGAATGGTACGAGGCTTTGTGTACCAACTGGCGAACTGAGGAACGAGCTGATGCAAGAAGCGCACCAGTCGCAGTATTCCCTACATCCTGGAGCCAACAAAATGTACCGGGATATGCGAACTATAGTATGGTGGTACGGAATGAAGAAGGACGTATCCAGGTATGTGGCAAGATGTTTAATTTGTCAGCAAGTAAAAGCTAGCGGACAGAGACCAGCAGGACTATTGCAGCCGCTTGACATCCCGGAATGGAAATGGGAGCACATAATAATGGATTTTGTGTCGGGACTACCTCGAACCTAAGGAGGGAAGGATGCCATTTGGGTAATCGTGGACCGACTGACGAAGTCAGCTCACTTTATCCCCTTCAAGGTTGGTCTATCCACCGAAAAGTTGGCAGCACTGTACATACGGCACATCTACTGGATTCATGGAGTATCGGTAAGTATTGTATTTGACAGAGATACGAGATTTACCTCTCACTTTTGGAAGAGTTTGCATGACAGCTTGGGAACACAATTGAAGTTCAGCACTACCTATCACTCCCAGACAGATGGACAATCAGAGAAGACAATCCAGACGCCTGAAGACATGCCGAGATTTTGCGTCTTGGAGTTTGGAGGATCTTGGGAAGATCATTTGCACTTGGTAGAGTTCTCTTACAACAACAGCTACCAAGCCAGTATTGGTATGACCCTATTTGAAGCTCTCTATAGACGTCATTGCCGTACACCACTTGCATGGGACGACGTAGGAGAAAGAGTACTGCTGGGTCCAGAGATGGTGACTGACGCAGTAGAGAAGGTGAATGCAAGCTCAGGATTGCCTAAGACAGACAGAAGCATTGGGTTGATAGTAGTCGTCGACCAGCGGAGTTTAAAGAAAGAGATAGCGTTTCTGTGAAGTTTTTTCCTACCAGAGGAACAAACAGTTTTGACGGAGGTGGGGAAAATTGAGGCCAGGTACATCAGGCCATTTGAAGTTTTAAGACGAGTTGGAAGTAGCGTGCCGGTTAGCTCTACCAGCTAATCTTGAGAGTGTGCAACGTCTTCTATGTATCACAGCTCAGACGCTACATTCCGGATCCGAGTCACATATTGGATAATTCAGAGCTGAAGATTGGACTCAACCTTTTAGTACCAGAGAAACCAGTTGCAAGCGTAGTCAGAGGTGAGAAGAAGATCAGAATTTGAGCCATCACATAAACTCCTATTTCTTATCTTTTCGTTCTAAACTTGACTGATGCTGCTAAGTTAGCCTAGTTTTGCAAGCTATCTCTTTATCAAGCTTGATCATGACAGTATTTTATTGGGTGCACCCACTAATATATTGTCTAATCAGGACCGGTGCATGATGGTCTGATCAACCTCGTGTACTTTGGTTCGCTTTTGTATTTTTCTGCATGGATGATATCATAAATAAAACTTGTCTCTAAACCGTCTCATCCACGACTGCCTTGGAAATTCTTATTATTGGACCTGAGTTACGGGCGTAGTACCCGTACCTGTTTGATTTGAGTTTATCCAACCCCCTAACCCTGCCTTTAATTTCGAGGACGAAATTTTCTAAGGAGGGAAGATTGTGAAACCCAATTTTTGTATAGTAAATTAATATTAATATTATAATATTATTGCTATTATTATTAGTATTATTTGTGGGTTTAAAATAAATTTTGAAAATATATAAAATAGGATTTTTGGTTGCGAGACCGAGACCAGTTACCCGAAACCCAATCCTGAGCCCGTTCCCGAGTCCCGGACCTGTTCCCGAACCCAAGTTCATTTTTTTCGAAGTTAATTCGGAAGTCCTTTAGTATTTATATTTATAAATACCATTTTTTTATATATAAAGTAAAATAATTCTTGTATTAAATTTCCTTTAACTATCATTACAACTCTTAGGTTTTTCTCTTTCTTTTTACTAATTTTTTTCAGCTGAGGAAAAGGAAAAATTTTCCTTTCCAAATGGCTCGACCTCTCCTCTCCCGTAACCCCCGCTCATCTCTCCCATTTAATCACACGTTCACCCCCATTTCCCTTTATAACTCCCACTCACCAATCCCACCACCACAAAAACTCATAACTCTCTCTCTCATTTCTCAGAGAACAAACCCACCTCTACTTTCTCCATTCCCTCCCCCTCACAACTTTCCTCAAATCCCTCCAGCACCCTCTCCCGAGCAAACCCCCGAGCTCCCGTCGGCCACTCGCCCCGACACCCCCGCGCGGACCCGACGCTCGTGCCCCGCAGCCGCTTCGGCGTTCCCCGCCGGCCGAGCCCCTAGCCCCGGCCTCCCGTGCGACCTCCGGCCTCCGCGCCGACCCCCTTCGCCAGCCCCCGGTGCCCCCTTCCTGCCGTCGACCGCTGTCCCGAGCCGCCCGACATCGCCCCGCGTGCTATCCTCCCCGATCCAGCCGACCGCGCGCGCGCGCGCCCAGCCCCTGCGCGTCTCCCGCAGCCCCGGCGCTCCACCGTCGCGACCCAGCGCTGACCCCGAGGCTGTCCGCTGTTCTGGACAGCGCTCTTCGCTGGATTTCAACCCCGACCTGTGGATTTGCGTGTCCCAAGTCCGAGGCAACCCTTCGGATTCCGTCTTTTTGGGTAATCCCTGGTTAATTACAGTAGTTCGTCCCTCCCCGTGTCGATGATGAGTTGGTCCACGAATTTCATTTGGGAAATTCGATTTTTGGGGTGAACGTCGTTCCCGGGATTTTTTCGAGGAACGTCGGGAAGTTTCTGTTGGTTGGATTTCTTTATTTCCAAAACTTTTCGGAAATGATTTTCTAAATATTTTAGTTTCGGATCCTTCCGATATTGTGCTGTGATGTTTTGTTTTAGTTTCGGACTTCCGAATTTGTTTCGGGTTGTTCCGAATTAATCTGTGGAATGTTTGTGATTATTTTTATATATATTTTGGGATTCCCTGGTTTGGGATTTGCAGAAAAATATTGGCACACATTTCCCAGTTTTTGGGTTGACCAAAAATAGAGGAAATGCTGCCGGATTTTTTCGTAAATTTAATTATATTTTTTAAAAAAATGATTTTAAAATAGATTTCGGAAATATATTAAATATTTTGGATTTTGGGCGACGACCGTATCGGTCAATGGGTCCTGGCTAAGTGCAAACGAAACCGGCTTCGCCCGGACGTTGAGGCATTAGCCTAAAATGACGATTGGACCATATCTGAGACTCATTAAATATTTAATTTATTTTTATTATTATTTAATTTACTTATAATTAAATTATAGGAAGTTTTAGAACTAACGACCGTTTCGTCTTATTTCAATTTATGTAAATAAATTGTAATGGGCATAAGCCCAGCTGGTTGTTGGTTCTGTGACTTGTAATTTGGTAGCGTAGGATTTTCTGTTGTTTTCTGGTTTGCGAGTTCTTGTAGCGTACGCGTAAATCTAATAATAATTATTTTCATATAGAAAATTAATAAGGTTTTCTCACCTTAAAAATTACAAGTTTTAATATTTAACAACGATCATGTATTTCTCATTAAAATAAGAAATTTAGTTTTATATGTATAAATACGAAAATACAAAGTTTTAATCAAATTAATTTGGTAACTACGAGATTTTCCAAAATACAAGTTAAAATGATCTTTCCCTCGTTATTAATTACAACGCACCGATAATCGCATTTTTTTGTGATTGCATTAATAAAGATTAAAATTGATTAGGACACAATTAGAGATTTCAACTAGCATAGTTAGCTTGGTAACCCTGGATTCTGAGTCGAACTTCTCGAATGTAGGATTTCGAGGACGAGTCTAAATCCCATCTCGAAGTCTTCATCCCTTCAAGTCCAGTCCATATTGAGGCAAGTACATTTTGTGTTAGTTTACAATTATTTAGTAATCGTTTTAATGCAAGTTTAAACCACGATGCAACACGGAACTCTTTCTGAGAGCACTGACTGTAACTACTGTAACTATTTGGGGACTGGGGGAGTAGTGTAATGAGTATGACCACATCCAAACTACTGTAACTGTGCGAGCTTACCCCTCTTACACACGGGGATAAGCCATATCTTTCACTATACAGCCCAAGCCGGTCATATTCATTGCCTATTCACATCACAATATTTTAACTGCTAGAAAATGTTTATTTCAAATTGTTTAAAAGTGCATGATTCTATTATTATTTTAATTGTCAAATTAGCATGAATTGTACTTTGCTCCCTCCTGACTGGAGATCCAACATTTTAGGTATCACTGATGATGCTTTGTTCTGCGGTATTTTTCCTGAGATCCCAACTAGAGGACGATGATCTCGAGACTGATGAGCTAGTTGCCTAGATTTTTGTTCTTCTTTTATAATTCATGATGTTTGTGGAAAACAATGTAATTCAGATGTATCTTTTATTTTATTGTAAAAAGTTTTAAACTATTCGAATTATTAAAGTTGTGGCAATTAGACTGTGTTGTTTATTACCTGCATGAGTGATACAGCTTACTGCCGCCGTCTCAACAACGGTGCAGGCTGGGCATGATCCGATTCGACCCAAGAAATTGGGACCGGGTCGTGACAGTTCCTATGAGATTCATGTCATCTACATAGACCGCGATGATTGCGTATCCTGAAGTGGATTTCTTTATGAACACGCATGGGCAAAGTTCGTTATTAATGTATCCCAAATCGATCAAGTATTCGCTTAGGCGGTTATACCACATTCGCCCAGATTGTTTCAATCCATATAGCGAACGCCTCAGTCTAATCGAGAACGCGTTCCGTGGTCGGGAACTACTTGATTCAGGCATCTTTAGTCCTTCAGGGACTCTCATGTATATCTCTGTGTCCAGATCCCCGTAGAGATAGGCTATGACCACATCCATGAGCTGCATATTCAGTTTTTCGGAAACTACTAAACTGATTAAGTAGTGGAACGTTATGACGTCCATTACGGGAGAATACGTCTCCTCGTAATCAATTCCAGGACGTTGTGAGAAGCCTTGTGCCACAAGGCGAGCCTAGTATCGTACAATCTCATTTCTCTTATTACGCTTCCTTAGGAAAACCCATTTGTGACCAACTGGTTTAATATTGGGTGGTGTTGGAGCAACAGGTCCAAACACGCTTCTTTTCGCTAAGGAGTCTAGTTCAGCCTGGATTGCTTGTTTCCATTGTGACTAGTCCGTTCGTCGTTGACACTCGGCAACACTACGAGGTTCCATGTCATCATTGTTCATAATGTCAGTGGCCACTGAGTATATGAACACATCATCGATGACAGTTTCATTTCGCTTCAAAATATCGTATAAGCTAGCATACTCGACGGATATTTCGAGGTTATCGGCATGATTAGGAATAGGCGTTTCATCTGGAACGCGCTATTCTAATACATCGCCGTGATCCTTAATGATCTCATGTGGCAAAACGCTTTTAACAAGATTTCTCCGCTTCCGGGGCAGAACATCTTTGGAACCAACCGGTCTTCCCTTATTTTTGGGAATAGCGGCGGACTGGACGGCCGATGGCAGCGTCCTTTGTTCGGCGGGTTCGACCGGAGCAACATGTTTCACAGGAACATGGCGTCTCTCAGGGACGTCTATCCTTGCAGGCACATTTGTAGCAGGTATAATTGATCTCGTGACTTTTGCTAGGTCGCTAAATGCGTCTGGCATTTGATTTGCAATATCTTGCAGACCTAGAATCCTCTGCACTTCCTTATCATTATGTGCAGAGGGGGGATCATGATGAGCAAAAGCGGGCACATGCCATGCTAATTCACATCGTTTCTCATCAACGTTAGCGTGCATTTCTCCCCCTAACGACGGGAAGATTGCCTCATCAAAGTCACAATCCGTGTGTCTCGCGGTAAAGAGATCGCCTGTCAAGGGCTCTAAATAGCGAATGATGGACGGGGAGTTATAACCGACATATATTTCCCGTCGCTTCTGAGGTCCAAATTTTGAACGCCTTATCGGCTCAATTGGAACATTGACTAGGCACCCAAACACGCGTAAATGTGAGATGTCAGGCTCAAATCCAGTAACCAGCTGGTACGCGGAAAGTTGTTGGGTGGCCATGGACCTCAGACGGACCAAATTTGCAGCGTACAAAATTGCATAGCCCCATGCAGATAGTGGGAGTTTGGTGCGCATAACCAAGGTCCGCGTTATCATTTGCAATCGCTTTATAAAAGCTTCTGCTAGGCCATTTTGGGTATGAACATACGCAACAGGGTGTTCAAGATTTATTCCCAAAGTCATGCAATAATCATCGAAAGTCTTCGATGTAAACTCTGCGGCATTATCAAGTCTAATAGACTTTATCGGATAATCCGGATGGTGAGCCCTTAATTTAATGATCTGGGCGAGAAGTTTAGGAAATGCTGTATTTCGGGTGGACAACAACACTACGTGTGACCATCTAGTCGATGCATCAACCAAAACCATGAAGTATTTAAATGGTCCGCATGTTGGTTGGATTGGTCCACAAATATCTCCATAAATTCTCTCAAGGAATTGAGAAACTAATCTCGTAGGTATCACATGGAGTGGCTTGAGATTCGTCTTCCCCAATCGAGCAAGCTTAGCATAGGCTTTTCGGATTTATAACAAAATTCTTTCCTCCAAGAGGATGCCCATGTGATGCATTCATAGTGCGAAGCATCGTATTTTGACCCGGATGACCCAGCCGGTCATGCCATAGCATAAAAGTCCTCTCATCAACTGGCGCTCGGCGAATGATGAGATTACTCTCGATGTGTTGTATCGTAGTGAGATACAAACCACTTGAAAGACTTTTTAACTTCTCCATGATACGTTTTTGGCCGTACTGAGTGGAGGTAATGAAAAGATACTCGAAGCCATGTTCTCGAGCAGTTTCAACATGAAATCCGTTTTCTCGAATATCCTTAAAACTCAGTAAGGTACGACTGGACCTTGGAGAATATAAGGCCTCTGATACTTCAACGGGAGTACCATTGGACAACGAAAAACGGGCTTTGCCAAAACCTTGAACAAGGGTTGAGGGTCCCGAAATGGTTGTCACTGAGGTTACTTTAGGCGTATAGGAGATAAAGTATGATTTATCTCTCAAGATAGTGTGAGTCGTTCCACTATCAACTAGACAATCCACTGCCCCGTGGTCCATGCCTATAAGTAAAGAAAATTAAAGTTTGTCACACATTTGAGGAAAGTGCTCGAAATAGAACTTTAATTTATCGAGAAAACAGAAAATACAAACCACCAAAAGTTTCATGACTTAAATCAAATATAGAGAGAAAATGGAGATTCATTCTTCCATTTCTGCTATAAAATCGAGGGTCTCAAGATTTAGATTTTCGCACTCGTTGACCAGATTTGCTTCGGCTCGACGCCCCTTGTGATAGTTATCAACTTCTTGGGGGGTCGCCCTGCAAGCCCGTTGCATATGACCATAAGCACCACATTTGTAGCAGAGAGTAGGCGCTTGGCCTTCCACTCTCGCTTTGGGACGACTGGCCCGTTGGTTCTTACCATGAGACTGCCTAGGAGTCAAAGGTCATTGGTTCTTGTTTGAACCTCGCTTTGGGTGGCGAGACTTAAACTCGCCTCTGTTCCTTGGTTGGGACGACTGGCCCTTGTCTCGTTTCCACCGTAGATTTGGTCCACGGAGAGCGTTTGCATCAGGCATTGGAATTGCCTTTGTTCCAGCAGGACGAGAATTGTTGTTTCTCATTAAAATGAGACTGTTCTTCTCGTCTAGTAAAAGCTGGGTGATGAGCTCGGGAAACTTGGTGAACTTAGACTGACGGTATTGCTTCTGGAGCAAGTTGTCAGTGGAAGGAAATGTGGTGTATGTTTTCTCCAAAAGATTACTGTCAGTTAATATCTCACCGCAGTATTGGAGAAGCGATCGAATCCTGCAGACTTCATTATTGTAATCAGTTACACTTTTGAAGTCTTGGAAGCGCAGGTTCAACCAGTCATGGCGTGCTTCAGGTAGCCATATGGTCTTCTGGTGGTCGAATTAAGCACTCTTTCAGAGAGTCCCATAGCGTCTTCGACGAGGAGATTTCAATGAACTCCGACTTCATGGCGTCAGATAAATGCCTGCGGAATAGAATCATCGCTTTGGCGTTCATTGAGCGAGTGACTTCTACTTCACGCTCTTCCTCGTTATAGATGACGTCCAAAAGGCCCTGCGCATCTAGATGGTTCTGGATGTCTTGCGTCCAGTCCAAGTAGTTCTTGCCAGAGGCTTCAAGGATGGAAAAATCAATCTTGATCGACATTTTTCTACAACAGGAGAAAAAATCTTGATCAGTCAACATATAAAACGACATGTTTATATGGATTTGGTTTGTATAAGCAACAACAAACAATCGTAAATAAAAACAACGGTTTTGAAAAAACGTTTTTTGTTTAAAAATTATCTTATATCGATCGACGGACCGATATAGAGAGGTCAATAAGTTTCTTGCAAAAATGCATAATTATAAATACGTACAATTTGAGCAAAAAATAATATTCGGTCAACCCCTTTCAGTAGCTCTACGTGAATATGACCAGGCGAAAAAATGAGGGAGGAGGGTCACCGGGGACCTCTTAAGAACCAAGCCCCAAGTTCTTTCTGACATCATACCCAAATAGGTGAGCCTATTCGGAGAGACTTCGTAAAATTTTTGTCAAATGTAAGAATAAATAAGATTTTTCAAGAAATTCACGCTATTTGCGAACTGTGCAAAATAGGTGACAATTTAGTGCGTGCTCAAAATGAGCGTTGCCTTTGAAAAATTATTAGCCAAAAAAATTTATTTTGGAAGGCCCAAATTTGGCGGTGCCAGAATTTGTTTATGTAGCCAAGACAATTTTTCAAGATTTTCCGTTATTACGTTAAAAAAAACATACGACATAAACAGGCAGTAACACACAAAAGAATTGGTGCCTAAGCAAGCGGCACCAAAAAAATGTCAACTATTTTTCCGACGTCTAATGAAGCGACGCCAAAAAAAATAGCAAGAAAAAAAATACAATTTTTACTACCCATCTGTTACAATAATTCACTGAGTAACATAAAGAAAAAAAATGCTACTGCGGTGCTTGTCGGGGCGCAGATGGCACTGAGGCGCTCGCCGGGGCGCTCCAAATCCATCATTACCAAAAAAAATGTTAGCATCTAAAATTTCTTTTTCAACATAGAAATTTGCTATCAAAAATTTATTTCCTCAAAAATTAACTAACAAATATTTTTTTTTTTCAAAAAAAAAAAAAAACTAGTATGCTAAAGGCTAGATTATAGCAAAGTTAAAAATCATAAGCAAAATTTATTTTGAATATTTTTATAAGATACATACAGTTTGATAGAAGTATCAAGTTGCAATGGAACTTAAAAAAAATAATTATACCTCAGATTATGGTAGGAAGTCCAACTACGTCATATGCTCAATGCACACTGGCCATAGGGTGAGAGAATGGAGGTCGCGGCTACCAACAAAATTAGCATGCCAATTCAAAAGTTTTGGGCTTAATTGCTACTTGATACCCTCAACTATTACGCTTTTTCAAGTTGATACCCTAAACTTTTTTTTGTAACAACTTGATACCCAGATAATTTTTTGGACAATAATGCCCTTACCCAAATTTTAAAACTACCACTCACCCCCCCTTCTACTCCAGCCCCCCCCCCCCCCCCTCTCCCCTCCGCCACCCCCCCCCCCCCCCCGCCCCGCCTCGCCTGCAGCCTCCCCCTCCGCCGCCTCGCCTGCACCCTCCCCCTCCGTCGCCCCGCCTGCACCCTCCCCCTCCCCCCCGCTCCCCTGCACCCTCCGGCAACCCGCACCCCCTCCCCCCTCCCTCTCTCGCTGCCCTCCTCTCCTTTCCCGACTCCACCATCGCCGGAGAGGGAGGGGGGGAGGTGGTCGCCGAAGAGGGGGGGGGGGGAGGTGGTCACCGGAATGGGAGGGGGGGGGGAGGGGGGTTGCATGGGAGAGAGAAAGCCAGGGGCATTTTTGGGATTTTTTGTGTTTTAGGTATTAAGTTGAAAAAATAAAATAGTTGAGGGTATCGAGTTGTTGAGTAAAAAAATTTAGGGTATTAAGTTGAAAAACTGAAATAGTTGAGGGTATCAAAGTGCAATTAAGCCAAAATTTTGTATAAACAAAGTTGAGCATGCAACTTATTGTTCCTGAGAACTAAAAATGGTTTATAAAAATAAAATGTCATCATTTGGAAGTCGTGAAGGACCAGTAATAGTAACAGTCAGTACCAAGACATCTAGCAATTGTGAAGTATTCTAACGAAGCACTTGTAGCTACTAATCTGCATTATGATAATTTTTACCTTTCTTACCGTACGGTGGAAGAAAGTGAGAAAACGATTGCGGATACGCGGGATCGGCGACGAGCGACGGGGTGCGCGCGGGGCAACGGTCGGCGGACGTCGAGGAGAGCGATACGTCGGGTCTCCGGCGTTGCACGAGCAACGTGCTGATAACGTGTCGTAAGGCAAAAGCTCAAACACACGGAGACGAAGCTTTCTCGTATATTATCAACCACAAGTACACATTACAAGCTATCCCAACCTCTCTTTATATAGGGAGAGAGGTTGGGGGTTATGAAGAAATGAAAGGCCAAAGGTCTTTTGTATGTTACAAAGAGATGAAAGGAAGGGCCATATGAGTTACAACAATATATATATATATATATATATATATATATATATATATATATATATATATATATATATATATTTTTTTTTTTTTTTTTTTTTTTTGAAGCAATGGGTACTTGTGGCGAACTCGCCTCCACTGAGGCTCGAACTCCCGACCACTTGGGCCGCATGCATCTCTCTTAACCACTAGGCTAGAGGTCATTTGCAATATATATATATATATATATATATATATATATAATTTGAAAAATAAAAAATAAAATATATATATATATATATATATATATATATATATATATATATATATATATATATATATATATATATAATTTGATTATATTGCGATTAGGATTATGTTACAATGTACCAAACGAGACCAATATGATCTAAAATACATGAAGGCGGATCATCATACAGCTTAAGCAAGTCTGGATGATCAGGAAATAAAGCTTGAGCAGCTAAAGAATGTGCTACTCTATTAGCATATCTAGGGGCAAATGTCTATCAGTCTTGTAGTCTCCTCCAATGATAACATGATATAATCCTTCCTTCTGTAGATATCCATGGCTAGACGAATGCGCATTGCTTCCGCTTCCAAGGGTGATCCACCTTGGTAACTGGATATGGCACCATGAAAAATCCCTTCACTATTCCTGACGACTGCCGCAGCTGCTATCTTATCGTCAAGGAATGCTCCATCAAAGTCTTCTTCGATGTTCTTCTTGTGTAGGCAGGCTTTTGCTTGAAGATTGCATCATTTCTTGATTTCAAGATCACCCACATCAGATACAAGCTTGAGGACGCCATGTCACAACACTCACTCAATATGATATTCTTTAAGAATTGTGGTTTGAGGATGTAGATATGCATTGATCCCTTGTATTCCTTGCCATGTAGCACCAGAAATTGGACAATGGAAAAGTAGATGATCAAGAGTCTCTGTAGTTACCTGACAAAGTGAACATGTTGGATCTGTTGTCTGAACACTAGTAGGAAGAGAATTAGTTGTGGCTCTCCATATGAAAGTGAGTACTGATCGAGGACATATACGATTCATTGTTCGTGCAACCTTGAGAAGAGAGCCCGTATAGCTCCGCAATCATGGGCTCTGATACCACTTGTTGGAAACGCGGTGTGACCCGAACCGGAGTTGGCCCATGAGGTGCTGTATTGAATTGGACCCATAAGCCTTAAAAGAGAATTCTCATGTAAGGCCCGAATCAATTCCAATTATCTACACCTCATGATCTCACCTTCTACCCGATGTTGGACTACCAACTCCACCGGAAACGAGATACAATCCAACAAATTTGACGTGCAATATGATAACCCAGAACTTTGTAAGAAGGCAATCCACAAACCCAAGGATCTTCCCATATGTCAATGTTTGAACCATCCCCAACCGACCAAAACACCTTGTTGCGTAGGTGACCTCTGCAAGTTAGTATATTAGACCAGATACCCGATGACGATGAGGATGGTGTAACTGGGTAGAAGCTGGAAGTCGAGCGGTATTTACTCTTTATAAGTATCACCCAAACTGATGCATAGTTCATGAGAAACTTCCATGCAAGCTTGGTTATTAATGCCAAATTGGTGATAAGTGGATCTCTATTTTCCAACCCTCCATGAAATATAGGTTTAGGGTGTGTTTGATTGCAAGGTGGAAAATATGTGAAAAAAAATTAATTCCATGGAATTATTTTTCTAGGAAAAAAATTCCATGGAATTTAAAAAAAAATTCCATGAAAAACTTAATTTGGGTGTTTGATTGCCATTATTTTCCACGAAAAATAGTTATTTTCCATGGAAAATGATATTTTCCATGGAAAATGATATTTTCCTATGGGTTGGACAAGTTTCATTTTCCACCATTTTAGAAAAAAAAATATGAAAAATGATAGTTTTTTGGAAAATAATTCCATGGAAAACATAACCTATCAAACACTACAATTGGTGGAAAATTTGTGATGAAAATATTTTCCATGGAAAAAAAGCCCAATCAAACACAGCCTTAGTGAATATGTTTGATCTGGAAAATGTTGTGAATAGAGCAATATCCAAAAAGCAAAAGAACATCAGCAAAAGCAAGATGAGAGTATGTGTCAGATCTAGTACAGTTTCTAATACTGTCATATAGCTGATTTCTTTCTATGATAAAATGAGCTTCGAAAGAACTTCTCCACACATTATGAAGAGATAGGGGGAGAGAGGACAACCTTGTCGGATGCCTCTACCAGGGAAGAAAGTTTTAGAAGGACATCCATTGACCAATATGGCAAAGGAGGCAGTGGTAATGCAGTGCATTATAAGATCGTGAGTTTTCCCACAAATACCAAAACCCATGAGAACCTGGCTAATGATATTCCAACTAAGTCTGTCATATGCTTTGAACATATCAATCTTAAGCGCAAATACACTTTTACTAACGCTGAATTTGGCAATTGAATGGAGAAATTTAGGCAACGTCAAGTAAAATAGAAATTGAGAACCATTGGAGAGTATTTTTTGGATACAATTTTATGCAGAAAATGTCCAACTATGGTAGAAATTTACTTTACAATGCCAAGTAGGATAGAAACTCAATTTTAGAAACGACATTGGTTGTCGAACCGGAGGAGACCGCGCTAACGTGGCGGGCCCCAATTGGCGGGGGTGGAGCCCAGAGCCAATAGGAACAGTCACGTCAGCGCGGGCATGCATTTTTCTTTTAGAAATTCCCATTGGAGATAGATCTGATGAAAATAGATCTGCATGGCATGCAGGCAATTAACATTAACTAAAAAGTAATCACGAGATCTCAATTATTTAGTCAGCTGTCAGCCTTTGGCTTTGTTGTTTATGTTGCTTGTTACCCAAATTACTCTCCTCAGATTTCTTTGATCTCTTGGAGGGGATCTACTTTTATGACCTACTGAAGAAAGCCTGGTGTAGAATGTACTTGAGAACTTTACTCAATAGCTTAAAGTTCACAATAAAAGTTTGTGAAAGATCTTACATGTGAAAACACAGACTAAAGAACCAAAGTTACCAAACTGCTCAAACACATTTTATTTCCTCTATGGTTAGATTCATATATCTCCAATATCCTGGCTGGAAGAATCTGTAAAAATATCAAGCAAACGGTATGTGATACCTAGATCTAGGTGCCTTGCCTGTATCTCAAGGAAGGATACCTTGTTAGCCTTACTTTCACTTTCTGCTTGCCTACATCTCATGCAAGGTATCTGCATAATAATTTTATAAGTGCATCAAGAAAATACACTTCTTGCACTCAACCTGGAGATTTAGATTTGTCGTCGTGGTTGTCAATGCAAGCAAGTATATCAAGTTAGTAAAATAAAAAAAAATTGGTCGCGATTATAACTTTGCCTAGAAACATTATAGTTTATACCTATAACTAAGAAAAGGATATCAAAGTTTTTTTTTTTTCCCCTAAAGAAGTTGAATCTTTCTTCTGAATCTCAAGTGCATGAGATGAGATAGCGCAGAAATATGACGATAAGAAGAAGAACAACATCAGTATTTCCATTAAATGAACTCTGGTCCCCAGAAGCTGTGGGAGGCTAAGAGATCAACACATCATCTATTTAAAATACTAATATATTTTTTATTTTAAAAAAAGTTATGGGTACCAAAAGTCACATTTACAAGAGAGGGACATGATTGGGACATGAGGAGTTGGGACAGCAGATCTGCCCCGGTTCGCCTTTCCTCCACAACAATTTGGTCTAGAGTAGGGTTTAGTGGCTTGTTTGTCCACATTCGCATGGAAATTAATTTAATTGCACATAGTATAATGGAAGTTACAAGGCTTCCTCCCATTCCACCTGCACCATGGGGGTTCTCCTCTATTTCTAAACCTCCTTCCTGTGCTTTGAGAGATTGAAAAGATGGAACAAGCTCTGGACTGCTGATATAAACTAATGCCAAGGGTGGGCAACCAGAGGACAAGAAGATGATGAAGAAAAAGGAAGAAATATTGGAGGTAACATGTGAAGCATAGGACATACCATGTGATGGATCGATATATGACCATTAATTATGAATCAAATGCCAGGAGTTGGTAATGGTGCTGGATAACTACAAACTCTCTTACTCTTGGTAAAAGAATGTCCTTAAGTGTGGATAAAATTAGTTATATGGCAGTAAAGTACGAGCTTAAGAAGATTGATACGGAAGAAAATAAGATATGGCACGAAGAAAAATAATCATGCAAAAGGACAGACATGTATCAAAATCAACAACCAAAGGATAATTCGGCGGTCATATAGAGGTGAGAACTTAGAAGCCAGAAGCGGAAGCGGGGACGGAAGCGGAAAAACGCGACTACTTAGAAGAGTCTAAAGTTGGGGGCGTGATGGGAGCATGTGCTAATAAAAAATTTGTGTATATTAATTATTGTTATTAAAACTTATAAATATCTTAATATTTATTAGAATTTATAAAGTTCTGTTCAAAAGTTACAGGGATCATTCGCATGTCAATTTTTTATAATGTTAAGGTAAATGATCTTTAGTTTATTAGTACTTTGATAAACGTGTATTAAAAATCTTCTAACTTTTTTCCAAAATTTATGTCAATCTTCTAAAATTATGGTCATATTGTGGGCATCGTTCATGTCGTCGGAGAAACGCTCTCCCGTCGCTGGAGAAACGATCTCCCATCATAGGAGAAGCGACCTCCCAACAAGCTCCCAAGTAAGAACCGCCGAATCGAGGTTCTTACTATGATTCGTTGACCTTCTAGGAGTTTCTGGCTTCTAAGGGTGAGAATGCCTTGAATTTGATCACATTCCAGTCCATAGAAGGTAATACTTTACCTTTTTGATAAGCAGCAGGTAAAAGAGTCTCAAATGTTATGCAAGGTTTAACATGAGTTTTTGCCGAGTGGTTGAACATGCTCAATATTATTCCGAAGATCAAATGGAAGAATCAAACCTCCTATAGGCACTAGGAATTTGGTGGAAGACGAGAATTAGATTTGATATTACTTTAACAACAAAAGAGAGGGAACTCAACTGGATCTTCCATAGGCGACGTGCTTTTGTCACATTGACCTCAAAGATTTAATCAATCTTTTCTATCGTTCAGGGAGGAAGAAGCTACAAGCAGATGTAAATTTAAAACATGAAAACAAAATTTGTAATTGTGCAGTTGTGATGAAAACCTACTTCTTTTTCTAGGGGGTTAAGTATCTCTTTGATAAACTTCAGGGAGGGTTTAGTGAAACCTAACCTAAGCCTGGAATAATAGAGGTTGAAACATTTAAAAAAGAAGGAAACAAAAGAAGACATCAAATTTAGGAATACAGTAAAATAATGAACGGATGTGGTCGAACACCTCAGCTTGCTTTCTCAAACAAGCAAAACAGTTTCTATTACTTGAAACAAATGTAATTGTCATTTCCGGCTATTCTCATTGTTGTTCTGCATACTGAAACTGACGATTGCGTTTGTTTTCCTTGTTTCCAAATGATCGAAACTATTTTTGTTTCTCGGAGAAAGTCGAGTTGCTAACCCTAGGTGGTTTCCTTACCCTATTTCACTCGTCGGTGGGCGTATTTCCAAATTTGGTCTTTTACTGTATTAGTTTGTTACATTAATCTGTAAATGTTTCAACATTTGTAAAATTATTGCAGGACCACAACGAGAGTAGCTTGTTGAGGTGACACAACCACCACGTGACAAAGAGGAAGTGCTACAACAGAAGCTCTCTTCCTGGAACAAGAAATTCTGACACAATATCTTTCATTTCATCAATTTTCTGAAAGAAGCAAAAACAGTTTAAATTGTTAGATACAAACCTATTTTTTCACTCTAGTTTGCAGGACCATAGGTGTGTGTACAACAAAAAATGGCTTGAGAAAAATTGACACAACCACCACATGACACATGACACATGACACATGACAGAAACAATCAAAACTTTATGCTGCAATGGGAGCTCTATTCCCCTCCTTAAACAGGACAATTCACAAAGCTTTGCATTTTTACACTCACTGTCAAAATAGAAGGGGTTAGGCATTGGATGATGAACCAAGAAACCAATATGAAAAGAGGTATTTTCTTGCTAACTTGGGACATATTATGAAGAGGTTAGTTAACCAACAATCTAAATTCAAGAGATGGGAAGAAAAGTCGGGAACTCGGAAAATTTATATAGATACCTAAAGGAGTATTATTGACAATGACACTACTACATGAAGGTAAAAATATGATCGAAACCATGTCTTTCGGTTCTATCATAAAAATGACTTGAGTAACGGGAAATATGCGGAAACTTGAAGTTTATTGCTAGTCCAGCACGAATAGCTGCAGAATTAAAGATGAATTGTCGATAGTAATTGCGCAACTAAAATTCTTGAAACTATGTAAAACAAACTGAACACTGAGCACGATATGTCAAATACCCATGATTTCACAATTCAAATTTAACATTAGTAGTGAAATTTCTTCACCAGTTCTTAGTCCATCCAAGTGTACAATTCCACCTAAGTAGAAGCTATCACTGCTTCCAAATCCTCAAAACAACATCAAGAAACGTAGACATTACAACTATACTAAGACCTTCCCAAAGTCTTTGCCAATGTGCTCAATCCAAATGCACCTGATAATTGTTGGATTGAGCTAATCCATGGCGTAAGATGATGATGATGATATATGAAAACAAAAGAGAGATTAATATACCTTCCATGAATCACTTCAGCACCTCCACGCCGAGACCGAGGCGAGCTCCTCCCGCTGCCAGCACAGGCAGAGCGAAGCCTGGCGCTTCTCCACCTGGAACCCCCTCACCTGCACCCTCTTCAGCAGGCACTCTGCTTGCGTCTCCGTGAAGTTGCTGAACTGCACCGGCACGAACCTCGCCGATGCAAACAATGTCCTCAGGGGCAGCATCTTCTCGACCGCCTGGCTGTGGCCCAGCAACGCACTCTCGATTCTCGGCTGCACGAGGTACCGCTCGATCTTGTTGGCGATGTCGGGATTGGCCCCCGACGCGTCGATGGAGTCCAGGAGCACCGTGCAGGACTGGAACGCGTGGAGGAAGTGCTGGGAGAACGTAAGGTCGCTCCTGTCGCACCCGTGGTCGACCGAGACCACGATCCTCGGGCTCAGCTGCTTTATGAGCCGGACCACCGCCGGCACCGACTGGTAGCTGACCCCCGAGCCGACGGGGAAGTTGACCGCGACGGCCTCGTCCGCAGCCATTGGCAGCGCGTCGAAGGAGTCGAGGCCGAGCACGTTGAATTCGAAGCGGACATTGAGGTCGGCCGCGAAGTGGGTGAGGTTCTCCCGGGTGAGGTGGAGCTCGAGCGGGTGGTGGGAGGAATGGGAGGCGAAGGCGGTGATCCTGAGCGAAGGAGTGGTGTTGGTGGCTCTGCGACGGTGGGCCAGCTCCTGGATGAACGACGACCAGTGCCCGCCGACCCCAACATCGAAGTCGACGATGTGCATCCTGTCGCAGCCGTCGAGCTCCTCGAGGATGGCCTGGATGGAGGTGAAGTTGGTGAACTGGAGCACGGGGGAGATGTCGGAGAAGGCCTTGTAGGTGCCGAGCTTGAGGAGGACGTCGAGCGGGGTCGCCAATGGCGGAGTGGGCGGAGTGTTGGTGGCGAGGAGGAGCAATGCCTCCTTGAAGTAGAAGGCAGAGCGGAGCAGGGGCTTCCCGATGGGGGAAGGGAGTTGCTGATTGAGCCGCGCCAATATCCCGCGGGCGCTAACCTGGTCTCCGGACTGGACCAGCTCGGCCGCACGGAAGAGCGCGCTGACGAGCTCGTCGTTGGCCGGTGCCGCCGAGGCCGACGCCGAAGATGCCGGCATCTTGGGCTTCATCGGAGTGACGGCATTGGCGGCGGAGGCCGGAAAGGCGGGGTTGTGCGGGAAGGGGAGGAAGTGGGAGGTCGGGTGGGCATCGAACGGTGGCAAATTGAGGAGAAAGTGGGGGTTTTGGAGGGAGGGGAGGTGCTGGTGCTGGTTGAGCATGAGGTTGGTGGGGCTAATTTGCTGCTCCTGGAAGAAGCCCGGCAGCAGCGGCGGCGGGGGAGGGAAGATCGCCGGAGGTTCGAGGCCGAAGCACGTCGGCTCGACGAGGCCGAAGCTGCTGGCTCCGCCAGCATTGCCGGCCTCGGCGGAGTCGTCCTCCCCCATCATCCAGTGGAGAAAGGCGTGGTCTTGACCGGTGTCGTGTCCGCCGGCGGAGGGGTCGGGGAGGTCCTGCCAGTCTCCTGCTCCTCCGTCCAGGCATCCGGTGGGACCTGCGTCGCCGGAGGAGGCGGCGGGGCCCAGGTGGGAGGAAGACAGGGTGGAGGAGGAGGTGGGGGGGCTGGTGCTCCTCTTGTCGAGAACGGAGGTCGGCTCTGCTGCAGCTGCTGCTGCTGCTCCGTCCAGTCCCTTCCTCCTCTTGCTCCAGAAGTTGGCTTCTTCTTCGAGTCCTCCTCCTCCAGCAACTTGGATACCAAATGGCATCCCTATCATCAACTGTAACACAACACCCACATACAAACCCTCTCAATCCCTTTGAGTAAGAAAAAGAAGCAAAGTTGGGAGCTTTGTCTCTATATATGGAGAAACAGGAGATGGGTCTTGTGGAGGAGAGAGAGTAGACTAAGAAAAACAAGTAAAGGTGGGAGCTTTCTCTCTCTAAGCTTCTCTATATGGAGAAACAAAGAGAGAGGTTTGTAGAGAGTGGGAGATGAGTGAGAAAAACAAGGAAAGATGTGATCTTTCCGAGTATGGAGTAGTGGGAATGGTGTGAATAGAATTATAGAGAGAGAGAGAGAGAGAGAGAGAGAGAGAGAGAGAGGAAAAGATCTGAGCTTTGCTATGGGTTCTCCAATAGGAAGAGGATTCAATGCATGACTAATTCTGCAAAGGAAAGCTCCTTCTTTTGCTAGTCGCTCGCACTTCTTCTTATCTATTCTTTTTTCTCCTCCGAAGACCAAGGCGGCTGCTGCTGCTGCTGCGGCTGCTGCTTCTTCTTCTTCTCTTTCTTTCTTTGGATGTATGGATGGGAATTGAGGAATGGGGAATGGGTGATGGGAGTGGGTACTCTTTAGGCCCTTCTTTCACCTCTCTCTTTCTTTCCCTCTTCTGCTATGGATGCGTGCAATATACAAAAGTCGAAGACAACAAAGTGGCCGTCTCTCTCTCTCTCTCTCTCTCTCTATATATATATATATATATATATATATATATATATATATATATATATATATATATATATATATATATATCAAGGTGTTAATCGGACTAAATCCGACCGGCCCGAGCCCAGGAAAAGACGGTCCGACCAGACCTGGTCCGGGCCCAGCCCGGACCGGTTCATCTAACGGGCCGGGCCTAGCCCGGCCCGGTTCATGTTCAGGGGATCCAGCCCGGCCCAGTGACCCGGTCTGGATAGGGCTGGGCCGGTCCGGTCAGGGTCGTGGGCGGGCTTGGGCGGGCCAGGTTCGGGCCGGTTCGGTTTAGTTGTTTTTTTTATTTTAATTTTCTTTTAACTTTTATATTTTTAAACATTTATATTCTTTTAACTTTTAATTTTTTTAATTTTAAACTTTTTTAATATTTTTGTGTTTTTGTGTTTTTTTGTTATTTTTTTAAAGTCTAAGTTTTTGTTATTTTTTTAATATTTTAATCTCAAGTCTAAGTTTTTGTGTTTTTTTTAATATTTTTTTTAAGTTTTTGTGTTTTTAATTAAATTAATTTTTAATTTTTTCCTCCTCTTTTATTCGGGCTTGGGACCGGCAAGACAACCTTTGCTTGTCATAGGCAGAGTTAAAAAATTTTGTTTTTAAATTTTTGTGTTTTTTTTAAAGTTTTAAAGTTTTTTTTAAAGTTGTACTTTTTAAAGTTATATGTTAAGTTTTAAAGTTAAATTTTAAGTTTAAAGTTTTTATTTTTAAGTTTAAAGCTTTAAAGTTTAAAGTATTTTTTGAAAGTTTTTTAAGTTTAAAGTTGTTGAAATATTTAATAAAGTTTTAATAATTTTTTAAAGTTTTAAAGTTTAAAAGTTTTTAAAGTTTAAAAGTTTTTAAAATTTTTAAACTTTTTGAATATTTGAAAGTTTGAAAATTTGAAGTTTGAAAGTTTGAATATTTTTTTGAAGTTTGAAAGTTTGAATATTTTTTTGAAGTTTGAAAGTTTGTGTTTTTTTTTTAAGTTTGAAAGTTTGAAGTTTGAAAGTTTGAATATTTTTTTTGGAGGGTCATACCTTAGACTTGAGTCATTCTTCCTTCTCCTCCTCCTCGGTTGTAGAAGCTTCACCCAATCCAAGTGATCCGAGATCCAGCTCATTGATGTCATAAGCTTCATCCCTCTTGTTTTGGGTTCTTTTTTATGCTAAAATCCAATCTTGAACGCAAACACAAGCTTCCAAGATATCCGGCTTCAACCGGCTCCTCTTTAGGCTCAACATCCTTGATCCTGCACTAAAACAAGACTCCGATGCTACCGTGGACACCGGCACCATTAGTAGATCACGTGTAATTATAGAAAGTATAGGATATCTTTTGTCGTATTTTTTCCACCATTCTAAAATGGTGAAGTGATTTGAAGATTCATCTTCTTCTTCATAAGAACTTAAATACAAAGACAACTCTTGAGTAGGTTGGAAAGATTGTCTTTGTTTCTTCCTTCTTAATAAACGAAGGGCGTGGTCCTCTACGCCAAAGCTACTACTTGTACCAACTTGAGCGGTTCGGGTCGGCCCAACATTATCTTCATAAAGTAGTACTAATCTTTCTAAAACTACCTTTACTTCTAATTTCAAATCCATAAGGTTAAGTTCCATGTTATCAGCATAGCCATCTAACAAAACTTCTACACCATCTAATTTGATGGTAGGATCAAAAATTGCAGACAAACAGTATAAAAGAGGTACATCACCCCAATATTTAGTAAATTTAGCTTCCATTCTCTTGACAACATAGTCAAAATTTGGAACATTTCTATATTTAGAAAACAAGCAAGACATGTTAAAAAGTTCTCATAAAGCTAAGCAAGAAGTAGGATAATATACACCAGAAAGAGTGCATGTAGCCTTGTAAAAAGTTTTCAAAAATTCACATATAGAAGATGCAACTATCCAATCATCTTCAGTTACTGGATATTCAAAATTAAGATCCATGTTACAAAAATATGTAATAGCATCCTTAAACGGAAGTGCGGATTTCAACATTAAATATGTCGAATTCCATCTATGTGGAACATCCTTAACAAATCTTCTAAAACGAATACTAAAATGTGCACATGTGTTCTTAAAAGCTTGTTGTCTACTTGGAGACGTTTTCAAGCTGTGTAAACAATTTCTGAGTATTTCTAAATGTGTACTAAAAAATTCAAGACATTCTTTTACAACTAAGTTAATAATATGGCAAGCACACCTAATATGCAATAATCTACCTTCCAAAATAGGTTAAAATAGTAAAGACAATAAATTTATAGCAGCAGTATTATTACTAGCATTATCAAAAGATACAGATTGAATCTTGTTGTAAATATCAAAGTCACGCAAGTGTTTTGAAATACAAGTGGCAATTGCGGAGCCCGTGTGTGGGAATTCTAAAATTTTTAAACATACGATACGCTTTTGCAACATCCACAATAAATTTATATAGTGTGCCGTGATACAAATATAAGCATAGTTTTGTTTACTTGTCCATACATCAGAAGTAATAGCTAATTTATTAGCATGCGAAAACGTTTCTTTTAAAGCAAGTCTCATTTCTTTAAAGAGTCTAATAGCCTCTTTTCTAGCAGCGCCTCTAGTAACTTTATTAAAACATAGATTTAAAGCAATTGTAGCATAATCATATAAAGATTCACTTTCACCCGAAGTAAATGGAAGTTCATCAACAATAATATATTTAGTAAATTCAGTTTTATGACGGGCAGCTGAAAGGAAAACGTACCCATCGAAGAAGCCGCAGTGCCTCCAAAACTGATCTGAGTTTGGGTCGCCGGAATTGAGCTTGGACCGTAGCAAGTATCGTAGTGTCTTGAGAGTGTGCCCGTGCCACCTCCCCTCTTCCATTTGTATATACGGGAACATTTCTTGCATTGGGCCCCGTACGGAACTGCTTGACCTTTTGGATCTAAAACAAGTCAGCCATCAGGTTTAGTTTCATTAAGAAGAATAAAAAATTCCCAAACTTTGGCATTTTGTTTTCTCTTTACAACATTTGGTACATTGGTACCAACTTCAGGAGGAGAACCAACTAAATTCTCAGGAATAAGATTTTTCTCAAAAAAAAGAATTGTAAATTTCAAAAGCATCATTGGCTTGGTTTGAACCTTGTCCGGCCATTTTAAAAAGACAAATCAAAATATATAAAGGATTATAAAGATGGAGGAGGATACCGGAAAACAATAATAAGAAATTAGTTTCTTGCAAAAAAACTAGAGAGATGGAGGAAGAAAAACTATTTCGAAAATGTAAATAAAAAAAATCAATTAGAAAGAGGAAATCGTAGATCGCCGAAATTGCTTGATCGGGAAGTCGTAGATCGCCGGAACTTAGAGCACAACTTTCTTGAAATCTTCTTAAAGATGGAGGAGGATTTTTTTTTTGTGAGAAGGATGGAATTGTTTGTGTTTGAAATAAGAGTTTCATGGCAAATTTATAGAATTTTTTGGAAGCCAAATTACCCCTCATACCCTCAAAATATAGTTGTTGTAATGGATTTTTGGTCATTTTGGTCAAAAAGACCAAAATACCCCCTATAACGGTTATAAAACGGTCAAAAATGGGGGTATTTTGGTAAAAGGGGAACAATTATTCAATTTTTTTTTTTGAAAAATTCGGTTCAGTCGGCCGGACCGGGCCTGGCTCGGGCCTGGGCGGGCCTGACCGGGCCGGGCTGAACCGGGCCTAACGTTACATTATAAAAAATAATAATAATAACCGGTCCGGGCCGGGCTTGGGCTCGGGCGGGTGAACCCAGCCCGGACAGGGTTGTCTAGGGGGCGGGCTCGGGCCGGGCTAGGAGCGGGCTGAACCGGGCCGGGCCTCCTGCGGGCTCGGGCGGGCTCGAGCGGGTTCGGGCGAACCCGGCCCAGATCACACCCTGATATATATATATATATATATATATATATATATATATATATATATATATATATATATATATGAAAAACGGAATATGAGCCATAGGCTCATATTATATAAGCCATTCCACCACGTGGCTTCCTTATGGACCAATAAAAATATATTGACTTAAAAAATAAAATTTAAATAGATAGAAATAAAAGATCCCATAAAAGATTTGATAAATAATAACTTATCATATCTTTGCCTAGGAACTTACCAAATATATTTACCTAAAAATTTAAGTTGATAGAAATAAAAGATCCCATAATTATGTTAACGTTTAATGTCAATATTAATATTATTAATGTTAATATTAATATTAGTATTAATTTTAGTGTTAATATTAATATTAATTTTAATGTTAATATTAATATTAATGTTAATATTAATATTAATTTTCATGTTAAATTAATTTTAATATTAATTTTAATGTTAATGTTAATATTAATATTAATATTAATGTTAATGTTAATATTAATTTTAATGTTAATATTAATGTTTATGTTATTGTTAATATTAATTTTAATTTTAATATTAATGGTAATATTAATTTTAATGTTAATATTGATTTTAATTTTAATTTTAATGTTAATATTAATTTTAGTTTGGAGGGACAAATGGCATTATTTATATTTAAATTAGTAGGCAAACTTATTTGGTAAGTTCCTAAGCAAAGATATGGTAAGTTATTATTTATCAAATCTTTTATTTACATCTATTTAGATTTTTTTTCTCCAAGTCACTATACTTTTATTGGTCTACATAGAAGACACTTGGGATGGCTCATATAAGAGTATAAGCTTACGGCTCATATCCCATTTTCTCATATATATATATATATATATATATATATATATATATATATATATATATATATATATATTGAAAAAAAAGATGGCTTCCGCTCCCTCTGCTCAATGCTCCACTGGATCCCCCTCCGGCCCCGCCTAGGACGGCGGCCGGCCGATCCCTCCCCCCCTCACTACTAAAATCTGTCAAATCAGCGACGCCTCAGGACGTCGCTAAATAGGGAAAATCTATCGCTAATATCGATTAGCGACGTATTTAGCGACATTTGCACGTATTCGCGATTAACCTAATCGCTAAACAACAAAACGTCGCAATACGTCGCTTTGGCGACGACACTTAGCGACACGGACACGTCGCTAATTCAGCGACTACCAGCGACGTAAAACGCCATCATTTATCGACGTACCCTAGCGCCGTTGAGCGACTTGACATGCATCGATGCTGACCTGGCTTGAGAGCCAAATGGCGACGTTCTGCGACTTTGTTACGTCGCTATAGTACCGACATATAGCGACGTTTAGCGACGTCTTACGTATCGACGTTTAGTGACGAACAGCGACGGTATTCATCACAGTTAGCGACGTTGTGATACTTACTTAGCGACGTTATCTTCGTCGCTGAGAGTCGCTGAACGTCGATAAGTTTGAAAAAAATACAGCATTTGCAGCATCCCCTGCAGCATTTGCAGCACCCACTACACCATTTGTTACAACAACGACGGTGTGTATCACGAACACAATATCAAACAACACAGATACACACAATCACGAACACGTTTGAAACACAATCTCATTAATCAATACAGATATATGAAAATTTGTAACAACAATGTCAAACATAATGGTCCACAACTTAATTGCTAAGTATGGGAATGAATGGCTCAGAACACAACCCAAAATTTATTCTAGCATACATTAGTGTGAATCATCTATGTTCTGTACATATGGTGTAGTATATGTTCTTATCGTATCTAGTATATGAAGAATGTAACAGAATCAAGATGAACTCACATAATGTAATACTAAGACATCATCTACTACTATATAAGATATAGTGATAGGTTGTCATATCATCATTGCCGAGGGATGAGGGTCGGAGGACAAATACCGCTCGAGTGAGCCAAAGGCATGCAGCCACTTCCCTCTCTCCATTCACCCTTTCCCTCTCTCACGCTATCAACGTCACAACTTTTTCACCTCAAGTTCTGATCAAGCATCTTCCTTCTCCTCTCCTCCACCATGGCTCTGGACCCATCTGCTCCTCCCTACTTTCCTTCTTCTTATTTGACTCTCTCAGCCACATATGATATCCACCTCAAGTGTAGAGTCGGGGGAGAAGAAGTGGGCAGGAAGAGGAGGGGAAAGCAGCACAGCCGGCGACATGACCCGGAGGAAGTACAGAGGTTTTCTTCAAATCCGTGGGAGAACTATAAGAATATATCTTTTCACAATATATCACCTTGTCAAAGACCCTTAATGTGACAACCATGTTACCGCGGTGTCGGAAGACTAACATATCATAATTTTCTAAGCCGTGTGTTTTGACATAATCCTTCAAACTCTTTCCTGCTATGTAGTAATGCAAGATTACTACATAGGAGGAAAGAGTTGGGAGGATTATGTCAAAACACACTGCTTAAAAAATTATGACATGTTAGTCTTCCGACACCGCGGTAACATGATATTCACATTAAGGGTCTTTGACAAGGTGACATGTTGTGAAAAGATATATCCTTATAGTTCTCCTACGGATTTGAAGAAAACATCTGTACTTCCTCCGGGTTATGCCGCCGGCTGTGCTGCTTCCCCCTCCTCTTCCTGCCCACTTCTTCTCCCCCGACTCTACACTTGAGGTGGATATCATATGTGGCTGAGAGAGTCAAATAAGAAGAAGGGAAGTAGGGAGGAGCAGATGGGTCCAGAGCCATGGTGGAGGAGAGGAGAAGGAAGATGCTTGATCAGAACGGATGGCTCAGAACACAACCCAAAATTTATTCTAGCATACATTAGTGTGAATCATCTATGTTCTGTACATATGGTGTAGTATATGTTCTTATCGTATCTAGTATCTGAAGGATATAACAGAATCAAGATAAACTCACATATTGTAATACTAAAACATCATCTACTACTATATAAGATATAGTGATAGGTTGTCGTATCATCATTGCCGAGGGATGAGGGTCGGAGGACAGTCAACTTTATCTACGGCTACATAGTTTCTGCCTCGCCAGTCGAATGGCTGCAGGGACTATGTCCTGATTACCATGTCGTACCGTAGATTAATGCAAATGGAGCTGGAGCCAAAATACAGAAACCAAAATACAAAATACAGAATCCAATCCCTGGGCTCGCCGAAAATACAAAACACAGTTCTAATTCATATGTATTTTAAGCGTGAGAACGGATGGCTCAGAACACAACCCAACCGGAGAGGATACTCTGAGAGATCCATCTGAGTAGGACATATACTCTGATCTGAGTAGGACGTATACTCTGATAATATCTCCTCCAACACTCAATCCCACTACTGATATCATTCTTGTAAATGTGATCTCTCAGAGTATACGTCCTACTCAGATGGATCTCTCAGAGTATCCTCTCTGGTTGGTTGTCGTATCATCATTGCCGAGGGATGAGGGTCGTAGGACAGTCAACTTCATCTACGGATACATAGTTTTTGCCTCGCCAGTCGAATGGCTGCAGGGATTATGTCCTGATCACCATGTCGTAGTCCAATACAATCCAGAGATTGACACAGTAATAATTCATATATGTAGTCCAATACAAATAGTCTAATACAAAAACAACCCAATACAAATAAGTACTAATAGCTAATGAGAACCACGCAGCTCACGCAAACGCTCAGTGATACGATCACGCAACCACCTCAAAAAAGCGGGATCTTTGGCGTGAGGAGAGATGTAGTCCTTTGCAAGTGCTGCATGAATAGAACTCCCGGTCTCACTAGCTACCGGTGCTGGATGAATAGAACTCCCGGTCTCACTAGCTACCGGTGCCACTTCCTTCTTAACTGTAGGAGGAGCCACCTCAGCATTCACTGTTTCCCTCAAACGACGTGCCGCTCCTCGGGTCATGGGTGCCATATGGTAAGATCGATATTCACAAATAATATAATTGTAACATAAGCAAGCTAACTAAAGGAACCCTCATGTAATTTGAGTACATTTTCGAAAGCAGATAAAGTACAAAAAATTCAATTTTTTGCCAAGTGTGAGAACGGATGGCTCAGAACACAACCCAAGATTCATTCTAGCATACATTAGTATGAATCATCTATGTTCTGTATATATGGTGTAGTATATGTTCTTATCGTATCTAGTATCTGAAGAATGTAACAGAATCAAGATGAACTCATATAATGTAATACTAAGACATCATCTACTACTATATAAGATATAGTGATAGGTTATCGTATCATCATTGCCGAGGGATGAGGGTCGGAGGACAGTCAACTTTATCTACGGCTACATAGTTTCTGCCTCGCCAGTCGAATGGCTGCAGGGACTATGTCCTGATCACGATGTCGTACCGTAGATTAATGCAAAGTCCTTATAGAAAATATCGTACATAGATTTCTACCTCGCCAGTCGAATGGCTGTAGGGACAGTGTCTGACTTGGTGTATCTCACCATTTTTCCAAAATGCCCGACATTCTACCTCGCCAGTCGAATGGCTGTAGGTGTATTTCTACCTAGGTATCCAGTCTCTCATACAGGACCTACCTATCTGCCTTTAACATTAAATTATACAAATCAAACTAGTCTTAAATACTGGTACCAACTGCTTGAACATGACAGTCCCTAATTTGTACTGTTAACAAGGAAAGGCATTTATTGTTAACAAGATAACCTGTCATGAATTGAACAACAGGCAGACTTAGATTTAGGATTTAAAATATGGTATTCAGGTCAACTTAATTCAGTCAAAGGGTACTGAACAGAAAGTCTAATTAAGACTTTCAACTAAGCAGGCAGCCTGGACTGTTGTTCAGAACTTGGCAGGCAAAATCCCATACCATCTGATGACAAACCTATACACACCCTTGCCCAAACCATTTGTTTCAGTAGGTAAAACATTCCAGGTTACTCAAGTAACTTGTCGTGCAATATTTGGTGTCAATAGCATTCCTTGTTAATTGTAACATACATACTATCATATCCCAACTCTGCCAAAACCTGACCAACATACCCTACACTAATCATTCCATATTTCAGTAATGTCAGTGAGCTAAATCATACTCAACTGTCGAGAATACTTAGGAGAAAACTCATTCACAGGATTAGTATCCATCCTTCGTGACATAGCTAAAATTTTATAGGACTCGATAATAATTATTAGTCAATTTATTCATCATTTCAAAACCCTGAAAATGCCCAAAAAACTCCCAGTATCAGTAAATAGGGCTCGAACCCTAAATTAGAATTCAAATCCAAGCAAAACATCAAATTGACAGTTGATATGCCCAAAAAACTCCCAGTATCAGTATATAGGTGTCACACTGTGAGTCTCGTGTCCACACAGTGGGACACGACGTGTCCAAACCAACAAAATAGGTGTCACACGAACTAGAAGCGAGTC
The DNA here is from genome assembly GCA_029216955.1 of Iris pallida. Lineage (NCBI taxonomy): Eukaryota > Viridiplantae > Streptophyta > Magnoliopsida > Asparagales > Iridaceae > Iris > Iris pallida. The sequence continues at coordinate 8,284,626 of JANAVB010002795.1, forward strand.
CACGCTCTCGTGTCCCCCGCAGCGAGTCTACTGTGAGTCTCGTGTCCCCCACAACGAGTCCACGCTCTCGTGGACACGAACTAGAAGCGAGAGAGAGAGCTAGAAGACGAGGAGAAACTGGAAAGCGGGGACAGGGGAGAGTTACCTGAGGAGGAGCTACCTGGGAAAGGAGGAGGAGAAGAAGGAGGAGGCCGGAGGAGGGAGATCGCCGGAGGAGCGCCGCGGAGGAGGAGTCCGGATGAAAGAAATCGCCGGAGGAGCATCGCGGAGGAGGAGCGCACGAAAAATTGGGGGGGAGGGAAATTTGTGAATGATCGAAAAGGAAACCCTCGCCGCCTATATGAAACATTTAGCGACGTCCTTTTCGACCGTTGCTAAACGTCACTGATATTTAATAAACGGCGACGCTGAATAAAATACGTCGCTACACGTCGCTATATTAGCGACGTGTACCGACGAACTTGCGACGCAGATTCCCATTTAATAAATTGTAGCCGCTAGACGTCGCTATTCGTCGCTGTTGGCGACAAACAGCGACGTCTTAGATAAACGTCGCTAAACCCCCAAAATTAGCGACGTTCTATCTTGGAGTCGCTAAATACGTCACTGATATGACTTATTTTGGTAGTGCCTCCCCCCTTCCCGCCCTCCCTCTCGCATGGCCACCCTCCCCCGGGTGCGGCCAGGCGAGCCTCCCGCCGACCTCATCGCCGTCATCGGCCTGCCTCCTCCTCCGTCGCCTTTCGCTTCACGTCCTCCCCCTCCCCCATCCACCCTCTCAGTCCGCCATGTCCCCCTCCTCTCCTCCCCTCATCCCCCACGTGCTCCACCAGTCCTCCCCCCTCTCCGCTCCCTACTTTCCCCCTCCCCACACAGCCTCCGTCGGAACGCAGCCTGCCTCAGGCCAGCCCAGGGTGGCGCACGGCGCCCCTCCTCTGCCACCCCGAGGGAGACGGCAGTCCCCTGCCAGATTCCCCATCGTTCCGTATCCGGGATGGTGGGCGCGGGCCGGTTCCCTCCGGCGGATTTGAATTTAAATTTTGAATCCCCCGCTCCTTCTCTTGGCAGGATCATTTCGAAGCCGGGGGTCGTGCAGTCATGCGCCCCCGCGCTCGTAGGCGCATATGGCTGCCCTCTTGTGGGCGCATATGGTTACCCCCCCATGTGGGGGCATACCCCTGCCACCCCTATCCTCTTCCAGAGGCGCATGCGACGCTGCTCTCGTGGCCGCATACTGTCAGGCCCTTGTGGGAGCATGCAATGGTTCTCCACCCGTGGGCATATACAGCAGTTCTCCCACCGTGGGTGCAGCCTCCCTCCTCTCCCATGCGGTCGCTCACGGTGGCCCCCTTCTAGCGCTTTCGTCCCCATCAATTCGGGCGCATACGGTGCAGCATATGGGGACGCATATGGCCGCTATTCTTCTGGAGCCGCTTCTGGCGTCTTTCCTCTCGGCGCCCAGCCCCCTGCGGGCTCACCCCCCCAAGCAGGGGTGGATATCAGCGGCAGTATCGAGCTCTTCGGTGCCTCATCTGTGACTCCTGCCCCCCTCCACCCCCTCTATTCCCTCTGGTGGCTCTCTTCCGGCCGATCTTATTGCTCTCTACCCCTGTTGGGAGCGGGATCCTATGCCGGCCGTTCCCCCACCCTCCCTCTCCAGAGTTACGCGGGACCCCCCTGCGTAGCCCAGGGCACCCCTCATTCGACGAGTCATCCATTGCTTTCCTACGCCGACAAGCTTCGTCCGGATAAGACGGCCATACAGGGACTTCTGTTCCCTGACGTTCAACTCCCAGAAGTTGAATATTCGTCACCATATCTGGTGCCTACAATTTCATTTTTCGAACAGGAGCTTACCTCCCTCGCCTCCTCCTTCCTCCACTCCGTTCTCAAATTCTCTTCAGGCTGTCTCAAACTCTCCAGGGTTCAGAAGGTTTTTGCCAGCTGGAGGCTCACAGCTGAATACCGGACGTGTAGAAGCATAGAAAAGAATAAAGAAAGATCCATGCGGCCAGAGAGCCCCATGTGGCTCAGAGAGTTTATGCGGCTCAAGTATTCATGCGGCTCAAACGTCTATGCGGCTCAAACAAGCTCTATGCGGCTCAAAGAGGAGCCACGTGGCCTACAAACAGCCCTTCCCTTTGTCCATTATTACATTAAATGCCTTGACGGCTGACAGCTCTGACAAGATGACAGTTCTGACACAAAGATATCATTATGACTCCCTCATAATGACGGACTCCTTGGGAAGCGAAGAAAATCTCTGACACGATCCCCCGAGAGTCAGAAACTGTCATACGGCCTTGACACGTGGACAGTCGTATGCGGCTCACGAAGACTAGCCCCATGCGGCTCACGAAGATTAGCCCCATACGGCTCACGAAGACCAGCCCCATGCGTCTCACAAAGACTAGCTCCATGCGGCTCACGAAGACCATCCCCATGCGGCTCACGAGGACTATCTCCATACGGTTCACTCAGGCGGTCATCCACACTCATGCAACTCAAATCATTACTATGCGGGCCACTCTCAAGCAGCCTGGACACGTGGCCAGCCTTATGCGACTCAATGAGGAACAACCTTCCTGCGGCTCAGATTTCTATAATGGCTCGACATGTGGCATGATAGCGCGGCACGCGGCATCAGATTGATCGAAATCTCTCAACAAATCCCAATGAAATATTGGGATCAAATCAGATCATTTGTAAATAAGCAAATTAAAGACACGTGTCAAGAAATCCGAGATTGGCATGACAAATCAGGAGGATTTATGTCAATCAGCATTAATTACCCACAAAAGATTTGATACAATCATATTTATTGCTCAAATCTCGATGAACGGCCCAGATCCAGTGATCCTTAGCCGCCGACTTTCAAGAATGGGCAATCATTGTAAACCCTAATGAGGCCCCCCCACTCTTATAAATAGCAAGGTGCCATTCCCTTGCAAAGACACACACAGACATATACGGAGAGAGAAATAGAGACATACACAGAGACAGAAAGAGATATACAGAGAGAGACATAGAGAGCCAGAGAGCCTGAAGAGAGAGAGCATTTATTCATCAACGTCCAGCAGTTCTTCTACAGAGCCAAGGCTGCACCCGATCGTCCAAGGAGTAAGGCAGAGCTGCCGTCGCTTTCCCGAGCCTCTACCGTCACCCCCCAGAATCTAAAATAAACAATTGTACTTAGATTGTTGTACCTAGGTTTTCGTTCCTAGGCTTTCTTTGTACAAGCGAGTTTTTATTGTGAAGTAAAAGTCCAGTCCTCCGATAATTGTTCTGTTCTTTTATATTTTATGGCAAACACGATGGCGACTCTGCTGGAGACAAACTTCTCCACGACTGAGGAGTTGGTGACGCAATCGGATGCAGCCAAATTTGGTTCCACGCAACAGAAGATGGTCGTCCGCTTCGACCAACAGGCGTTTGAAGAAATGCTCTCTGAAGGAAGCGCTGGCCCGGTCCAGAAGCGAACCCGCACAAAGAAAGCTCGCTGCGAGTGGAGGCCAAAATCATTTGCTCCTCCACAAGCTCTGGACGGGGTACTCTCTGCTACCCAAGACGGCGAAGACGACTCTCATACGGCTCCACTTCGAGCCGTAGAGAACTCTGTTGTCCCCAAGTCCGACAGAGGAAAGCACTACGATACTGGACTTGCAGGGACAAAGTGTGATTCTACGTACCCCAAGAAGAAGCCGAACGCTCATGCGGCCAAGTCTGCCAACAGCATGCATGATGCTCATGCGGTTGAGTCTGCCAGTCGCATGAAGAAAACTCATGCGGCCGAGACTCCCAGCCGTATGAAGAAAACCTATGCGGCTACAACTGCCAGCCGCATGAAGGTTATTGATGACAGCCGCATGACGCCTACTCCACGTGGCTCTGTCTTCTACCGCCTCTCCTATGGTCCTGATCTCTTGTGCTCCCAAGAAGATATGTCTGACTCTCTCCAGCATCACTTAGACTCTTCCTACTATGTTCCCTTACGCACTAGAGCGAAGAAGTCTAGGGCAGCACGAGCTTGGCAAGCTCGATCCGCTGATCCGACCTCTGACCATCCGAGCGTCCCGCATACCGTTATACGGGCCTCAGATGGGAAGTTATACAGAACCAATCGAGTCCAGCTCCCGGCGGCAGACAGACAGAGAGGTTTGCAAAAGTCTCCCAAAATCCAGGAAGCGAACATGGTCAATCCAGACCCATCTGACTTGCGTGAGGCCATCCTCCACAAACGCAAGGAAAGAGAAGGCACATCGGGGTATGAGGAGTCCTCACACGGACGTCACTGTACCCAAGTCATCATCAACTGCTGTTGCAACAACGCGACGATACGAGAAGACCGGCAGTCCGTCTTTCAAAGACTGCAACAGCCGTCTTCGGAAGATGAGGCACTTCCCGTCGTCTCCTGCAACTCTGCTCAGAAAATCCCCGCCGATGGGAGAGGCAAGAAGATGAATGTTCCCAGCCCAAATATTTCAACCACTATGACTAAGAGACTGTCGTCTAAGCGGGTGCCCACCACCGGAGTTTTCCAAGGTACCCATTCTAAGACAAAATCTGCTACAGTGGGAGATTCGTCATCCACATCACTGGGGGCTGCTGGGACTGGGGATAGCACTCCTCCAAACCTCCACGACAATTCGATGTTCCAAAAAGATGAGCCGGGGGAAATAACTCTTCCATCAGATGCAGCAAACCCCGACGTCCCCGAGGACGTCCACAACTCCCAAGACGAGGCGAACTCGAAAACTGGGGGTACTGTTCCTTCTGAGTCCAAACCAGAGAAGAACATTCCCACATATCCTGATGACTTTTCGCTACAGGGGTATGACTCGGAGGGCTCTTCCTCCACCGCTCCGTCCATCTCTCCTCTCGTAAGGACGGTATTCATGACGGACAGTAACCAAGGTGGTTCCAGTGATCGCCAACGCATCGACACTCTGGAGGCCATACTGCTGGCCTTGGTTAAGTCTGTATACGAGATCAAAGCAGCCCTTCCAACTCTGCAAAGAGGGACACCTGGCCAAATAAGCGCGGGTCCTACGGTCAATGCGGACTCGAATTCAGCGGCACCGAATCCAGGTAACAATCCTCCTGAAGTAACTGCCCCTACCGCTGTGGATGAGGCCCGAGAAGCGAGAAGAGAGGTCCAGGATCTCCGAGCCATGTTTCACGCTCGAGAAAACTCTCCAGACCTCAGAATACGGCAACCATACCCTGCTGAATGGAGGGATGTCCCCTTCCCACCAAGATATAAGCCGTTCAACATCAACCCGTATGATGGCAAGACCTCCGCAAGTCGGGACATCACTTACTTCGAGGTCACCATCGACCATCTGCCCCATAATGATACCATCCTCACACGATTATTCATTGGGGCATTGGAAGGAGTCGCCTTCGACTGGTATCACAACCTACCAGACAACTGCATCCACTCCTTCGCCGGCTTCAAGCGTATGTTCTTAGAAAGATTCTACAAAGTAGGGCAGGACATCACAATGTCCACCCTCATGGACGTCGTCCAAGGAGAGAAAGAACTGATAAGGAATTACATTGAGCGGTTTCGCCAAACCGCAATGAGGCTGCCATCTGGAAATCCGGATTTCTCCCTAATTGAAATTTGCCAAAAGAGATTGCTCCCAACAATTAGTCTCTGGATGGGCGAAAGTCAATTCAAGGACTGGAAGACGTTTATCATCAGTGCTACAAGCGCCGAAGAATGATTGAAGAAGGCTCGCCAACTGGGATTGCACATCTCAGAGGGAGAGGACAAGGGCAGGCGTCCCAACACCAACACCAACAATGGGGGTAGCTCCACCAACAATCGAGACAACAAGGACAAGCAGGCTATGGTGGCCGATACAGCCCAGAAACCTGAGTCAAAACCGGCAGACAAACAATGGCCGCAAATCACATACTCTTTCGAAGACGGTCACGTCAACCCATCTTGGACATGCTCATACAAGGAGACAGAATTCAGCTTCCTCCACCAAGATGGGAACCTCGACCGGCAGATATGGAGAACCCAAAGTACTGCCATTACCACCGCTACGTCCACCATGCCACACACGACTGCTACCAACTAAAATGGTACATCCAAAATCTCATCGATTCGAACGCTCTGGCCATCGACTTCGAAGAGGTAACTGTGGCAGCCAATATGGTGTCAGTACAATTTGGCAGCTTCCCTCCAACGGAAACTCAAGACGGTGTGGTCCCCATCCCTCTGGCGACAATGGAGATTGCTAATCTTCCACCTTCCCGAGATCAGGCCGCTGGTCTAGTGCCCCTCACCACATCACGAAGGGAGGTCATGTGGGTCCATCCAGACTTGGTATCGGAAGTAACTCGGCCCACGTCATCTTCCATCTGCAAGAAGAAGAATGGAAAAGTCAGGTCCTGTCGCACAATCTCGACAGATATCGAAGAAGCTACAGCCGTCGTCACGCGGTCTGGGGCACAATCCCAACCGGTGGCTAATAACTCGGCTGAAGATCATCAGCCCGCTACAACTGACGCTCCGGGACCGGCTCAGCCACCGACGACCGACAAGCCTAGGCCGAAGAAGAATCGCTTTGACAAATCCCTCCGAAAAGAGGCACCGCAGGGGCTGGAGAAGCCCTACAACTTCGACATCTTGGCGCAATTGGCCAACACACCGGCCAAGTTGTCATTATACGAGCTTCTGAGACTCTCAAAAGATGTTCGCGCGGCTTTGAGCGATGCACTCCAAAATGCCGACGCATACCTGGCTCAGGTCAACCTCACGGAAGAAAACCCGCCTACAGATCTCCAAGACAGCGCTTGCACGGGAGCGATGCCCAACATTGTCTTCACTCTGCAGGACATGCTCATCAAAACCAACCTGCACGATCGCCCGTTATACTGTACTGGATACATCGACGACGTAAAGGTGGATCGGATGCACATTGATCCTGGGTCTTCCATAAGCATCATTCCGAAGGGTCTGCTACATCATCTTCGCATCCCTATGCATCGCCTGACGCCTACAAGCACCGCTATCAGTGGTTTCAATTCGGGCATGAGCTACCCAATTGGAAAGATTCGTTTGAAGTGTCAGATTGGCGATCTCCAATCAGAAGTCACCTGCTACGTCATAGATGCAGATACTTCTTACAACATCCTCTTGGGGCGCCCTTGGATACACGACTATATGATCGTGCCTTCCACGCTGCACCAGTGCTTCAAATATGTCGACAAATACGGCTTCGTGAGGACAGAATTTGCTGATATCGATCCCTTCAAAGGGGTCGAATCCTACTACTCAGACTCCTGCATGTACGAAAAGTCAAAGAAGCACCTTGGTGAAGGAGATGTGCAAGCTCGTACCGAGACAGCCACAGGATCAGAAGAACCTCTGACGATCCACCTCCAAGCTCGCAAACCTGGCAAGTCCGCACCCCTTACAGCCACTCTGCATAAGGACGCAATCAGCCTCTCGGCGCAAGAAGAGCAGATGATAATCCGGCTGCCAAGGTCTGGCCAAGTGCCAAGACCCACAATGGAGCCACTGACAATCAAGCTGCCGAGAGTCGGCCAGCCATAAATGGAGAAGCTCAATCCCTCCGACAAGCCAATGACGATACGCCTTCCCAAGAAAAGTCGTCACCCTGATGCAAGGTCTGGGGCTTCTAGCGAACCAACCACTCCCCGCCCAGCATCGAGTACTAAGCTGGGGGTCGCTAGTCTGCCAACAACTCCACGTTCTGCTCCACCAGCTGAACCTCTGACGATCAAGCTGCCCAGTTCGTCCTCTCAGTCTTCGTTTATACAGGCGGTAGCCGAAGAGGAACCGGAGCTAGCCAAGTATGTGGCTGCCTACACTGATGTTTCCTCCGCAGATGATGTAATCTCCCTAGAAAAGATACCTTCATCAATAAAGGGCTATCTTTAAACTACCTCGAGCTTAATAAGCTTTGTACAATGTATGCTATGGAACACGGTATAGGCACTCACCTACACACACAGGTGACGAATGTGTACACCGCAATCCAGCTTACTCCAGTGGAAGACGCTTACCGCATAATCGAGGGAGGGGACCATCCAATCATCTTCGGCCGGAAGGACGATCCGCATCCCTTCACCATAGAAGAAGTCGACCTCGAATCAGATGCCAAAAGACTGCCTCTGTATCTTTATAGCCCCCAATCCAAATATATCATAAAAAATAGGGGTATGATCTGGAGACCACGCCAGGCTTGAACTATGGTACTGGGCGGCGATTACCCTTGAAGCCACCGGTCCCGGCTGGCAAACCACGGGACTACTATAGCAAGACTCGATGCGGATTAGGGTATGTTACACCCACGACGATCCCTGAAAGTTCAGATGAAGAATGTGACTGGCATTCACATTCAACCGGATCACCAACTTCTGACTCAGATACCAGCATCGGAGACGTATTCAGACAAGTCCTGTCAGTCAACATGGCATTCGCCGACGCATATGAAGAGGATGAAGACATTCCTAAAATCCTGGAGCTAGAGCCGTGGGCCCAACAGTTGGATGCACAATGGAAAAAGCAGTTCGAACAGAGAGAACCTCCTACTGAAGATGAGGTCATGCAAGTAGATCTCGGTAGCGAATCTTCTCCAAAACCAATCTTCGTCAGTAAAAGCCTAACATACGAAGAGCGAGAATCGCTATTGGAACTTGTCAAAGAATATATTGATGTGTTCGCCTGGAGCTATGAAGACATGCCAGGACTAAACCTCGAGGTTGCTCTTCACAAACTCAACATTCGGCCGGATGCAAAGCCAGTCAAGCAACAACGACGCTTCCGCCCGGGCATCATAGATACGATCGAGGCTGAAGTCAACAAATTAATAGCTAGCGGCTTCATTCGTGAGGAACAACACCCGAATTGGGTTGCCAACATAGTACCCGTCCTCAAAAAGAATGGAAAGATTCGAATCAGCATCGACTTCCGCAATCTGAACGATGCATGCCCCAAAGATGAATTCTCCCTCCCTATCACAGACATTATGATCGACAACACATGCGGCTTCGAATGTATGTCATTCATGGATGGCTTCTCGGGGTACAACCAAATCAAGATGTCTCCTGACGACGAAAAGCATACATCATTCCGAACACCGATTGGCACATACTGCTACACAGTCATGCCTTTCGGTTTAAAGAATGCTGGCGCCATATATCAAAGAGCTATGAGTATCATCTTCAGAGAACACTTGCACAAGACTGTGGAGTGTTACGTCAATGACATCGCCGTCAAGAGTCGCTGTAAGGGAGACCATCTGCAGGATCTGAGGACGGTATTTGATCTGATGCGAGCGCACAATTTGAAAATGAACCCTACAAAGTCCTTCTTGGGCGTATCCAGCGGGAAGTTCTTAGATTTTATAATCACCGCCCAGGGTATCCATATAGACCCTGAGAAGACAAAGGCAATTATGGAGATGGGTCCCCCAAGAAATCTTCGAGAACTCAGAGACCTCCAAGGGAGGCTAGCTTACATCAGGAGGTTCATCTCTAACCTCTCCGGGTGATGTCGACCATTTACCCATCTCATGAAGAAAGACGTCTCATTCGTATGGGACGAAGAATGTCAGCAGGCCTTCGACAGCATCAAAGAATATTTGTCGAACCCTCCAGTCCTGGTGGCTCCGGTTGCTGGAAAACCCTTCCTGCTCTACGTACGAGCAATAGAACATTCCCTCGGGGCTCTGCTGGCACAAAACAACGATGCAGGCCATAAACAAGCCATATATTACCTCAGTCGAATGATGATTGGGCCAGAGCACCGATACACTGCTGTGGAAAAGGAATGTCTCGCCCTGGTGTTCGCCATTCAGAAGACGCGACACTATGTCACTGGACAAACCATACATGTGATCTCACGAGTCAACCCTCTCCGGGTCCTCATGACTAAACCAGGGGCATTCAGCTCTCGCCTCGCTACATGGGCAATATTGCTGTCCCCTTATCATATGATCTTCGTCCCACAAAAGGCTGTCAAAGGTCAAGCCCTGGCAGACTTTTTGGCAGCCCACCCGGGCTCGGAGTCATCCAAAATATATGAGAAAATCCCAGATGAGGTCGCCGACTCGCATGCAACCTCTCACGATGATATAGGGCGAATGTTCTTCGACGGCGCCTCAAGGACCGGACCTAAAGGTAACATCGTTGTCGGAGTCGGGGTGGTGCTGGTTTCCCCTTCTGGATTGGTGAACAATTGCGCTTACTCTCTCACAGAGCCTTGTTCTAACAATATGGCCGAGTACAACGCTTTGGTCATTGGCCTCCAACTTGCAAAAGAGCTGGGGGTAGAATATCTTGAAGCATACGGCGATTCTCAGTTAATCGTCAATCAGATCCGGGGCTCATACGAAGTCCGCCATGAAGACATGATCCCCTATCACCAAATAGCGATCAACATCATTTCGTCATTTGAGGGGTTCTTTATCGAACATGTTCCCAGACTCCGAAATATCGAAGCCGATGCCCTAGCTGGCCTTGCCGCTTCCCTAGCGGTTCCGAACTATGCTCATCAATCGGTGGATATGATAGGCCACGAACTGGTCTGTCCCAAGAACAACGTTCAATTCATGGTGAGTTATTCCGCTCAGACGATCGACGATGTCCCAGATTGGAGACAACCATTCATTGACTTCGTCGTCTACGATATCCTACCTGAGAACCCAAAGGAAGCCACCTCCATCAGACGGCGTTCTCTCAGATTCTTCTACGATACAGAGATGAAAATGCTGTATCGGCGATCCTACGATGGGTTATTGCTTCGGTGTCTGTCAAATATAGAAGCCAAAGAAGCTGTACGAGAAGCTCATGACGGTGTCTGCGGGGCCCATCAGCCTGGCCCTAAATTGTAAGACCGTCTTTGCCGAATGGGCTACTACTGGCCCACGATGGTAGCAGATGCGATGGACTATGCGAGAAAGTGCAAAGCCTGCCAAGTCCATGCGGACTTCATCTACCAACCATCCGAATTTCTACATCCGACAGTGGCGTCCTGGCCGTTCGAAGCATGGGGGATGGATATCATTGGTCCAATCACTCCACCTTCATCCCGAGGACATCGCTTCAAACTCACAATTATAGATTATTTCTCCAAATGGGCGGAAGCTGTCCCGCTTGCAGAAGTAAAGACTTCAAACGTGATCAGCTTCCTTAAGCACCACGTCATCTATCGCTTTGGACTGCCCCGAAGGATCATCCACGATAATGGTCCGCAGTTTGCAAGCCACGCCTTCTATCGGTTCTGCGACAAGCACCGCATCCAGAATATTACTTCAATGCCATACAATCCGACAGCAAATGGGTTGGCAGAAGCATTCAACAAAACAATCATCAAACTTCTCAAGAAGTTCGTATCATCCAACAAACGCGACTGGAACGAGAAGCTTGGTGAATGCTTATGGGCATACCGTACCACAGTCCAAACGGCCACAGGGAATACACCATTCTCCCTAGTGTACGGGAGTGAGGCAGTTCTCCCATTGGAGACTCAAATACGCTCACTCCGCGTCGCCCTCACTTATCAATTGACAACGGATGATAACTACCGTCGTCAGCTACAAGAGTTAGAGGCCTTAGATGAAAAGTGCCTCCTGGCTCAGCAACGAATCGAGCTATACCAAGCACGCATCTCTGGAGCCTTCAACAAGAAGGTCAAAATCAGAACATTCCAAGTGGGCAATCTCGTTCTGGCTGTCCGGAGGTCGATGGTCATGACTCACAAGACCGCCGGCAAATTCCAGCCAAAATGGGAAGGTCCATTTATCATTGAGGCTGTATTCTCCAACGGTGCTTACCGCCTCGCAAAGCAAAATAGAGACTTGCTCATGTTGCCCGTCAACGACAAGTTCCTGAAGAAATATTATGTCTAAATAATATATCCCATATTATCGAGTCATGTACCCGCTGGTGCCACTGAACTCACATCCACAACATTCCAGATTATCGAGTCATGTACCCGCTGGTGCCGCTGAACTCACATCCACAACATTCCAGATTATCGAGTCATGTACCCACTGGTGCCGTTGAACTCACATCCACAACATTCCAGATTATCGAGTCATGTACCCGCTGGTGCCGCTGAACTCACATCTACAACATTCCAGATTATCGAGTCGTGTACCCGCTGGTGCCGCTGAAATCACATCCATAACATTCTAGATTATCGAGTCATGTACCCGCTGGTGCCACTGAACTTACATCCACACTATTCCAGATTATCGAGTCACGTACCCGCTGGTGCCGCTGAACTCACACTTTTATAATATTCTAAATTATCGAGTCATGTACCCGTTGGTGCCTCTGAACTCACATTCCGGTCACTCTTTCAGATAGTAAGTCATGTATGATCATACCTCTGAACTTTCTTCCTAGAAGAGATCCTCCCTCATGATCCACTACCCGCACTTCCAGTGCACAAAAAAAGTAATCGATCCACAAATTTCTAAAATGGCCATGTCCTCATTACCTCTGAGTCGTTTCACTTCCGCCAAAAACAAATCACCCCTTACATAGAACTTCCATGTCCTCATTACCTCTGAGTCGTCCTATGTACCCTCCTTCATTGAGCCTACTCCTGCCATGTCCTCATTACCTCTGAGTGGGAAGGCTCCGTCGAAGAAACCTTCATGCTTGCCATGTTCTCATTACCTCTGAGTAAGTATGATGATTCCCTTTCAACTTATTATCTGTACCCACAACCGGAGTATGCCAAGGATAATAGGTCCACAAATATTCTCCGCTGAGTCCACTCCTGCCATGTCCTCATTACCTCTGAGTAGGAAGACTCTGCGGTAAAACCTCCGTACTTACCATGTCCTCATTACCTCTGAGTAAGTATGTTGGTCCTCTCTCGTCTTATTACCCGTACCCTGAACCAGGGTACGCCAAGGGTAATAGGCCCACAAATGTCCTCTGTTGACCACAAATATCCTCCGTTGAGTCCACTTCTGCCATGTCCTCATTACCTCTGAGTAGGAAGACTCCACGGTAAAACCCTCATACTTGCCATGTCCTCATTACCTCTGAGTAAGTATGTTGGTTCCCCTTCATCCTATTATCCGTATCCTAAGCCGGGGTACGCCATGGATAATAGGCCCACAAATATCCTTTGCTAAGTCTCTTAGTACAGGCCCACCATTCCTCATCATGCCCCGGGAGCCCAGCTGCTCCATGGCATTCTATCTTCCGATACCCCGAACACCCACGACCACCTTACCGTGGGACTGTTCTAGGTATCCCCAATCAAACTTGTTACCCGTACCTAAAACCAAGGTATGCCAGGGGTAACAAGTCCACAAACAAGTCCCCTATGCGGGGCACACATCACCACAATACCACATGCATAACAAGCAAGATAAATGAAGAGTAGAATGGAAAGTACTCTTTATTTGAAAGTCAAAAAAAGCATTACATGTTTTGGGGACCATGTCCCTCTCAAAAATAAAAGAAAAGCGAACAGAAAAAAGAGAGGAAAAGGCCGACTATAGCTCGGCATTACACAACTCCAAAAGGCGGTTTCTCACCAAGGCAGTACCCCGCTCAAGCCTCTGTCTAGCTCGACGCTCAGCCTCTTGGGATAACTGCTCCGCGTCATTCAAGTACATATATACCTGCCAGTCATTCTCTATCTTCTTCAGGGCAAGTTCCAGATTGGTAGAAGCTCTACTAAACCTGTCAGCCTCCTGAATAGCAACCCCTTTCTCAGTACGGGCAGCTTCGAGCTCGGACTCCAGGAAGGCCAACTTTCTCTAGAGCTTGAGGATTTGCTCCTGGGTGTCAGCTACCCCGCGGGAGGCAGCCGCTTCCCGAGCTGCACAATCTTCAGTCCGACGGCTCCATTGATCGTACAACTGAGTCAGATCCCGGCGGTCCTTTAATATAGCCGGCTTGAGCGATTCCTGAGCGACACTTACCTTCTCCACTGCGGTTACGAGGAAAGTGCGCTCTTGGTTTACTGCCGCGGGTAAATCAGCTTGTTGCAGCATACGAAACTGGGCCACAAGACGATCAACCTCTAGCAACTTAGGCTCCAGAAGCGCAGCTAGTCCCGCCCCACCGGGGAGTGTTCTAAGGATATTAATTTGGCCATCGGCGCATTGACAGGCCATAGCAAAGGGAGTTCCCCTCTCCATAGCTGCCTCAATCCCTCTCTTCAGGTGGCGGTAAAAGCTGTCGACCACATCCTGGGACACTTCATCCAAAACTTCTGTAGAGGACGGTGTCAAAGGGAGTGTGGCGGACAGTACCGAAGGAGTAGCTTCAGAACTTGCCGTCTCCGCCACCAGGGAAACAAATTCTGTGCGAAAAGATACATGAATAGCAGCTAGCTCCTCTTCCGCCGCCCGAAGAGCCTGGATACTTGGCAGAGCGAAAAGGTTAATTCCCGAAACCCTATTCGCAGAGGAGGGCGCGAAAAGCGTCGTCCCTTGCCCCAACTGTGCTATCACCAGGGCTCCCGAACTTGACCCAGCTGGAGGCCCCTCAGTATAGGTTGGAAAAGAAGGAGGCACGCGTGCTTCCATCAGATCCCCTCCAGTAGAGTCTACCCCGACAATGTCCGTCACCGGCAATGAAGGGGTGGGACCTGCACGTCCAAAGCAATCATTAATCCACGAAAGACAGGATGATAGAGCAAATAGGCCTCATCACAAGTTAAGAAGCTGGTTTATCTTACCAAGGGAAGAGCACGAAGGCTGCAGCTCGTTCGCAGCTGGCATGGTCTCCCCACCCGCGGCTTCCAACTCAAATTCAACTGGTTTCTCTACCCCAGCCACCCCTGAAAGGGAGCCAGCCAGTTCAGTGTCGTCCTGTTGAAATTCAGCTGTCTCTGGGACAGGTGCAGTAGAGCCCCCGCCCCCATGAGTTGAGGTCTCAGCAAGGTGAGACCCGCCGGTCGCCTCCGGAAGAACCCCAGCAGAAGTGATAGTGATACACATATCTTGGATCAAAGTAGACAAGGCTGGATCGACTTCAGTAGTCGAGTCCCGAGAAGCAGACTCCCCGGACGCCTACAAGAAGCAAAAGAAAAAATGATTAGGCCGTAATTTATAAAAAGAAGGAAAAAGCAGTTGAAATTCCAATCACCTCAGAAATAGCGTCAACATCAATAAACAGCCTGCGACGTCTTACCGCAGCCCGCTTTGTGGAGTAGGTCCTGCCATCGTCAGTGGACAGATGCCTGCCTCGTTGGCACGAAGCACCAGGCACAACAGGTGGATGATCCTCCACATCTTCGTCCGGCACAGTAGGAGGCTGGTCCCCCACCTCCTTGTCCGAAGAATACGACGAGTCATTGGTGGCCTGCTCGTCATCCTCTTTGTCCGTCGCAGTAGATTCCGAGTCTGGCACAGGAACCCTATTCGCCCATCTCTTTCTCTTCCTGGAACCCTCGGGCTTTTCTGCCAAGCCGGTCCCGACAATGAAGCTGGTGTTCATATCAAAATTCACGGGAGCTTTGCTCGCCGCAACGTGATAAAGAGCCGCCATGTACAGAATATCCCCTTGCGTATTAGCGTCAGGGACTGAGAAGCTAGCCCGGGTATGAACAGCATTGTAATAATGCCACGCCCGGATGCCGTCAAGGACACTGCCCTCGAAACCCAGGCAAGCACTGGGGCAGTCAAGGAACAGCTGACTATACCCGAATTGATGAGAAAACCTGCTAGGCAAATAAGGCTCCAAGTATACGTTATTTCGGTAACGATATACTAGGTGCGCGGGGCGAATGTTGCACAGCCATAGAAGCATCTTCTCAGATAAGAGCTGGGGTGGTTCAATGCCATCAACGTGTACCCTCCTCACTTCTCTAGGGGTAAACTGAGGAAGAGACACAAAGAAGTCGGGCCTGTCAACTCTCGCCAACGCCCTCCGACAAGCTGGCATGGTGTCATACTCCCAAGATTGATGGCAGTATCGAAAAAGGAAGGCGTCATCAACGGTGACATCATCCTCTGTTCCGGGCCTCATCAATGATCGATAATGCATCAATAACCACCCCATAAGATAGTGGTATGGTAGCTCTATCCGCTCAAAGTCCCGCGTCGTCTCGCGAGCAATGATTTTAGACGAAAAAGCACGAAGGCCGTGGTGTATGCTACACACCATAGCCGAAAGAAGGGCCAGTCTTACTTTGAAGACCAGCTTCACAGCCGGGAGAATGAAGTGGCGGTTGATCCTTTCAGTAGAACCTGCCCCTCCCGAGACTACACAATTTCGTAGCCATACCATCAAGAACCCGGCCAAGATTGCTTTCTCGGACATCTGCCGGGTACCGTAGTGGAAATAACTGAAGAAGTCAGTACGGCTCCCAAATCTATCGCGGGTGGACCTCGACCTTTTTGCATTCAACATCAGGGCCTTTACCTCCGCCTAAGTTTGGGGACCTCGAGAAGAAACCCGGCCGGAAGGACGTAATTTGAAAAGATACGCGACCCAGGCTGTAGTATGGGGGGCGTTCCCTTCTGAACTATTATTCTTCTTGATAGCAGTCTGATGACAGATGCTATGGTGGCACAGCAATTCCCGGTACACAGCGACAAAG
This sequence comes from Iris pallida, assembly GCA_029216955.1. Classification (NCBI taxonomy): domain Eukaryota; kingdom Viridiplantae; phylum Streptophyta; class Magnoliopsida; order Asparagales; family Iridaceae; genus Iris; species Iris pallida. Next base: position 8,301,190 of record JANAVB010002795.1, read on the forward strand.
ACAGAAAATTGTCGATCCAGATCATCGAATTCCTCGTTCGTCGGGGTGTATACTTCAAAGGCCTCGCCTCCCCATGGCAGCTTGGAAACAACATGCATTTTATGGAGAGCAAGTCCCAACTCTCCTCCGGGCGTGAAGAAAGTCCTCGTACGCCGGCTATACATCTCCAAAAGGGCCATGAACAGCGGCTTGTTAATGGGCAATCCGTAACAGGTGCCCCGGATGGCGTAGTAAAGGTCAATCTTCCGTAGGAGTTCCTCGTAGTTCCTCAAGATCCATGAGGAAAGATTGGCCCATGTAGGAACGGGGTTTATCCAATTCAGCAGCGACAACCTGCCCACAGGATAAGACCCCTTGCGAGCGAGCTGATTCAGGAAGGTATCAGCTCGAGTAAAAGTGAAGTTGGGACCAGACACGTTTATAAAAGTACCAGGAAGCAGCCCCATCACACTCCGACTGACTGAATCCCTGCCCGCACATGCTGACCCCGTACGCCTATTATAGTGGATGTTGCCCACGAACATCCCCGACTGGGTAGGAGTTAGGGAGCCCACCATTGTCCTGCCCAACGGTACCATATTAAACCATGAGAGGGGAAAATGTCGCTCCATCTCGGGAATATGGATATCCACCCCGTCCACAGTGAAGTCCCAGTTCTCAGAAACGTCCAGCATTCGGGAGTTCTTTATGGATAAAGCATCTCCAAAGAGAAAAGCTGGTTTCAGATATTCTCCGTCCAGTCTCCCCGAATTCATCATAGTACAAAGGAAGTGGAAAGGCTGGTTGTTGATGGCAACCACCCTCTCCAAAGGTTCATTAGCGGGAAGCTGATCCGTTATATGTCTAATTAAGCCGTCGAGCCGCATGCCCACGGCAAATTGAGCTGAACCCACAAGAAGCTCTCCTGCCGGGTTGGTTGGGAGGTTCACTAGAAAAGGACAAAAAAAGCAGGATTAAAAGATAGGTTAAAACGAAACCACTTAAAGTTTCTCAAAAAAGAAGTTTCTATGAGCCTATGCGGCTCGGATCGACGAAGCCTCATGCGGCCCAACTCAGCTGGGTTTCATGCGGTACGGCTTTAATAGGGCCTATGCAGCTCGGGTCAACACAGCTTCATGCGGCCCAATTCAGTTGGGAGTTCCATGTGATACTGATTCGATAGCCTATGTGGTTCGGATTAAGACTTATGCGGTTCTATCTCGCAGAGGAGTTTATGCGGCACGACTCAGCAAAATTCTATGCGGGCTAGTTTGTCAGGAATATATGCGGTTCCGCTCAAAGGAGGTCCCATGCGGTTCAAATCCAGAAACACTCCTGCGGCTCAAATCTTTCTCAAATGCGGCTCAAACATAGGGCATGCCCTATGCGGCTCGAATATGAGAGGGTCATGCGGCCCATACAACATATGCGGCTCCATCATGGTCGAGCTTGGGCGGTTCAATGAAAACGAAGGATGAAGGCTTGTGCGTATGTTATGCAACAGAGCCATGGGTCCTTGGGGTTCAAAGTATTCAAATCCATTTCTTACCCTTGAGAGCAGGGCAAACATCAGGGTGCACTTCGGGCATGGCGGCCGACGAGGAAGCCGTTTTCTTGCCTTTTGCAGCAGCAGAGGCGATCTTGGAAGACTTGGAGGCCATTTTCGACGGTCGGAGAAGGAAAGAAAGTGGAGACTGCAAGAGTTGGAGACGAAAGAGAAAGTAAAGAAATCCCTCCTACTGAATTCGTCCCTATTTATAAACAAAAGCAGGGCATTTCGATCCTCGTGTAAAACACAAAAACCGACCCTTCGGTTATCGAGGCGAGCCGCCTAAAATGAAGGCCAAACTCCTGGGATCCTCCCCCGAAAAGTAGCCTTAAAACTGACAGCAGATCAACAGCATTTAATGCAAAAGATCTTCGCACGTGGCAGGATGACGTGGCGAGAAGCTCATGCGGCCCGAAAGTCCCTGCGGCTGATTGACTCAATGCGGCCGAAACATCCATGCGGCTGGGTCACCCATGCGGCCGAGTCATCCATGCGGCCGAGACATCTATGCGGCTGAGACATCATATGCGGCCAGGAGAATTTATACATGGCCATGCTTATTTTTCAAAGTATTTCAATTTTACAAAATGAAAACTTTGAAGGGGGTCGTATAGAAGCATGGAAAAGAATAAAGAAAGATCCATGCGGCCAGAGAGCCCCATGCGGCTCAGAGAGTTCATGCGGCTCAAGTATTCATGCGGCTCAAGCGTCTATGCGGCTCAAACAAGCTCTATGCGGCTCAAAGAGGAGCCACGTGGCCTACAAACAGCCCTTCCCTTTGTCCATTATTACATTAAATGCCTTGACGGCTGACAGCTCTGACAAGATGACAGTTCTGACACAAAGATATCATTATGACTCCCTCATAATGACAGACTCCTTGGGAAGCAAAGAAAATCTCTGACACGATCCCCCGAGAGTCAGAAACTGTCATGCGGCCTTGACACGTGGACAGTCGTATGCGGCTCACGAAGACTAGCCCCATGCGGCTCACGAAGATTAGCCCCATGCGGCTCACGAAGACCAGCCCCATACGGCTCACAAAGACTAGCTCCATGCGGCTCACGAAGACCATCCCCATGCGGCTCACGAGGACTATCTCCATGCGGTTCACTCAAGCGGTCATCCACACTCATGCAGCTGAAATTATTACTATGCGGGCCGCTCTCAAGCAGCCTGGACACGTGGCCAGCCTTATGCGGCTCAATGAGGAACAACCTTCCTGCGGCTCAGATTTCTATAATGGCTCGACATATGGCATGATAGCGCAGCACGTGGCATCAGATTGATCGAAATCTCTCAACAAATCCCAATACAATATTGGGATCAAATCAGATCATTTGCAAATAAGCAAATTAAAGACACATGTCGAGAAATCCGAGATTGGCATGACAAATCAGGAGAATTTATGTTAATTAGCATTAATTACCCATAAAAGATTTGATACAATCACATTTATTGCTCAAATCTCGATGAACGGCCCAGATCCAGTGATCCTTAGCCGCCGACTTTCAAGAATGGGCAATCATTGTAAACCCTAATGAGGCCCCTCCACTCTTATAAATAGCAAGGTGCCATTCCCTTACAAAGACACACACAGACATATACGGAGAGAGAAATAGAGACATACACAGAGACAGAGAGAGATATACAGAGAGAGACATAGAGAGCCAGAGAGCCTGAAGAGAGAGAGCATTTCTTCATTAACGCCCAGCAGTTCTTCTACTGAGCCAAGGCTGCACCCGATCGTCCAAGGAGTAAGGCAGAGCTGCCGTCGCTTTTCCGAGCCTCTACCGTCACCGCCAGAATCTAAAATAAACAATTGTACTTAGATTGCTGTACCTAGGTTTTCGTCCCTAGGCTTTTTTTTACAAGCGAGTTTGTATTGTGAAGTAAAAGTCCAGTCCTCCGATAATTGTTCTGTTCTTTTATATTTCATGGCAAACAGGACGGTATGGTCCAAAGGCACCAGCATGGTCGACTCCCACCAGATGAAGATTATCAAATGGTCCGCGAGCTTCAGCACCAAGGAAGACTCAGCGACGATTGCCGCCTGGGTGACCCTTCCCAACCTTTCCCTTATTTGCTTCGTCCCAGCGACCCTTAAGCGTATCGCCAACTCCTTTGGGACTTATGTGGCCACTGCAGCAGAAACCAGCAACCTGACCAAACCCCACTATGCAGAGATTTGTGTGGAACTTGATCTCTCTACCGAGCCCCCCAATCACATCCTTATAGAACTGGGCAACCAGTCCCACACCCAGAAAATCGTCTACGATAACCACATTATCTTCTGCTTCCACTGCCATCTGCGCGGTCATCTCTCGAATCATTGTTACGGTCTGCATCCAGAGCTCAAGAGGAAACCTGCTATGCCAGAATCCCTCAATAAAGAGGGTAAGCTTCAATCGCTCACCCGGTCCCCTCTGCTACCTCTACCGAACTCCCACACCAGATTTCACTCTAGTGAAGGCAAAACAGGTACCTCCTCGGATAAAACGGTGATCCCCTCACCCTCCAACTCTGATCCTTTCCAACCAGTTTAATGTCCTCGTCGCGGAAGTGACCGAACCCTCCTTTGAGATCGCTTCTATTGGAGACTCTTCGATGGCTCCCAAACCAGACTCAGAGGTCGCTAGCGACCCTAACCCGGTAGCAGCAAAGGAGGACCCCCTAGAACTTAGACATACCACAGACGCTCATCCTTTCCATGAAGTCGATGTCGTAGAAGCCCTTGCTATTCTAGGGCCAGAACAAGCTCAAAGAGGACTGCAGGTTCTCGCCGCAGGATTCCCCCTCCAATCGGAAGGAGACCAGTTTGGCAACTCAGACGACTCCAGTCTCATCCCCCCTGAGGAACCCGTATCGGATTCGGCAGGAGACTTGCTCGAACCACTCGAAGACATTATCATCAAACCCTCCGAGGATTTCATCTCCAGCACATCGACCGCTAAGGCAGGAGAGGCTACCACCACATTCAGGAAACCAGAACAGAAAGAAGCCGGAGAGTCCCCGGCCATCCGAACCAGGTCCGTAGCCAAGCGGGCTAACCAACCCCCTCTCCGGCTACATTAATGATGAACATCCTCTCCTGGAATGTACGTGGTCTGGCGAACAAACCTACCAAGAGAAAAATCACCAGCCTTAACAAAACTCACAAGATCGACATTTTGATCATCCTTGAACCCAAAATTCCCTATAAAAGACTCAAATCTATTCAGCTGCAGTTAGGCTTTCCTACGGCCATAGCTGGTAGACACGACATTTGGATCCTCTGCTCGAAGGACGTCAAAATCGGAGTCATTCACGACTCCAAGCAGGCCCTATCTTGCTGGATGGAACACCCTTTGCTCCCCAAGCGCGCCATCCTATCCACAGTCCATGGCAGCTACGACATCGCGGAGCAAAAACACCTTTAGAAACACCTCCTGGACATCCACCTCTACCACAACAACCTCCCATGGCTTTGCATTGACTTTAACGCTATCACCTGTAGAGAAGAGAAGACTGGCGGCCGCCCTCCCTGTCACGCCTCAGAACCAGAATACTGGAGAGCGGGGGCAGACATAGCCAGCTACGTATATTGAAATGGATTCCATCTCGCTATACGGTCACGGCTGTCTAGATACATGAGGGTTTATCTACAAGCCAGCAGTCTCTTAAGGTCATGAACAAGCCTATTGTCTCAATCACAAGCAAGTTAGTAAAAGTTACAAGATGTATGATCATTAAATATACAATAATAAGGCGTCCCAAATATTACATATTCAGCTGATCATGAAGCTAGTCGTTACAAAATATGAGGACTAACAAGAGTTTAGTCATACATGATCAACCCTAGGATCTGTCAATCATGTTACAGCCCGTAGGCAGACAATAAGTAAGTGCAATCGAGCTAAACAGGTGCTCGTCGGCTAAACGCCTCAAAAGAATATTTTTACAATAAAGTGGGAGATCAAAAAAAAAATAAACCCACTCGTTGCCAGGGTTCCGTCTAGTGGCCACCATCTGGCTGGAAGGTCGGTAGATCCTCTGGAGCTGCTCCAAAATCTGGCCATACAAAACCAGCTGGGTCAGACCCCAGAAAGAGCAAGTGCCACAAAGGAAGCTTCACTTAGGAACTAAAACCAGCAATCAGCACAGGAATATAAACATAAATAAAATAAGGACTGGAATAAAAGGAAACATATCAGGATGATATACGACGAGATAACCATGGAACTATTCAGATAGCCAGGTTACAACCCGTAAACCAAACGAGGACCGAGGTTGTAACCCTTCGTCTGAACGGAGCTTGGTTTCTCACCATTTATCGGTAGAAATAAATACAGGCATTCAAGTCGTGCAGCAATCTGGAACAGGATCATGGAAAGACTAGACTGGTTAGACTCCATCCAATCATTTTACGGCCAAGCAAGAACTACGGCTTGATAGTTTAACTAACTAGAGTTGTCACAAGCCTAATTACTAACAAGATGCAGTGAGATTACTCCACAGCCACAAGCCCTGCAGACCATCCAGGTCACCCAGGTCGAGAGATTAGGATTGAATTCAGGTGGGTACATCGTCCAGGAAACGCATGTACCCTTAAGCAGTTTGAAGGGTGCAATACATGACAGTGTGCTGGAAATGTGCCCTACTCGACGGCAGGCTACAGATCCCAAGCGCACCCAGGTAACGGGATTGCCTGTAGCTGGAAAATCTTTTCATGACTAATGTATTAATCTAGTTGTTAACCTTAGTCTATTTTAGTAGGTACTCCTGACCGTGGTACTCAGGAGTCCCCTCCTAGACATGATGCAAGACAGGACTGGATTATTTGTACAAGCACAATAGCCCACGGTGTCCAGGTTATTTATACAGGTTATGTCGTGTCAGGTAGCCGTCGCAACAGCTTATCAAGATATAACAAGTCAGGTTTATCATATCAAGTGTATTTGTCAGGAGTGCGCCACGACGGGCCACTATCAGGTCATGTCAGGTCATTATGTCAAGAGTGCACCATCACGGGTCACTATCATGTCAGGCTCAGTTATTATTTCCAAACATATTAAACAAATCCATGATTATCAAGTTCATGACAAAAGGCGTAAGGATATAAAGTGGACGTTAAATATCTAATAAAATATCATTATACAGGGCTATAGAAGATCAAGGGTAATCAGGCTACGCTCAAGCCAGGCTACGCTCAGGCTAGCGTACGCTCAGGTCTGCGTACCAAAGGATCCATATACTTCCAATGGGAAGCGTACGCAAGGGTCAGCGTACACAAGGGCACGCTCAAGCTACAAGTCAGCGTACGCTCAAGCTAGCGTACGCTCAAGACTTGCGTACGCTCGAGCTAGCGTACGAAAGGGGCCAGCGTACACAAGCTAGCGTATGCTCAAGACACACTGCCAACAGGCAGCGTATCAAGGTGAGCGTATGCTCACTAAAGAGCAGCGTACGAAGGCTAGCGTACGCTCGCTAAAGAGCAGCGTACGAAGGCTAGCGTACGCTCGCTAAAGAGCAGCGTACGAAGGCTAGCGTACGCTCGCTAAAGAGCAGCGTACGAAGGCTAGCGTACGCTCGCTAAAGAGCAGCGTACGACTCAGCGGCATAAGCTAAAAAGCTAGCTCACTGTTCACTGTCTTCTCCAAATGGCAAGAACAGCAAGAACTCTAAAGTTGAATCTAAGCTTCAATTGTCTAAATCTTGGTCAAAACAAGTCCGAATCCAACTTTCTAAAGGTCAAAATTGGGTAGAATGGAATGCTCTAAAACATGGAACCATCAAAACTTGAAAACAAGGAAGTTTAATAGATCAAAACCATCAAAATCCGAAAATATCAAAACTCTAGATCTACAACAATTAAAGCCTCAAAATGGAAAATGGCAAGTTCTAATGTGGTTTAGAATCATGAGGAGAAGCTAATGAAACCATCAAAAGGAGTTCTCTTGTGGAAGCAAGTTGCACTTGCCTATGGTGTTCTTGGTTGGTAGAGAAGAGTAATGGTGGGGGAAGGAGAAGTGAATAAGAATTATGGAGGAGAGAGAAGGTTGGTGGGGATAATAAAGAGGGGGTTGTGGTGGAAATGAAGGAGAAGCATAGGCTAAGGTGTTCCACCCTTGGCCCATGATGAACCAAGCATTGGGCCGACCGAACCAAGCCAACCCAAACCGAGAGTAAACAAGCCAAGCCAAACCAAGGAGATATGCAATTACAAGATAAAATACGTATACGTATTCCAAATACGTAATACGAACAACAGACATTACAACTCTACCCACCTTAAAAGAATTCAGTCCTCGGAATTTAATTAAGAGGCTAGAGGGACAAGAACAAGCTACACTATTCACAGGCAATTATACTAGGCAATCAATCAATCATGCAAGCAAGGAATTGATGGCATGAGGCATAAGAAAGACATTATATCTCACGAGTCAAACAAGTCGGGATATCGCGATCGGATATCATTCTCACGCTCCTATGTTGACTCCCCCAAAGAGTGATGACCCCAAGCAACTCGGACTAACTTGATAGTCTTGTTCTTGAGGATCTTCTCTCTTCGATCCAATATAGACACGGGCCTCTCCTCATACGAAAGGTTGGTACCAACAACCAATTTCGAATGATCCAGGATGTGGCTCGGGTCCGGGATATACCGTCGTAATTGGGATACATGGAACACGTCATGCACCTCGCTTAGCGACGGTGGAAGAGCGAGACGATAGGATACATCTCCTACTCGCTCCAGAATGTCGAACGGTCCTATACCTAGGACTAAGCTTTTCTTGTACGCCGAAACGAATGACGCCACGGTTAGGCGAAATCCTCAAGAATACATGATCGCCGACCGAAAACTCGAGAGGACGCCGATGAGAATCGGCCCAATGGCGCTGGCGATCTTGGACAACTCTAAGATGATCTCGGACTCTTCTGACCACTTCAACTGTCTGAGCGATCTTTTCTGGACCAAGCATTTGTCTCTCCCCAACATCATCCCAGGCTAGCGGGGATCTGCACTTCCTACCATACAGTGCCTCGAACGGTGCCATCTGGATACTGGCCTGGAAACTGTTGTTGTACGAGAATTCTACCAGGTGCAAGTGATCTTCCCATGAACCACCGAAGTCAAGTGTACATGACCGCAACATGTCTTCAAGAGTCTGGATCGTGCGCTCCGACTGACCATCTGTCTGCGGGTGATATGCTGAACTGAACTGGAGACGAGTTTCCAAACTCTCTTGCAAGCTAGGCCAAAAGTGCAACGTAAATCTGGAATCTCGGTCCGAGGTGATACTGACTGGCACACCGTACAACCTGACAATCTGCCTGAGGTACATCTTCGCTAGCTGAGCCGTCGACTGACCAACTCTGAATGAAAGAAAGTGAGCCACCTTCGTGAGCCGATCAACTATAACCCAGATAGCGTCTCTACTAGCTGGGGATCTAGGTAATCCAGTCACGAAATCCATGGTCACATGCTCCCACTTCCATTCTGGAATCGGTAAGGGCTGAAAAAGTCCAGCTGGTCTCTGATGTTCGGCCTTAACCTGTTGGCAAACCAAACACTGAGAGACAAACCGAGCTATCTCCCGCTTCATGCCATTCCACCAGAAGTGCTGACGGATATCACGGTACATCTTCGTACTGCCAGGATGGATGGAATACTGAGAACTGTGCGCCTCTGACATGATCTCCTGTCTGATATCTCCACTGGGTACACAAAGACGCTTACCATGCCTAAGTGTACTATCCTCATGAATACATAACTCTGGTCGTCGTCCTGCTTCACACTCTGCTCTGAGTCGCTGAAGCTTGGAATCTGCCGACTGCGCCATCCGGATCCTCTCGACTATAGTGGACTGAACTTGCATGCTGGCCATTAAGGCCACACTGGAAGGGAGAACAACTTCAATACCCATCTTCTGAAGATCTGCTAACAGCTCTGGTTGCGCTGTTAGGAAATAAACTCCGGCTCTCCTGCTCAATGCATCTGCTACGACATTGGCCTTCCCAGGATGATACTGCAAGCTGACATCGTAATCCACAAGAAGCTCCAGCCACCTCCTCTGGCGCATGTTAAGATCCTTCTGAGTGAAAACATACTTCAGGCTCTTATGATCGGTAAAAATCTCCACCCTGTCTCCATACAAGTAGTGCCTCCACAACTTAAGTGCAAACACTACTGCTGCCAGCTCCAAGTCATGGGTTGGGTAATTCCTCTCATGATCACGAAGTTGTCGTGACGCATAAGCTATTACCTTTCCATGCTGCATCAGAACACATCCTAAACCTCTGCCTGAAGCATCACAGTACACTGAAAATACTCCGGTTCCATCTGGAAGCGTGAGAATAGGAGCTATTATCAATCCTCGCTTCAACTACTCAAAAGAACTCTGACACTCTGCTGTCCAAGCAAACTGCACATCCTTGCGGGTCAACTGGGTCAATGGCGCTGAAATTCGAGCAAAATCCGAAATAAACCGCCGGTAATAGCCAGCTAATCCGAAGAAACTACGAACCTCTGCAACTGTGCTGGGCACTGGCCATGACTCAATAGCCACAATCTTCTGGTGATCCACTTCTACTCCTCCTCGAGTGATGATATAACCCAAGTACGAAATACGATCGAGCCAGAACTCGTATTTACTGAACTTGGCATATAACTGGTGCTCTCTAAGGATCTGAAGAACTATACGGAGATGCTGCTCATGCTTCGCCTCACTCTTGCTGTAGATCAGGATGTCATCCAAGAACACGATCACAAACTGATCCAAGTAAGGCATGAAGATACGATTCATGAGGTCCATGAATACTGTCGGCACATTGGTTGCTCCAAAAGGCATAACAAGGAACTCCCAATGCCCATATCTCGATCTAAAAGCTGTCTTCGGGATGTCCTGCTCTCTGACTCGGATCTGATGATAACCTGAGCGCAAATCAATCTTCGAGAAGACTGAAGCCCCCTTGAGTTGATCAAACAAGTCATCTATCCTCGGAAGAGGGTATCTGTTCTTGATTGTCACTGAGTTCAAGGTACGATAATCGACACATAACCTGGACGTACCATCCTTCTTTTTCATAAGAAGCATCGGGGCTCCCCAAGGCCATCCACTAGTACGAATGAATCCCTTGGTTCTGAGTTCTTCAATCATCTTGTACAATATCTCCAACTCTGATGGCGCCATCCTGTAGACTCTCTCTGATACTGGGGTTGTCCCGGGAATCAAGTCTATAGTGAACTCGATTTCCCGCTCCGGAGGCATACCTGGAAGTTCTTTTGGGAAAACATCTGGAAACTCATCCACTATCCTGGGCAACTGAACTGCTGCTACTGCCATCCGCAATACTGGAGGAGATGACTCAACCTCACCTCGAGAGAAAGAAAACTTCGGCTCTCCTGGAATGCTAAAAACAACCCTACCAATATGGCAGTCTATTCTAGCATACTGGTTCCTCAACCAATCCATCCCTAAGACCATATCATAATCGGCCATCGGGAACTCTATCAATCTAGCGGGAAATTCCCTACTGCTAACTACGATCCGACACGAGGAAAACATTCTATCTACTCCCACAAGTCCGTTACCAGTAAGTATATTGAGCCTTACTGATAATGACTCGGGCTCCAATCCTACCCGTGTCGCGAATCGTACAGACATAAAAGAATGCGATGCACCAGAATCAAATAAAGCTGAAGCTGGAAAGGAGTTGACGAGAATAGTACCTGCCACTACCTCACCTGGTGCCAACTCTTCCTCCATGGCCATCACCATAGCCTGACCATGCCCTCGGGGTGCTGGTCCCCTCTGCTGAAATCCTCACTGCCTGCTCTGACTCAAGGCTTGGGCTTGTGCATGCTGCTGGGGGTTCTGCTGCTGAAACGCCTGGGACTGAGGCGGCAAGGGCCTCGGCAATGGATACTGCTGCTGCTGCTGCTGTTGCTGAACTGGTGCGGGTCCTCTCATCGAAGAACTAGAAAGGTGTGACGAGGATGAACCACCCATGTTCGGGCAGGATCCAACCCTATGGTCTGGTGCTCCACAAGCCAGACACAATCCCTGTGCCCTGCGACATTCTGCCACCACATGGCCTGGCTTCCCACAATGAGAACATCCCACTGCGGAAGACTGCTTCTGCTTCTGCTGCTGAGGGTACGTCGGGGTTGAGTGCTGAACCGACGTCACTGAGGCCGCTCGCCTCGGAGCTCCAATAGTCAAAGCCCTGGCTGCCGGGGCTGGTGCTGAAGTCTGATTCATCTGACCGTGAGATCTCTTTCGACCTCCGGCCCTGTCCACAATCCTATGGGAGGTATACTCGTGCCTCCGGGCTGCTCTCAAGACTGCATCAAAAGTCTGATGCTCAAACTGCTCGACTGCCAACAAGATCTCCAGGTGAAGTCCCTGCTGGAACCGCTGGGCTCTATCATACTCGGTTGCCACCAAGGTGGAAGCAAACCGACTGAGTCTGGAAAACTCGGCCGCATATCCGTCGACCGTCCTGCCTCCTTGCTTCAGATTTGTGAACCTCGTCTGTAGATCGTACCGAGCTACAGCATCAAAATACTTGGTCTGGAATCTCTCCCGAAATACTGCCCAAGCAATAGGGGCTGCTAATCCAACGGCCCGCGCTGCCCACCAGCTGCGGGCAAGATCTAACAACTGCAGGCGCACAACGGCCACCTTCTCGTTCTCTGGAGTCCTGGGTGCTTCTAGAATCACTTCTGTGTCCTGAAGCCATGCATCTGCTGCGATAGCATCTTCACTACCGTCAAAGAATGGAGGGTTCAAGCGTTTGAAGCTGTTGGCAGCGCTGTTACCCTGATGACCACCCCGGGTCAAAGCATCCGTCACTGCCTGGTGCAAGGCATCTTCACGCCGGTCTTGGGAAGCTTTCAAGGTCCTGACGAGTCCTACCAAAGTGCCGTTATCATGTTCTACAGGTTGAATTGGCTGGACTGGTGGCTCTCCGCCAGAAGGCACGACTCTGGAGGCTACTCCGGAATGCTGGGCTTGATCTCCAGGTTGCTGCTGGTCCGCGGAAGGTACTCTGCCTTGCTGGTCGGCAGGTCCACGAATAATGCCGCTGAAGAAGACGACATAGGGAACAATAAGGAAGGACCAGGACAGATCAACGATACAAGCATATGATCAGGACAAGAATCCAGGGATTCAGAAGATATGAGCAGAGATCAAGGACGAATACTGATTGAGACATCTATTCGGTAAACCCTCACATATCTTGATTTACAAGACCTGCATGGGCCACCACTTAAACCATGTCACGCCGCAGAACCAGAATACTGGAGAGCGGGGGCAGACATAGACAGCTACGTATATTGAAATGGATTCCATCTCGCTATACGGTCATGGCTGTCTAGATACATGAGAGTTTATCTACAAGCCAGCAGTCTCTTAAGGTCATAAACAAGCCTATTGTCTCAATCACAAGCAAGTAAGTAAAAGTTACAATATGTATGATCATTAAATATACAATAATAATGCGTCCCAAATATTACATATTCAGCTGATCATGAAGCTAGTCGTTACAAAATATGAGGACTAGCAAGAGTTTAGTCATACATGATCAACCCTATGATCTGTCAATCATGTTACAGCCCGTAGGCAGACAATAAGAAAGTACAATCGAGCTAAACAGGTGCTCGTCGGCTAAACGCCTCAAAAGAATATTTTTACAATAAAGTGGGAGATCAAAAAAAATAAACCCATTCGTTGCCAGGGTTCCGTCTAGTGGCCACCATCTGGCTGGAAGGTCGGTAGATCCTCTGGAGCTGCTCCGAAATCTGGCCATACAAAACCAGCTGGGTCAGACCCCAGAAAGAGCAAGTGCCACAAAGGAAGCTTCACTTAGGAACTAAAACCAGCAATCAGCACAGGAATATAAACATAAATAAAATAAGGACTAGAATAAAAGGAAACATATCAGGATGATATACGACGAGATAACCATGGAACTATTAAGATAGCCAGGTTACAACCCGTAAACCAAACAAGGACCGGGGTTGTAACCCTTCGTCTGAACGGAGCTTGGTTTCTCACCATTTATCGGTAGAAATAAATACAGGCATTCAAGTCGTGCAGCAATCTGGAACAGGATCATGGAAAGACTAGACTGGTTAGACTCCATCCAATCATTTCACGGCCAAGCAAGAACTACGGCTTGATAGTTTAACTAACTAGAGTTGTCACAAGCCTAATTACTAACAAGATGCAGTGAGATTACTCCACAGCCACAAGCCCTGTAGACCATCCAGGTCACCCAGGTCGAGAGATTAGGGTTGAATTCAGGTGGGTACATCGTCCAGAAAATGCATGTACCCTTAAGCAGTTTGAAGGGTGCAACACATGACAGTGTGCTGGAAATGTGCCCTACTCGACGGCAGGCTACAGATCCCAAGCGCACCCAGGTAACGGGATTGCCTGTAGCTGGAAAATTGCTTCATGACTAATGTATTAATCTAGTTGTTAACCTTAGTCTATTTTAGTAGGTACTCCTGACCGTGGTACTCAGGAGTCCCCTCCTAGACATGATGCAAGACAGGACTGGATTATTTGTACAAGCACAATAGCCCATGGTGTCCAGGTTATTTATACAGGTCATGTCGTGTCAGGTAGCCGTCGTAACAGCTTATCAAGATATAACAAGTCAGGTTTATCATGTCAAGTGTACTTGTCAGGAGTGCGCCACGACGGGCCACTATCAGGTCATGTCAGGTTATTATGTCAAGAGTGCACCATCACGGGTCACTATCATGTCAGGCTCAGTTATCATTTCCAAACATATTAAACAAATCCATGATTATCAAGTTCATGACAAAAGGCGTAAGGATATAAAATGGACGTTAAATATCTAATAAAATATCATTATACAGGACTATAGAAGATCAAGGGTAATCAGGCTACGCTCAAGCCAGGCTATGCTCAGGCTAGCGTACGCTCAGGTCTGCGTACCAAAGGATCCATATACTTCCAATGGGAAGCGTACGCAAGGGTCAGTGTACACAAGGGCACGCTCAAGCTACAGGTCAGCGTACGCTCAAGCTAGCGTACGCTCAAGACTTGCGTACGCTCGAGCTAGCGTACGAAAGGGGCCAGCGTACACAAGCTAGCGTATGCTCAAAACACGCTGCCAACAGGCAGCATATCAAGGTGAGAGTACGCTCACTAAAGAGCAGCGTACGAAGGCTAGCGTACGCTCGCTAAAGAGCAGCATACGAAGGCTAGCGTACGCTCGCTAAAGAGCAGCGTACGAAGGCTAGCGTACGCTCACTAAAGAGCAGCGTACGACTCAGCGGCATAAGCTAAAAAGCTAGCTCACTGTTCACTGTCTTCTCCAAATGGCAAGAACAGCAAGAACTCTAAAGTTGAATCTAAGCTTCAATTGTCCAAATCTTGGTCAAAACAAGTCCGAATCCAACTTTCCAAAGGTCAAAATTGGGTAGAATGGAATGCTCTAAAACATGGAACTATCAAAACTTGAAAACAAGGAAGTTTAATAGATCAAAACCATCAAAATCCGAAAATAGCAAAACTCTAGATCTACAACAATTAAAGCCTCAAAATGGAAAATGGCAAGTTCTAATGTGGTTTAGAATCATGAGGAGAAGCTAATGAAACCATCAAAAGGAGTTCTCTTGTGGAAGCAAGTTGCACTTGCCTATGGTGTTCTTGGTTGGTGGAGAAGAGTAATGGTGGGGGAAGGAGAAGTAAATGAGAATTATGGAGGAGAGAGAAGGTTGGTGGGGATAATAAAGAGGGGGTTGTGGTGGAAATGAAGGAGAAGCATAGGCTAAGGTGTTCCACCCTTGGCCCATGATGAACCAAGCATTGGGCCGGCCGAACCAAGCCAACCCAAACTGAGAGTAAACAAGCCAAGCCAAACCAAGGAGATATGCAATTACAAGATAAAATACGTATACGTATTCCAAATACGTAATACGAACAACAGGTATTACACTCCCCCTCTTTCAGCCATGCAAGATTTCAACAACTTCATTTTTAACTCCTACCTCTCCCCCCTCCCGTACACCGACAACGCCTTTACCTGGTGCAACATGCAGGAAGGCGATCGTCATCAATACTCCCGCGTTGACAGGGCCCTAACGAACGCCCAATGGCACAGAATGGAGAAAACCTCTAAGCTCTCACACCTCAACGCTACTGAATCCGACCATGCCCCCCTACTTGTTGGTATTACGAGCAACTCGGGCATGAACAAAAAGAACTTTCGGTTCCTGGAATTCTAGAGCGAACACCCGTAGTTCTTGGGCATCGTCAAGGAAGCTTGGAACAGCGCGGACTCTGCCGAACCCCTAACTCGTGTAGCCAACTAACTCAAAGCCACGAGAAAAGCCCTAGTGGTCTGGAGCAAGCAGGCCTACGGGGACATTTTTTAGGCCATACGTGAGGCGGAGGATGACGTCAATCGAGTGGAGATCAGGTTTATGACCGACAGATCCCAAGCAGCTAGGACTGCCCTTAACCTCACCAAAGCTATCCTCAAATTTCGACTGAAAGTCGAGACAGATTTTTGGAAGCAGAAAGCGAGGCTTAAATGGGACAGGAAGGGAGACAAAAACTCGAGCTACTTCCATGCCTGCGGCAATGGTCGCAGACATAAACTCTCTCTTTACCAAATCGTTGACGCAACCGGGAACATCGTCAAAGACCAAAGGAGTATCCAGGCGCCGGCGGCAGAGTTCTTCTCCCAACTGTTCTCCAAGGAGACAGTTTTCAGAGATGCCACCTTTCTGGAAGAGATTTCCCACCTTATCAGCGACAGCGATAAAATCCAGCTAGAACTTCCTCCGTCCGAGCTTGAGGTGAAAGATACCATCTGGGCCCTTGAAAAACATAGTGCTCCTGGTCCAGACGGGTTTTCCGGGGTTTTTTTACGCACATGCTGGGACATCATCAAGGCGGATATCCTCGCAGCGGTCTCCGCTTTCTTTCAATGAGCCATGTACCCTAGAGCCATCTCGAGCACCAACCTGATCCTCATCCCGAAGAAAGAAAATCCAGAGACTTTTTGTGATTTCCGTCCCATCAGTCTTTGTACCTTCACCAACAAGATTATATCCAAGATCGTCGCCTCCCGCATGTCATGTCTCCTTCCCAAGATCATCTCAGAGGAGCAGAGTGGCTTTGTTAGCGGCAGAAACATCCAGGACAACATCGTGTTGGCTCAAGAGTTAATCACATGTATGAAGTTCCCGACAAGAGGGGGCAATATAGCCATCAAATTGGACATAGAGAAAGCTTATGACAGGCTGGATTGGCAGTTCATGTTTTGGGTCTTCAGAGCCTTCGGATTCTCCGAAACCTGGACCAACATCGTGTGGAGATCGATCAGCAACTCGTGGTTTTCAACGGTGATCAATGGTCAGGCCGACGGCTTCTTCAAATCGAGTCACGGGATCAGGCAAGGAGATCCTTTATCATCCACAATCTTCATCATTACGGCGGATGCCTTGAGCAGGAACCTTAATAAGATGACCCGTACTACCAACTTCCACCACTATCATATCGCCAGTGGCTGCCCGATCATCACCCACCTGGCATTTGTCGATGATATCCTTATTTTCACCTCCGGGGATGTTGGGTCGGAAGATGTTGTCCACGATACTCTCCAGAGATACGTCAGGTATTCGGGCCAGAAGGTCAACCAGGACAAATGTGTCATCTATGCCCACCACAATATCGAGAGAGAGCATGCGGCCACCCTCTCCAACACCACCTCCTTCCCCATTAAGCATCCCCCGTTCTACTACCTCGGTTGCCTCCTCATGTACGGGAGATCCAACGCGGGCATTTTTTAGAACCAGATCAACCGCATCAGGAAAAAACTTGAAGGACGGCATAACGCTACTCTATCACCGGGTGGCAAGATGATCCTTATCAAGCACGTCCTCACATCTATACTCAGCTACACCCTTGCGGCCTGCTCCCCCCCCAAGAAAGTGCTTTATTCGATCGAGAGCATATTTAGCAACTTCTTTTGGGGGCACAGTGACGGCCACGACAAGCATCATTGGGTCTATTGGGATACCATGGCGCGTCCTACCGATGAGGGAGGCCTGGGATTCACCAAACTCTTCTACATCGTTAAATCTTTCTTCATGAAACTGTGGTGGAAGCTTCGCACGACTCAGAACTTATGGACCAGATTCATGAAGGCAAGATACTTCAAGCACATCTACCCGTCGACGGCCATATCTAACAGCAGATCCTCCACGGTTGTGGCGTCGCATGCTCATCGGTCGTTCAATTTTCGAGCCAGTGATGCGTTTTCAAGTGGGCGACGGTGATTCATTGACATTCCTGTAATGATGGGTTGGAGACACCTTACTCCCTAATCCCTCAGAAATCCACAGGTATCGTAAAATCAAGGACATATGGGATCCCAATGTTAATACCTGGAGTTGGATCAAGGTCCGGGAATGGGTCGGTACCGAGGCCGTAGAGCGAATCCGCCATTACGGATTGACGATTGGGACCGAGGCAGACGAGATCCTGTGGTCGGTTGAAGCTACGGGCTCCTTCTCGGTCAAATTGGCCAGAAGAGTGATCCGAGGTACGGCGGTGCCTTTCCCTAGCAGCGCTCCCTTCTGGCAGACATGCATCTCCAAGAAGTGGTCCTTCATCATTTGGAAAGCCTTGAGCAAGATCCTACCCACCGATGACACTCTCAACACTATCGGCTTCAGCCTGGCGTCCGCTGCACATGCTGCACGGACCGTAATTCGAAAACGGTGGACCACATCTTCTGTCAGGGAGACCTACCGGCCAAAGCCTGGAGTATTCTTTCTCAACGCTGCAGGATGGTTCAAGGAGGCGGGTGCTACGATGACCTCGTTAAGGCCTGGGGTTCAGCGTCCCATGGCCACCAGATCGTTGCAGCAGCTGCAATGTGGGTTATCTGGAAGAATCGAAACAAGACGAGATATGAAGGCCATCAATACACCGCAGAACAACTTATTAGGGAGACCATCAGGCAGTATAGTAAGAGGAGATCCCTCTTCCAACACGGCCAGACGAACTTCTGAAACTCCCTCTTATCTGGGGTCTAGCCGTTTTGGGTTCCTCTTCTCCCCTTCTTTTGTCAGTATACGTGTATAGGCTTCGGCATTTTGCACCTTCTGGTATACTTGTACAGCTTCGGATTTTCACCTTTATGGAATAAATATATATATATATATATATATATATATATATATATATATATATATGGGTCCTTCTACAATACATTGGATGTATCAATACATTCCAAAAATTGCATTGAAAAATATGAAAGGTGTTTGTATTGATACATGGGATGTATCAATACATGGGATGAACATCCAATGGTTCAGATTTGTATCCATACATTCCAAAAGGGTGGATGTATTGTAGAATTTTTCATATATATATATATATATATATATATATATATTATATATATATATATATATATATTTAAAAAAAAGCATTTTATTGAAAGCTAAAAGTGGCTCATGAAGAGCGTTACAGACGGGTACTGGGCCTAAGACAAAAGGGCCCTGAGCATCAGGTGCAAAAAGCATACAAAAAATTACAACCATTGCAAAATTTCACAAACTGAAATTTCCAAAATATTCAAACGAGTCAGCTGTCGGGATGTGTGGGCGCGAGGCCTGGGGGCACCCTTCCCGAAGCGAGCGGTGCACGAGGATTTTTCTTCTCTTTTTTTTCGTTGGAAAGGAGGAAAACTTTTTTTTTTGGAAAAAAATGAAGGTTTGAAATACAAAAGGCTCTGCCCCACGTGAATGGCACGAGCCCCAAGGGGTTAGGCTAATGCTGTGGACTGGCGGGCGCGGGCCACGAGGGGGGGGGGGGTCTATATAATATATATATATATACTATATATATATTATATATATATATATATATAGATATATATATATATATAATATTAATATATAATATATAATATATATAATATGAACTATATATATTATATATATATATAATATATATCTATATATATATATATATATATATATAGATAATATATATATATATATATATATATATATATATTATATATTTATATATATATATGGAAATTCTACAATACATCCACCCTTTTGGGATGTAATGAAAATCTCCAAATATATCTATATATCTAATATATCTATATATACTAGTATATCTATATATATATATATCTACTAATAATATATATATATATATATATAATTTTTTTTACGCGGATCAAGATATCCGTCAGCGGAGTCCCGCCGAAACCCCCCCCCTGCACCATTGAATCGAGCGGGGCCCATACGAAGCCACGCAATCCAACGGCCAAGATCGCGGGACTTCAACGGGTATATTATATATATAGATATATATATGGGTATATAGATCTATATATATATATATATATATATAATATATATATATATATAACAAATGACCGCTAGCCTAGTGGATAAGAGAGATGCATGCGGCCCGAGTGGTCAGGAGATCGATTCCCGGTAAGGACGTTCGCCATAATTACCTTCTTTCAAAATATATAGGACCAAGTACTTGAACATGCCAGCTGCACATATACGAAGAATACTC
This sequence comes from Iris pallida, assembly GCA_029216955.1. Lineage (NCBI taxonomy): Eukaryota > Viridiplantae > Streptophyta > Magnoliopsida > Asparagales > Iridaceae > Iris > Iris pallida. Next base: position 8,321,305 of record JANAVB010002795.1, read on the forward strand.
CAATATATGGAATCCTCGTATACGTACATAAGCTGTACATAAAATAATCACAGGCCAGAAGAATATAATAATCTAATCTCATCACAGATCAACACAGAAAATATAAGAGTCCAAAATGAATAAAGGTATCAAAGATAGCCGAATGAACATACTCACTCCAAACAGCTATAAAAATAATCTCATAAGATCGGAGTCCAACCTCCGTAAAATAGAAAGAAAAGGGATGTAAAATATCCACTAAAATGTCTCAACAATGAATACTAGAAATCAGTAAGAACTGCCTCGTCATCAATGTATGAAGGATCCAAAGCCGCTCCGTACTCCTGCGGAAGTCGTCTAATCCTGGAGAGATAACCAGGTCCTCAGCGGGACGTAACAAGATACAAGAAAACACCATGCCATGTAAACTGTGATGTATAATAAAAAGAAAGGGGATGCATGCAATAGGGTTCCTGACCAGTCTACTGTGAATATGCAGCTTGAGAAACAATCCTTCGATGCCTGAGCCCTGGCTGTAGATGGGATCGACATAGTCCCCGTATAGGGCAACAGGAGCTACGTCCATAACATCCGAAGATCGTCCGAGGGCACCATGTGCAAGGGGTACGTCCATAACGTTCTGGGAAACGTCAGAGGGCACCTGGGGTCTGCGTCTCCGGAGGAGCGCACAGGTAATCAGGGAAGTGCAAAGAAGCCCATACATCAGGTATTGTTCTTTCCATCCAATGCCTAGTATCATCACCTCCATGACTGGTATGAACCTCTAGTAACCGCCAAGTCTTCTAACATGCAATTTATTGAGTTACTCCTATCCGTCGCACACTCCTTACGTATCGGTGGCCAGTCGACTACGCAGGTAAGTATCCTAAATGTGACTCACAACACGTGGTAAAGCAAGTATCAGGGCCGTATGAGATATACCAATACCTCATCAACAATGGACGGTCACTAGACTAAGTCAATGCAAAAGAAATAAGCAAAAGGAAAATGACCGATAGAGTCGCTTGCACCCAAGTGCGACTTGGAAGGCTGCAGTAATCCATCGTAATGTGCTCCCACTTCCACTCGGGAATGGGCAGCGACTGCAGTAATCCGGTCATCCTCTGGTGCTCGGCCTTCACTTGTTGGCATACCAAATACTTGGCTATGAAACGAGCTATCTCCTGCTTCATTCCGTGCCACCAATAGTACTGTCGTAAGTCCCGGTACATCTTAGTTCATCTGTGAATAGAGTAAGTCGAACTGTGTGCTCTTCTGCCATAAATTCTTGTCGTAACTCTCCATTAGGAACATAAATACGATTACCACATCGCAATCTCCCATCGGAATGAATCCTCAATCCCGTCTCTCCTACTTCAGTCCTTCTCTAAGCCACCGAAATCTAGTATATGTGGGCAATGTCGCCTTGATCCTCTCTACCAATGATGATTGCACTTGGAGATTGGCTAACATGCTATCTGCTCCAGGCAATAGTACCTCAATACCAAGCTGCTGCAAGTCTCTAATCAACTCCTTCTGCATACTCAAGAAGTGTGCCATGGGCTTACGGCTTAATGTGTCTGCCACACATTAGCCTTGCCCGGATGATAATGTAGCTCGATCTCGTAATCCTTCATCAACTTCAACCAACGTCGTTGTCGCATATTCAACTCTTTTTGTGTGAACACGTACTTGAGGCTCTTATGATCAGTGTGGATATCAACCTTCTCACCGTACAAGTGTCTCTATAGCTTCAAAGCAAAGATAACCGCTGCAAGTTTGAAATCGTGGGTCGATATTTCTTCTCATGCACCCTTAATTGTCTCGATGCGTATGCTACTATGACCATGCTGCATCAATACGCATCCTATCCCTTTCCGCATCGCTATAGATCAAAAATCCTCCCGATCCTGATGGTAGTGTCAAGATAGGTGCAGTGGTCAAGCGCTTCTTTAACTCATTAAAAGTGGCTTGACACTCATCTGTCCATACAAACTCCTGATCCTTGCAAGTTAGTCGAGTCATAGGCCCCGCTATTCGAGAGAAATCTTCTACGAACCTTCGGTAATAACCCCAAGTCCAAGAAAACTTCTCACCTCGGAAGCTGAAGTGGAGCAGGCCATGCCTTGACTGCTGTGATCTTCTTCGGATCTACTGATATGCCGTCTCCAGTAACAATGTGTCCAAGAAATGATACTTCCTTGGGAAAGAAATCACACTTGCTAAGCTTTGTAAAAAGTTGTTCATTCCTCAATGTCCCCAAAATAATTCGTAGATGCTTCTCATGCTCCTCTTGGCTCTTAGAGTAAATCAAGATGTCATCTATGAAGACGACTACAAATTTGTCCAAGTACTGGTGAAAGATCTTGTTCATTAATTCATGAAGACTGCAGGAGCATTGGTCAAACCGAAAGGCATGACCAAGAACTCGTAGTATCCATACCTCGATCGAAATGCCGTCTTCGGAATATCTTCCTTCCGAACCTTCAGTTGATGATAGCCCGATCGTAAGTCGATCTTGGAGAATACTTTTGCTCTACTCAGTTGATCGAATAGATCATCTATGCACGACAAAGGGTATTTGTTCTTCACCGTCACTGCATTCAAGGCTCTATAGTCGATACACATGCGCACTGTCCCGTCTTTCTTAGGCACAAAAAGAACGGGCACTCCCCATGGTGACGCACTAGCACGAATAAAGCCTTTCTCCAATAAGTCATCGATTTGTGTCTTCATCTCTACCAACTCCTTGGATGCTAGTCGATATACTCGGGACGAAATAGGCTCGGCTCCGGGAATAAGCTTAATAGAAAACTCAATGTCTCGTCAGGTGGCAATCCTGGCAATTCCTCGGGGAATACATCCTCGAACTCAGCGATAACAGGGTGTGAGGGGTGTCCTGATCATCATATGAGTCCCCAATGTGGGTGCATCACAACTCTCTTCTCCTTCCCTGGTGAACTCGAACTCCGTCATATTCGGTGGTCTAAAGATGATACTGCCCCAATCGCAGTCTATGAGAGCGAAATGCTGGCTCAACCAGTCCATTCCGAGAACCACGTCGAATATAGCATAGGAATACAAGAAGTCGCGATTTTATCTCTCTACCACTTATCACTATAAGACAAAGTCTACAAACACCACTAACAGGTACAACTCCTCCTCCAGTAAGGATTCTAATATTTTTAGATAAGGGTGTGATAGGAATGCTGTGTCTAGTGGAAAACTAGTGCTATGAATAAATGAGTGGCTCCAGTGTCAAAAATGTAATGGCAGGAAATGAAGCAACTAAAATCATACCTGCTATGACCTCTGCCTCTGTCTCCATATCCTCAATAGCAAGTGAGAATGCCTACCCATAATTCTGTCCTGGTCCCTGAGCTCTGGCATTGTTATATGTACGCCTTGGAGAGGCAATACTGGGCGAGGTGCTCCTGCTACAGGCCGGGGTGCTGGAAGTGCTGGGGCTGTAGGCCTCGGGTTCTGCCGTGCATGCTATCGCCTGTTGCTCCGGACAGTCCTTAGCATGTGCTGGTTGGATCCACATCTCAAGCACAATCCAAGGCGAGTCCTACAGTCATTCTAGAGATGTCCTTGCTTTCTGCAGTAATGGCAAACGGGCTTCTGATAAGGTGAGGGCCTCTGCTGGTGCTGTCCTATGGGCCTTCTGATAGGTCCTCCTGAGTAGCTCGGTCTGGTATAACTGTTGGTGTATGGTGTCTCGATGACTGCTGATGTTCCTTACGAAGAATCTCCTGAGCACAAACTTCTTCCAAGACAGCTGAATAGGAGACTCGAGACTGGATAGTTGTATAAGACTTGAGCTCCGTACAAGCCCCTGATGGAATCTCCTCGCCTTCTCTAGCTCTGTCAGGATCAGTCCCACACCAAATCTACTCAGGCGATTGAATTCTGAGCCATACTCATCAACTGTCATATTTCCTTGCTTCGATGAAGGAATTGGTCGTATAGACCGTCTCGAACATGGATGGGAAAGAATCTCTCATAGAATAGATCATAGAACTCCTTCCAAGTGATCCCAGTACCTAGTCGCCTTTCTTCTGCCTTCCACCAGTGGTGGACATTATCTCTAGTAGTAGATCCACTGCTGTCATCCAATCTCGAGCGGGCAACTGGGATGCCTTCAATAACTTCTATGTACTAATAAGCCACTGTGACACCTCTAGCGCTTCTCTGTTCCTCTGAAGGGCTTGGGATTCATGTCAGTGAAATTTTTGATAGAGCCTTCATAAGGATGAAGAGCCGGTACTGGTACTGGGGATACAGGTGGAGTTCTAGTCATTGCTACCATCATAGTCTGTCTCATCAGCTTAGTCTGCTGCCACTGAGCCTGCATCATGGCGTACATAAACTGGGAAGTAGGGCTCCCATCAGTCGGTGGTGGAGGCATCTGAGGTACCGACTGTGGTGGAAACTGCTGAGGGAATGGTGGTGGTGGAGGCAGTGGTACATTCCTCCCGGTGGTATGGTAGTGGTTTGTCCAGCCTGGCTGACTGGGGGTACTGCGATCTCTGGGTGCACCATCGTCGGAGTCGAGTAGGATACGACTGTCCAGGCTGGTACGGTCACCTTAGTCATTGGAGGATTCTGTCCCTCCGGGGTAGCCTCTTCACCAGATGTGAGGGCCAAGACAGAAATGTGTCCGCTTCTTAGATTCATACTGGTGGCACGAGGAAGAATAGGACGATGTTAGGAGAGGTTAGATATGAGGTAATTCAAGTAATCAAAGGAATTTGAAAAGATTGAAAGTCAAGGGAAGTAGTAGTTCTGGATGAGATAGTATTCCTATTCCTATATGAAGGCTTGCTGGGCACAGTCATGTAACCCAACAATATTTTTTGACCTGCATAGGCCACCACAAAAATATGTAACTCCCAAGTCCCAAATACATAGGACCAAGTACGTAAAAATGCCAGCTGCACATATACGAAGAATAGTCCAATATATAGAATCCTCGTATATGTACATAAGCTGTATATAAAATAATCACAGGCCAGAAGAATATAATAATCTAATCTCATCACAGCTCAACACAGAAAATATAAGAGTCCAAAATGAATAAAGATATCAAATAGCCGGGTGAACATACTCACTCCAAACAGCTATGAAAATAATCTCACAAGATCGGAGTCCAACCTCCGCAAAATAGAAAGAAAAGGGATGTAAAAATATCCACTAAAATATCTCAATAATGAATAGACTAGAAATTAGTAGGAACTGCCTCATCATCAATGTATGAAGGATCCAAAGCCGCTGCGTACTCCTGCGGGAAGTCGTCTTATCCTGGAGAGATAACCAGGTCCTCAGCGGGACGTAACAAGATACAAAAAATACCATGCCATATAAACTATGATGTATAATATAAAAGAAAGGGGATGCATGCAATAGGGTTCCTGACCAGTCTACTGTGAATATGCATCTTGAGAAACAATCCTTCGACGCATGAGCCCTGACTATAGATGGATCGACATAGTCCCCGTATAGGACACCAGAGGACTACGTCCATAACGTCTGAAGATCGTCATAGGGTACAATGTAAGGGGTACGTCCATAACGCTGGAAAACGTCATAGGGCACCTGGGGCCTGCGTCTCCGAAGGAGCGCACAGGTAATCAGGGAAGTACAAAGAAGCCCATACATTAGGTATTGTTCTCCCCACCCAATGCCTAGTATCATCACCTCCATGACTGATATGAACCTCTAGTAACCGCCAAGTCTTCTAACATGCAATTCTATTGGCAGTTACTCCTATCTGTCGCACGCTCCATACGTATCGGTAGCCAGCCGACTATGCAGGTACGTATCCTAAATATAACTCACAACATGTGGTAAAGCAAGTGTCAAGGCCATATGAGATATACCAATACCTCATCAACAATGGGCAGTCACTAGACTAAGTCAATGCAAGAGAAATAAGCAAAAACATGAAAACGACCGATAGAGTCGCTTGCACCCAAGTGCAACTTGGACGCACGATTTTATTGACAACAAATAAAAAATGCTAAAAATAACAACTAAAAAAGAATATGTAAATCACAGAGTAAGGTGGCAAGGTATCTTGCCTGTAGTACAGAAATAGCAACTCCAAGCAAATAGTCACGTCAGCAATAAACCTTAAAGTCCACGAACGGCTTCGGATGCTGAAACAAACATCAAGAACATTCCTGGTGTAAAGGATATCTCTAGGAAATGCTTGTCCAGAAGTCCAATTCTAGAACAGGGGCAAAATCGTAATTTTGGGTCAAAACGATATCTACCGTTGGACCCATTTTGTACCAAAATGCGTGCCATTGTCTACGGTCTCTAAAGTCGTCAAACTACATGTCTACGGATCCGGTTTGAGGAGAAGAACCCAACGGTATATCCAATTTTGGATTCCGATGAGCCATGCACAAAATCGCCCGTTGGGTCGGGTTGCGGGCCCGCCAATTTGGCGTTCCAATCAACCTTCTCAGAATTGGAACAAGCTGGCATACATGACCAGAAAATCGATACGGTTCTGATGGCACAAGTTTCGCGTCGATCCGACGAACTTTCACGAAGTTATGGTCAAGTTTGAAAAAGGTCGATACGCGGGTATCTCGACATACGCACTGATTTCATCGCGTACGCGCAACGAAATTGAGTTCCGTCTGTTCCCACACGTCGGCAACATCCATACGTGCCTTTCGATGCATATAGTGCACGACCATGTTATCCGGTTTGTCGGGGCGCACGCCGTATCGGTTGATTTTCATAAAAAAAAAATTAGTTCTAAACATGATTTTTCTTCTAACTTTGCAATCAAATAACTTTCTTCATAGTTGAAGAAATTAAGTTCACAAGTTGGGTTCTACTCTCGTATATGTCATCTTCCTCTGTTTGAAGTTTGTTTTGAAAACTCAAAGTGTTTGGCTTGAAATTTGACTTCCAAGTCAGGGTTCTAGGATAGCTTACTGTTCTGTTTTAGAACAGGTTTGGGGCTAACTTCGCCTCAATTTTTCGAGCACGTCAGAAAGTCGTTTCGAGATTCATCTGAGTGATCTCGAAGAGGGTCATACAGGGTCTCTATAGCAGTTCACAGATCGCAAATCGGCCGAGTAGATTCGAAGAAAAATTAGTAGGAAGGGGGGTACTTGTCGGTGTGCTCGAACAGAGAAAACTTTGTTGCTGTCGATTTTTCGCAGGTTGGGGGGTCTCCGGCGCTGCTCCGACGATTGCAGGTGGACGAGAGGAAATGCCTGGGGTCGACGCTTACTCTGGGTCGAGAATTTGCAGGGTAATCGCAGGTTCAGAGTTCCCATTCGATTTCGAGAGTCGGGTGTATATACTCGGATCTCCAAATCCGAGATGGCTTTATCTATCCAATTCGATTCAAGTTTGAATCTGGATTGATAACAATCCTATGGGGAATTTGATTTGGTTTCATAAGAAAAGATTGGATTTTGATTCTCGAAATCTCTTTTCTTGCACTCGGCTACAACAGGAAGTAACAGGGGTTCGGGTTAGAGGTGGCTACTGTTCACTTGGTAAACAGTAGCGCAAGTTCCTTTTCTTTTCCTTGCAATACTTATATATATATATATTATATATATATATATATTAATATATATATATATATATAATACATAATTATATGGGTTTCCTATAATTTCCTAGTTTTTGTAGGAATCTCAAATACACTACATAAAATTAAGTATTTATGCATTAATCATATAATTTCAAAATATTTTTATATAATTCTTATAACAAATATATATGCTCATGCATACAAGTAATTAGATCAATAATTTCCATTAATAGTAAAAATCCTAAAATTCTCTAAACTCAATAATCAATCAATACAATGCCACTAGATATTTGTGAGCAGTGTATATACTGTATAAATCATAATACCTATACTCCTATATAGCACCTTTATATATAAAAAACAAATTACTAAAATATTATAATTCTATATTAAATAAAAAATTAATATAATATAAGGAGTTTACACCATATAAGATTGAGGCAGTTGCAACGTGGCTAGTGTCTACGTCTATTTCGGAGGTGAGGAGTTTCTCGGACTTGTCGGATGCTATCGGTGGTTCGTAGAGAATTTTTCGAGGATTGTTGAGCCTATGACGCGATTGACGCGTAAGGAGCATGCTTTCACCTGGGCAGCAGAGTGTCAGACGGCTTTTGATGAATTGAAAAAGCATTTGACGATAGCACCGGTGTTGACTCTTCCTTCAGGGTCAGGAGGCTTCGTTGTATACAATGACGCATCCGACATTGGATTGGGATGTATCACGACCCGCACCCGGATATACGGGTACGAATACGTGGGCCACGCCCACCTACGCCGCAGTTTCGGCGGTAGTGCGCTGTCAAGTATACTATACTAACTACAACATCTAAGGATCCATAACTAGAAATGTACTCATGTCATATCACGAAAACTAAGGAAGATAAGACAAGAATAATAACAATATCACTAGAACAACTAGAATCTACAATGATCATAAGACAGGAAAATAAAGAAGGAACAACATAACTACCAGGCAACTCACATAGAAGAATAGTGAGATCCACCTCAGCTAGCAACATCATGAAGTCCAAATACTGAGGGCACAACTACTCCTAAAATTTTGTCAACATATCCAGTCAGGATGGAACGAGTACATATATCTCATAACAGATCTCAAGATAGGATAAAGCCATAAGACTGCAAATAGAGCATATACAATGAAATCATGGAGTGTACATATATGTATCATGGCATGGTAAGCTGTAGAACTAGAGCTAGAACAGAAAGTAGAACTGATCATGGTATGTACACAAATCAGGGTAAGCCATCTATCCAATGTGTGTGAGTAGTAGTTTTAACTTGTGATCGGCTTGGGCACCTGTAAGTAACTGGACTAGATAGTCATAAGTACGGTATATGACTAACACTGTTCGAAAATACAGGATGGATTTGATCACAGGTATACGCTACTACTCCCTCACCTCCAACTGGTAGAATGGATCCAAACAGGACACGTCACTGCACGAGATTCTATAAGAAGGGAGCAAATCTTCTCTAGAATCGGTGACCATATATTGCGCAAGAGCTACAAGGGAGCTTGCACAATATATCCCAAGCTAACAAGGAGTAACATCTCTCGTCGAGATCCAGGAATACCAATCCGTGAGAACCATGTGTCAGGAATAAGTATATCTACACTAAGTACATGAATCATAACAGTTATCATAAATTGAGAAAAAGTTATCAGAGAATGTACTCGTCTGCGATCTGGTGGAATATGTCAACTGAGTCCTAGAACAGTGCCTCGAGGACCTATAGATGGAATACTGTATCAATATAAGGGTTTGGAAATAAAATCAAGTCATACTAAGTCAAACTAGGTCAAGGCAAGTCAAACTAGGTTAATCTAAGTCAAGGGTTGACTTACAGTTGACTTTGGGTCGACCGGTCAACTTCAGTCAAGTTTTGGTCAATTTTAGGCTACGGTTGACTTTCGATTGACTTTTGGTCAAAATAGTCAACTATGGTCAACCAAGGTCAAAACTAGTCTAACCTAGGTCAAATGTTGACTCTACTTCGACGTTCAGTCAAAGTAGTCAACCATGGTCAAGCTGGGTCAAAGCTAGTCTCTATAAACATCCACAGGGTCAACACATTCAATTTCAGTGATTGTGAAATCACTGGAATCGATGGATCTCGAAATACAACCAAAGGAGAAAGATTATAATATGGTAAAAACCTACAGATGTTGTCGGATGGTGAAACAACCATTACCAACGTGTCCAGAATGGTCAAATCAGCTAGGATAGCCTATCCATAAGTCCAATTTGGACACAGGGGCAAAAAGGTAATTTCGGGTCAAAACGGTGTCCGTACCGGACCCGCTTTGCACCGAAAAATGTGCAAGAATACTAGTCCACTAAACCTAACAAATTATATGTCCACGAATCCAGAATGACGATATGAACCCAACGGTATATCCAGAATTGGATTCCGTTGACCCGATCTCAAATTGGTCCGTTGACCAGGACATTAAAATTCTGATTTGCATGAAAAAACGTATCGGAGCCAATGTCCTCAAAACTCAGCAAATTATATGTCAACGAGTCTAGAATGATGATACGAACTCAACGGTATATCCGAAATTGGATTTCGATGTGCCGAACTCAAAATGACCCGTTGACCCGGATATTGGTATCCGACTTGCACCGAAATGCGTGCCAGAACCAATGTCCACTAAAACCTAACAAATTATATGTCAACGAGTCCAGAATAACGATACGAACTCAATGGTATATCCAGAATTGGATTCCGATGAGCCGGCGTCAAAAAGTCCTATTGACCCAGACTATGGGGCCCGTTTTGTACCGAAACGTGCCAGGGCTCACGTCCTCCAAATCTAACAAACTTTATATAAAAACGTACCAGAACGATGCCACGAGTCTACTGGTGGTGTCAGAAATTGAATCTGGAGTCCCAGATTCAAAAATAGAATTTTACAAGTTGGAAATTACGAATTCAGACGGCCAACTTTGGCGTCGAATTCAACCAATCAAACGTGCTCACAATGAAACAAAACTGGAGGGGTAGGAAGAGGGTTATACCAGCTTCGCATAGGAACCAGTAGCAAGCCAGACAGAGCTGCGATGGAGGAGATACGAACCGACGAAGTTGGCTCTGCAAAACTGTCCAAAAATAACACAATTTAAACGGTCAACTTGGTGGCCGATTTTGATGTATCAAACGACGAAATTAACGGGTGAAATTTCAGGGGAGTGAAGAGCTATATATCGAGATTGTAACGGAGCAAAGAAATCGTAGATCCAATGGTCGGATTGTCCAAATATCGGTACAAAGTCGCTGCCCGAAGTACAAATTCTGAAACTTTCCCGCGCGCGTCGACGGAACTCCGTGCAAAACGCACAAATCGGACGTTTCTCGTGCCGGGGAAGAGGCAGCGCACCACGGGGGCCTGCCCGGGGGTGCGCACGGCCAAGGGGGGACGACCACGGCGGCGGCGGCCGACGGCAGCGCCGTGCGGCGACGCGGCGGCGCGCGACGGCAGCCCGCGCACGCGCGCACCGGCCACTTGCTGCGCTGCGATGGCGCACCGGCCACTTGGTGGCGCACGACGGCCAGTAGGTGGAGGAGGTGGTGAGAGTGATGGTGGTGGTTGGTGGTGATGGTGTTCATGGAGGTGGTGGTGGTTGCTATGGTGTTGGAGGAGAGGAGAGAAGAGGAGGAGGCTGGTGGCTGGGGCTGAGCTCGGCCAGGGTGGTGGCTGGTGGTGGCGCTCAGGAGGATGAGCTCGGAAGGAGGAGGAGATGGCCATGGTGATGGTGTTGGTGGTTTGATGGTGAGGGTGGTGGTGGTGAATATAATGAATGAAGAAGGAGAAGAAAAAATATGAAGAAGAAAAAGGAAGAAGGAGTTGAGAGGGTGTGTGTGTGCTGCTCGTACACGTGAAGGAGGGGTGCTGATGATGTGAAGAGAGAGAGAGAGATGTATGTATAATATGTGTGAGTGTAGATATTAATATAGAAGAGAGAGAAGAGATTAATTTTGTGTGTGAGTGTGTATGAGTAAATAAATGAGAGAGGGAGAGTGAGAATGAGAGAGAAAATAGAGAGAGGGAGAGGTAGGTCGGCCACACATGGGGGGAGGGGTGATTAGCTGTGAGGGGATTTAGAGAGAGAGCGAGAGTATATTATATTATACATATATATATATATATATATATTATATTATATATATATATATATATATATATATATATATTATATAAATAGAGAGAAAATTTAGATATTTATATAAAAGAAATATTTTTGAGTAGAGAAGATGCAAATACAATAGTGGGGTGTCTGGGTAGTCACGAGAGGACAACATGGAGCTTGGGTTCGGGTTCGGTCGAGCCAGGTCGGATCAAAATCGGACATGGTGAAATATTTGAATTAAAATAGGTATTTATGATCATGGAAAACTAAGTAGCATGTGGGGACTCTAATAAATGGGACACAAGTGTCATGCGGGTAGTAGGCTCAATGTGGGCCATGTCCATATTTGGGGTTGACAGGTTTGGGTCGATAGGGTATCCATAATTCAAGTCGAAAAATAATATGACACCGTGGGGTGAATTAAAATCGGGTCACGTGTCAGAAAAGTTGTGTGAAGAAAATGGGGCACAAGATGGTGTGTCTGAATGGGACACGAAGAACATAGGTGAAGAGTGTCTCGAGTCGATCATGCATGAAAGTTGGTTTCAAGAAAAAGACTAGTATGGTGCTCCTAAATTAAAAGTCATGGTTGTCACGACCCGCACCCTGTGTAGGGGCACGAGAAGTGGGTACGTCCAGTCTACGCCGCAGTGTCGGCGGTAGAACGCTGTCCTAGGTTCAATCATCTAACAATAAAAGGTACCTGTACAGTATATACACTCCGAATGGAGGTGACATAACAGAACAGTCTCAATCACATCTAAGGCAGATACAAATAGTAAAGGTAATAGAGAGATCAAAAGCACAATGTAATACAAATAAGAGACAGAAAGTCTAAGTGTCTAAGATAACAACTCAAGAACATCCAGCTCAATACATATCTCTAAATATACCAACATCTCAGAAGAACAACTGAAAATCAAATAACACAATACTGAAAGAAAAACTAAAGCCTAGCTATCTAGTCTAGACTCTGGGAGTAGCATCCTGTGTAGCAGCTGGGTCCTCCAGAGGAACCAGGTCGCAGGTGTCGTCTAAGCCTGCTCCGTAATAAGTGGTACATAGGGCCTCCTCCTCATCCTCTGTAATATTTTCAACAGGTCCAGTCAGGACAGGAGCGAGCACAGTACATCTCAACAGTTCATAGCAGGTTAGAAAATATAATCATGCAGTAAAGTAATATAGATACTGAAGGAAATGCAGTATGTAATCAGAGAGAAACTGTAATAGAAATATCTACTATACATAGAGAACTAATAGTGACTAGTGAGTCAGAGTAAAATATAAACATGTGAATGGCATAGGAGGTTCATGACTACAGCTAAGGGAGTGATTCATGACTACAGCTACTTGGATAATATTCACATGTCTATTTCTACTCCCCCAACCCCAATCAATACACAAAGATCCGTTCAAGTTATGTTAAGATTCGTGAAACTTCACATGGCTCATAAAATGAGTGATACGTGAAGGTGATTCATGGGGCTCTTTGAACAAGAGAGTACATGTGTCACAGGCAGTTCGTGAATCAGAGGAAGCATAGAGATACGTGATGATTCGTGAAACGCACAAAATATGCTGTATCCGATGCTCCCGAGGGGGATAACATCTCATGAAAGGATCTATATAGTACCAATCCTGTGACCAACGTGACAGTATCAAGTAAAGTAATTTAAAGCAGGAAGATAATTCTAAGCAGGATATGAAATGATCAGAGAATGTACTCGCCTGTAACTGGTGAATCTGAGAGAATATAGACTGTCCGAGGAGTGGTATCTGTCTCCTAATCAGAACAGCACAAGTCACAACAAGTCCAGAATAGTAAAATGGAGTCCTACTATGCATTCTACATGATTCTAAGTCAATCTAGGCCAAAGTCAACTCTTGGTCAACTTTGGTCAACCCTAGAAGTCAAACTAGGTCAACCTAGTCTAATCCAGTCTAAACTCAACTAACTAGGTCTAACAAATCATGCTAGGCTCTAACAAGGCTATACTAGACTATACACAACATTTCAAGTATACATAATGGCACAATATGAACTTTCTCCCAAACAAACTCCATGTGCCTACTATCATGGCATCCCCCAAATTAATACACAATGTAACCCTCTATATAAAACCGTATTCATATGTATAGGAACACACATATCACAATGTATCTATTAGCCTACATATACAACACATTGCAATATATATATAGACACATACATTAGAGGTTCATTTATGAACTCTACTTTAGTTAGGCATATATGAAACATGGGAATTGTATATGGTACACATGAATTGGTGTGTGTGTAAACAAGCAGCTGTGTTTTACAGAAATTAAGAGTGTGTGTGTACATGGGATACATATCAATGTGCAGGAAATAAATGTGACAGTGATACATAAGACAGTGTGTGTGTGTCTGTGTTAGCAGGCAGTAAAAATCAGTGAAAGAGAAGACTGTGTGTGAGCATGACAGTGAGCAGGAATACATTGGCAGGAAATAACAGTGAATAAGGGAGGAAGGTGTGTGTGCAAGGCTCATAAAGCAGTGCAACATTCCAGTGTACATGTGTCTAGTGTGCAGGAAACTACAGTAAGGAAGAAAGGACATGTGCACAGGAGTAAAACAAAGAATAGGAAGATGGTGTGGTGTAAGTGTACTTACGTGTTTGCAGGAATCATAGCAAATTAAATCAGTGAAGAAAAGAGGGAAACATGTGTGTATGTGCCTGTGGTGTGAGTGTGTGAGATGAAGGCAGGAAAACAGTAAATGAAAAGGAAACTAGTTAATACCAATCTCAGGTTTTAATACCAACTGGAAACTCAAATCAAATGGGAAGAAAGGAAGGGAAACCAATACACTGCCTCTTCCAATCTCAGGTTTTGCATAACCCAAATGACAGGACTCAACAGTGAGCTACTCACTGAAATCTCAGGTCAAGTAGGAAAAGGAGAAAAAGAAATCAATTCATTGTCCCTTTCGCCAAACTCAGGTTTTATACAAACTGAACATAACATCCTATCTCAGGTTTTACAAATTAACCCACAACCAAAACATCAGTTCAATGCATTTAACATTCCAACCAACCCACATGCCAATCCTCATAACACACCATACCATTTCAAATCTTGAATGAACATACTTAGCTAACATGATAGGTAACATGGGGGATCAAATTTAATTAAAAAAACACAGCAGAACAGTGGATTAAATAGGTTGGAAAATTAACAGGAATGCAGTATCAGCCATGTATCAGTGAACAGTCATTTGAACCTATCTTCGAGCCAAAACACCACCTTAATCCAAACAAATATGTAACCCTATATAAACAGGGATTAAACATGGTATTTAGGATCCAAACCATCATTAAAACATAATTTAAGAATATTAAAAATGATTAAACAATAGAAACCAACTCCAGAACACTCGACTACACAGTGTGTCCCGTGCACACATGATTCCGTGTCCGACACGACACGAGAGCATCTCAGATTTGGAGGAACTCATGTCAGTCGTTGCCCCTTGGCCCACGCTAAGTGGCATGACCTAAGTCGCCGTGTCCATCGAGGAATCCACCCCGAGAGGCAGGACACGCTGCCTGTGCGCGCGTGCGCACGCACCCTCGTGTGCACGTGTCCAGAACGACACGACGGGACACAGGAACCACCTCAGTGTCCCAAAAACGTGTAAGCGACGACAAAACAATGATTCCTATTCAAACACAAATCAAAATCAATACAAATGCTCATTGAGGCATTTTGTCAAACACCTAAGACTAGTGACTGATACGTGTCCGATACGGACACGTACAGTGCTCAAACCCTAGGGTTACCTATTCCTACAGCTGGGTTATGCCTATGGGTCCCTAGATGTGGAATAATACAGAGTTTCATTGAGTAATAGAGAAATTACCTATGGTTGCACAATCCTCAAAAAGACTCAATAGAGAATGGTTCTCCAAGCTCCAAAACTCCCTCAAATTGTTGTCTTCCTGCAAACAAATTATACCAGCAGCAAGAGGGGGTTTTAGGTCCTAATGAAATTGGTTTGAGGGAAAAAGGAATTAAATTAGATTTTTAATGAATTTTGGAAGATGGAACTCACCTCTTTCCTTAGAACTTTTGAAAGAACCTTAAAAGAGGCTAGCCCTAAAAACTAGGAGGGACTATATAGTGGGGGAATCCCTAGGTTGATTGGACAAAATGTTTGGGTTAGGGTTTGGGCACTTGACTAATGGGCTTTGGGCCTATTTGGCTAACTATTGATTTATTGGTTAAACACAAGTCATAGCTTATGACTTAAAACTCTACTTAAGTCAAATAACCATACTTTAGTCAACTATTGTCTAACTAGGGTGGCATGACCTAATCAAGACCAAACTCAACTAGGGTTAGCTCCTAGGTTAGTCTACCATGGTCATTGCTAGTCAAAGTCAACCTAGTCAACCCTCATCCAAACAATTCCAAAATAAATTCTAAAAATTCTCATAAATCATAATAATTCAAATAAATCCTAAAATGCCCAAAACCCTCTAGGCTATGATGTACTAGTCAAACATCCTAATCACATGGCTAGGCTCTAAGGTTACACTAGTCAAACACCAAAATCATAAGTCATAATTTAAAACAGTTTTAAAGTAATTAAAAATTATCAATAATCATATTATCATTTAAATTAAATAAATTAAAATACAAAATTTCAAAATTACCCTTATTTTAGAAACTGGGTGTTACAAGTCTACCCTCCTTAGAAAAATTTCGTCCTCGAAATTAAAATGGTAGTAGTCTCCTAGGTCAAACACCGCACAATCAAAGTCTCAAACACACCGTCAGATAATCATATGCGTCTGGCCAAAATCATGATACTCATTCTTCTCATGCTAGTGAGCAAGGCTATGATAATCACAGAGTCCTCGACTAAGGTA
>JANAVB010002795.1:8515955-8538455 GCA_029216955.1 Iris pallida
AAAAAATTTTGAGTACATCACAACCAAAATCTGGCGAATGATTTTGAAACAGTTTTTTTGAGATCCCATCGTAAGATTTCACCCGCATAATTGGAACAAGCTAAGCTTATGAAGCAATCCGGGATGACGACTTCAGAGGTATGGAATTTATTTGTCCACCAGAATGGTGGCTGGGATAAGGTTGAATGGACGAAAAGAGATTTATACAATACTTTAGCTAAAGATAGTAGAGCACTAGACGATGTGATGCTACGACAACACTTATATTTCCTCAAGCTAAGGAGGGCATTGACCCAGATTTCTTCTACGCGTACAAGGTAGATGAAGATTCCAGATTGACCCATCTCTTTTGGGCTAACGGTGCAAGTCGATTCGATTACGAATTGTTTGGAGATTTACTAGCATTTAATTCTACATATAAACAAAAAGATGTCAAATATCGTCGGTGGTTCTAGTGGGTACACACAATCATGCAATGACTTATGTGTTTGGATTTGCATTGATCCATAATGAGTCTGTTGAGACATATTTTTGGGTTTTACAAAAATTCCAATAGTGTATGAATGACAAATTACAGAGACAGTTCTCACGGATGGTTGTAGATCTATGAATAAAGCAATTAAGGATTTAATGCCCAGCATAGTTAATCGAACGTGCTTATGGCATATCCTAAACAATTCAACCAAACATGTACACCGAGATGGTTTTGCAAAAGAAATGAGTATTCTGATTAAAAGGTACAACTCACACTTGGTACTTCACTTTGAAGTATGTTGTTGTTACAATATTAAAACTTTAGTTATTGTCCATGTTTTCTAAATATGTACTATTCAGTCGTAGAATTTGAAAACCGTTGGCAGCAGATGCTAAGGGATTATAATGTAGGGAACAATGAGTAGACCTGCATTGTACAAAACGAGGGAGCGATGGGCGGACACATTCCTACATAGAAATTATTTTGGTGGTTTTACTGCAACAAATAAATGTGAATCAATGAACACATTTCTGAAAGGATTTTTGAATGAGAAGCTGCCACTATGGAAGGCCCTTCAACATTGTGACCACGATTTGACGGCCTTACGTTACGGCCAGATGAGTAAGCATGTCACTGATAAACTCTCAACAATTGTTATGAAACAAACTAGCATGACCGTAATAGAAGATCAATTTACACTAAAAAAGTTTATAAGGTAAGAAAGGAAATCACACGTTCTGATAAATATACTATTCTCCACCATCATTATAAGAGATGCAGAAGTTTGTACTATCCAAAAGTATTTGTCGCCAAACAGTATCAACCGAAAGGTTACATTTTATCGTGTCGACAACATAATAAACTGTGACTGCTTGTGGATGGAGAACAAGGGGATTCCTTGTAGGCATATTTTTCGCAATGAATAGATTGCAATTGGCAGATATTCCAAAGAACTTGATAAAAACTCGTTGGCTCAAGGATTGGATAGAGAATTATCTCTCCAACCTGTGCAAAAAGGAGATTCATCCATCCCAGACAGTATTGAGAGCAGAAGGTAGAGTGGTATTAATGAACAATTTAATTTGTTTACTATTATTGTAAAAAATCAAGCAAAATTTAAGAAAGGGAACATAGTTGATTTCATCTGTGCTGATTGAGTTACAAAAAATGGTAACCAATATTGGTGAAGAAGAAAGAATGGCAGCTGATGCAGTTATGGAGTGCATGAATCTTTTAAAGAGCCAAATCCGGTAGCAACAAAAGGAAGGCCTTCTCAAGGAAAACCAAGCCAGGCTAAAGTAACTCAGACTATCCCCAAGCCTAGAATTTGTCAAAAATCAGGTCACATTTTCGTAATTGTAAAATACGGAAGCGAGATAGAGACAAAGAGCCAATGTAATCAATGAACCTTCGTTGATTTAATTATCATTATGTACTATTTTTTTCTTCTTTCATTTACCCAACTTTTTTTACAATTCTTCGTCAATTTAAAGGAGAACGACAATTCTCCGTCAATTTTAACACGGAGAATGTCAATTCTCTGTCAATTTAACAAGGGAAATGGCCATTCTCTGTAATTTTAACAAAGTATTCAATTTGACTTAAATAAATACCGAGTATTACCATTTTTTATCAAATGTAGGTCTTAGCTTAGTTGGTTATACTATTTGGCTTTTACATGGAAGACCTAGGTTCGAGTCTGTTGTATGGGTTCTGTAAAAAATTTCTATTGTTCATTTTTTTGGGTGTTATTATATGCTTTTTACAAAGTATGGTACATTTAGGATAAAAAATGGCCATTCTCCGTGATATTAAAATGGAGAATGGCCATTCTCGTGATTTTAACACTGAGAATGGCCATTCTTCCGCATTCTAACACGGAGAATGACAATTTTCTGTCAATTTAACAAGGACAATGGTAATTCTCCATAATTTTAACACGGAGAATGGTGTTGATGGACGCATTGGCCAGTGCTCCATTGGGCGCATCAGTATGAGGTGCATGGTGTTGACGAACGCATCTGCTGCATGGCCCGTCTGTTGAGTTCTTCGAGGCATTGATGGCACTCTGACTTGAATTCGAAGGGGCAGATCCATTTTTATGAATGCCAAATTATTGAATTGAATTCGAAGTGACTGCCACTTGGCGCATGAGTACGAGTTGTCCTTGCCAATAAATGGCAGTACTGTAGGGAGAGTTTGTTCTCGTTTTACTTAGCTTTTCTTGTGGTGATAGACTCGACCGATCCCCTTGGCAAGACGCTTTCCTGTGGGTTTTTGATCTCCTCGTTCGAAGAGGCTTTGGTGGTGAACTCCTTCAGAAGATGAGATGCGCCGAGTGGATTGTCCTTGTTTATGCACTTCATCGACTGTGTGCCATGATGTTGGTTACTGGGTTCGGGATTGCCGCGACCCATTTTTGTTATGCATGAAGAGCCACATGTTGTCGAAGGTGCCTGTTGCATCCAAAGATCGGGGTCGGCTTGTCTTAGTTTTTATTAGGCTGGAAGAGCCCCAGGTTTTGGGTTGATTGCCAACCCACACTTGGTCGAAGCGCCCGCACGTTGACGAGGAAATGATTCGCTCTGACGATGCACGATGATGCGCCTACGCAGAGATGCTGAAGTGATGCGTAAAACCCCTAAATTTCTACTATATTTTTATCGATTTTGGTACTGATTTAAAATTTTTATTGTACGTCGCGTAGTCGTATTGTACGTCGTGCGCAAACGACGTATTTCGTAATTGCTCGTCGAGTACGAATATGGACGAGCGTACATATTTTAGAAAAATATTTTAATTTTTAATTTTTTAGTTCAAAATAATTTATATAATAAATACTTTGCTATCATACAAGAATTGCTAAGTTTGTTCTTTTCATTTTAAAAGGGCCTTCAACTACTAATAATAAATAATATTTTTATTGTATACCAGAAAAATGTATTATGTAAATATTATTTTGCATACATATATCATAATTATTTATTGCCTTATTTTTAAATAAATAGTGTAATTTTCGAAATTATTATTAGTATTTTTGGAAAATATATTTTTGAAATATTTGTGATAATTTAAATTTTGATTTGATTCCATGGATACATTAAATAGTAAACTATATATCTATATTTGAAATTGATTTGATTTTAAACTAAAAGAATTTAATTAGATTTAAGTGGATTTAGATTTGGATTGGATTTGATTGATTTTAATTAATACATGAATTATCTAATTTGGGTTTTAAATCTTTTCCTAATCCTATCCAATTGGGAATTCCCACATCCTATAAATAGGCAGGTACTCCTCCAATATTTTCTCCACAATATTCTTCACAAATTCTACAAACGTGCAGTGCATCGTGTCGTGTCCCATCCACTACCTATTTTTTTTACAAATAATTAACCCCTTCGTGTCCGACAAACCCGGACACTTCCTTAAAATTTTCCTTGTGTCCGTGTCATGCAGGACACATGACCCAATCCTCTATTCTAAACCCTAATCTCCTTCTTGGCCGACTGTGCCTGTCCGTCCTCTCCTCGCCACGATCGAAACTCTCGACAACTCTAAACCAAGACCCACAAGCCACGCCTATACGGCCACCATCGCCACATCCGCAGCCGATCCCGCCTTTCCGGCCACCGTCACCACCGCCTACCAAACACACCACGACCGCCATCACCACCTTCGCCCCTCACCATCACCACTGCCACCAGGACTCGTGGATACCACCAGCACCAAATACACACCAACCAGCCCATACAACCCCGTCGTTCCGCCCATCACCACCGCGACCACCAACCCGCAGAACACCCAAACCATCACCGCCACCATCGCCATCACACAGGGAAGAGTAAAGAAAATAGACCCCAAACACCACCCCTTACCTCCTCGTCGGCCGTGCCGGAACCCTCGAGTCACCGCTCCGAACGCCAGCCTCCTCTTGGCCGCGTATGGCCGATCTGCGCGCTCGTCATCCCGTGCGTAGCCGCACATCTCTGCCTCGTCCTCCGTGACCCCGGTGAACCGTCAGCGCCGCGCCTCCCCTGGAGCTCCGCACCATCGCACATCCATCGGCGAGCCGCGTGCCAAAACCCCGAAGACCCTCCTTCCGACCGCTCCTCACTCCGCGTGCGACCTGCGCCGCCCCGACCAACGACTCCCAGACCCACCACCGCACTTACCTCCGGCAACTTCGCCTTCCTCAGCCCCGACGAACCCGAACCCTCTTCCCGCGCGCGTCCTCCTCCATTCGCGTCAGGGCGCCGCTCCCCGCTCGCCGTCCGCCCTAGCTCCGCCCGCCAGCCTCCACTTCCATCCAGCCGCGACCGTAACCCGTGCCGCCGCCCGATCAAAATCTCCGCCGGCGTCGCCCTAGCCGTGCCGTGCACGCCCTTCTCCCAGCCTCGCCGACCATGCCACCCGCCTCTTCCTCGGCGTCACGCCCTTGGCAACCCTCGCGCCGCCGATCCGTGCCACCCGCTGATCCCCGGCGTTCACCCTTTCTCCACCAGTCGACCGCAGCCCCCAGTTCCTCTCTCCGCCACTCTCTCTCTCTCTCCTCTGTCTCTTTTCTCGTCTCTCTCACTCTCCTGGTCCTTCCTTTCCCCAACTTCTATTTTTTTTTACGTTTACTTCAGTGAGGAACAGCAGTCCTCCCCCACTTTTTGTTAGTTTTATATTTATATTTTTTGTTTTTATTGTTTTGATTGTTTTTGTGGTTTTGTTAGCTTCGTTTATTATTTGTTGTCATTTACTGTTTAGTATTTATCATCATCATTATTATATTATTATTATTATTTCATTACCATTTGTTATTGTTGTTATTATTATTATTAATTCTATTATAATTAACTACTACTATATTATTATTTACTTTGGGAATTGTATATTAGCACTTTCTAAAGTATATTGTAACTAAACTATAGTTTTGGGCTTGGACTACGTCTACTTTTGAAATTTGGTTATCATAAAATATTAGTATAGTATTTCTAGCTATTTTTAATATAGTTTTGATATAAGATTGTGTGTTGAAAAATTTAAGTTTTAGCCTAAAGGATATTTCTAGATTTCCAAAGTACTTATCTAAATTATTTTATTAATAAGAATATTTTCAAATATAACAAATATTTTAGTTATTATATTTACTTATATAAATTTTTTTATTCTTTTATTTTATTTATCTAAGATTATTCATGACCTATCGTTCTTTTTCCTATTCCTTTGCAAATTCTGTCCTTCCTCCTATCGACCCTAACTAATTTGACCGTCCTGGACTCGATGGAACCATTCGTGCTGCCAACCGAGGTCCCCTTGTGTAGTTGTTACATCGAAGTCGCAGTTCATGCCACAGTGATCATTGCAGCACACCAGGCGTACTACCAGGCAAGACACCTTGCCATTTGCTGTTTAATTATTTTAGCTCATATTTCATGCATTACTTATTTTCTTTATGCAAAATAAACTGTGATACATGGCATAACCTGTTAGAACTTACTGTTCATTTTTATTCTGCTATGTATTATTTTTCTTACACATTAAACCTAGATTTAAGGGACCACCTTGTACGTTGTATTCATTGGCCTTGACACGTTGTAACACGAAGTTGTGTGTCGCATGTAGAACACGGACATGCGTGTCTGGCTGGCCACCGGTGCGTATAAGCCGTACGATAGGAATAACCGCTAATAGAAATTGCATGCTAGTTGGACTTAGCGGTTATAGAGGTTAATGTTGGATACAACATAGTAGGCAATGGGCGGGGAGGACAATTCCTTAGCGTATAGGCTTCGATGCACTTTCCCTTTTGTAACCCGTGAGCTCCGCCGGAGACACGGGTCAGCTTACCCATGATTACTGACGGCCACTGACGTTTTGCGGAACGTTATGCTCTTATTGATTGGGCCTCTAGTGCCCCAAGGGGGGACTATGCCGATCCTATTCAGCCAGGGCCCATACGTAGGAAGGATTGTTCTTAACTATTTCACTTAGAACGGTTAGGTACCTTTATCCGTTAGGTACGAGTACTTTTGGTTTGAGTATTTGTATCTGACCGTAGCTTGGAACAATAACTTGTCGCAGAATAGTTCGTCACTCTGTCCTTATTTGGTTGTAGGTGTGACTTACTACTTCGATGAGAAGGTATTGAACCTTGTGGGGTCGGATATATTGGATTCATGGCATGGAAAGATATGTCACCGTGAATTAGTTTACCATCTCCTGTCCTTGTTTGGTTGGGGGATGGTGCGCTCGTTCAATAGGTGCGTATTGGACTATGTTATAATCCAATTGACTTATTTATTTGAGCAATATTTATTCAGTTTATGTGGCATGATATTATGTGTCTTGTTACGTCCCTCTGAGGACCTGGTTATCTTGCCAGGTGTGTGCTATTGTCTTTCGCAGGTGCTCTAGCTCTAGCAGTGGTCCTCTCTATATCTTCGAGGATGATTGTACTTGGATCGTCTTCGCTTCGCTCGCCAAAATTATTTATTCTATCATGTATTTTTCCTTTACTTGTTGGTAGTGGATTTGTCTCCGCCCAACATATTGTATCAAGACAATTCATAATCAGTATATGATATCTTTTATTCATTTATTCTTGTGTGGATGCGATTAGTTATGGTTCTACTGCATTTTCAGCTTATGTATTCATACGAGATTTCCATATATTGGAGTATACTTCGTATGTATATAGCTGGCATGTCTACGTTCCTAGTCCTACGTATTTTGGGATTGGAGCGTTACAGATGCGCCAAGCTGAGACACCATAGAGATATGCCTAGCTGAGGCACCAGAGAAATGTGCCTAGGTGTAGCTTTTAGGCTTTTTTCTTTATAGTAGAATTTTTTGTAGTAGTTTTGGACATGTAATAGACTTTATATATAAATAAAAGTCAAACTTTTTGTGTCTCTATTCTTTGTTGTTTCGTTGTGCCAAGTGTTCTGTTGAGTTTCCTCGAAGAATGGCCATTCTCCGTTACTTTGACACGGAGAAAGGCCATTTTTTGTCAATTTTAACACGGATAATGAAATTCTCCATCAATTTAACAAGGAGAATGACAGTTCTCCATGATATTGACACGAAGAATGACCATTCTCCTGCATTTAACACGGGAATGGCCATTCACTATGATTTTAACACGGAGATGGTCATTCTCCAGAATTTTAAGACGGAGAATGGCCATTCTACGTGATTTTTGAAATGGGGAATGACCATTCTCCTTCAATTTAGGATAGAAAATGGCCATTATCCGTGATTTTGACACAAAATGGCTATTCTCCGTAGTTTTAACAATATAAATGTAATTTAAAAATAATTTTATTATAAAAGACAGAGCAGACATTACAAAAGATGCAGACACAGAAGAATAAAGACAAACAGATGATATAGAAAGAAGTTCTTAGCCCAATGACATTGTTGTTTTACAATGTCATTACTAGGTTGGTAGTATTATATATTCGCTTGAAAGCAACTTTTAGCCCATTCCAACCTCTTAATTGTAATCTTCTGGTGAATGTCATCGTCATTTTCTCTCGATATTTCGAAGGGAGTAGTCATCAAGCACTTCATATAAAGCGCCGTGTACAAGAGGCAGTTGGATGCTAGTTGTTGTGGGCATCGTGGAGAATAATTCAGCCCTGTGCTCTCATACTCCATCGTCGGGAATCTCTCCCTCATAATATCAACTTTTCTCCTAACGATAGGCTCTAAGGTGTTCTTATTAATTCTTCATCCTCCTTGCCATTTTCGTATGTGTTTTACCTCAAGGAGTTGTAGTGTGTCCACTCGTAGGAGGTCAAGTTGAATGCGAGTAGCGTATAGTGTTTGGAGGATTCATTAAAGAGTGGAATGAATAGCCACACTATGTCGTCCTCTAAACCCATAACGAAGTCTTCTATATCTGTTTGAATGTTTCAAGGGCTCCGACTGTTGCTTTCGGTTCAATGGCACGGAGAACGATGGACTGTTTCCAAAAAACAAAACACAATATCATGAGTAAGTTTTTTACGTCGTTTTTCATCGGTGTACACATGAATATAGATTTTTCAGTTTTGATTCTTACTAACATATGGGGCACCATGAATGCAGACCACTTATGTTGTATGTCTCTTTGAACTTGACTGGGCGTACCTTCTTGTATAGACTTGAATTTATCTTTCTTATTATTATGTTGAGTATGCTAGCCTCCATGTCTTCATAGTTGATGTCTTCATATCTTTTGCTGACAGGAGGACGGAATCTTTATTTCTTCCTTTTTCGGCATACTCGTGTATACAATATCACTGCACATAAATTTAGTTTAAACTAAATTAATAGAGATTCTCAGGACATAATTGTGAAAAACTAGAAAGGAAAAAAGAAGAAGCCATTCGCCGTCCAACTGACACGAAGAATGATCATTCGCCGTCCAACTGACACGGAGAATGATCATTCTCTGGCCAACTGTCACGGAGAATGGCCATTCTCCATTATGAATTGGACGGAGATTGGTCGAGTTCAAAATACATATTGGACTCATCTTTCTTGGGAATACGATGTCCAAGCAAAGCTTCTTCTGCTCTTCATCCGCATCCTTCCAAAGTACAAGGTCATCGCATTCCTTAGTATATCACCCTTCCTCGCAAGTTTAGC
The DNA here is from genome assembly GCA_029216955.1 of Iris pallida. Classification (NCBI taxonomy): domain Eukaryota; kingdom Viridiplantae; phylum Streptophyta; class Magnoliopsida; order Asparagales; family Iridaceae; genus Iris; species Iris pallida. The sequence continues at coordinate 8,525,059 of JANAVB010002795.1, forward strand.
CATTTTGGCATCTTGTCCGGATTTCGAATATGCCTGCTTATTTTTTCCTCCAACCCTGGGTTTGGGTTGAAGTTTTGGTTTCAGAACGACATTCATCTTCCAATTTTTATTAGCCTCTATTACTGTATTCTTCCCCAGGGGAGTAAAATCTTCATCGGTTAATACCGCTGATGGTTTTTTGAACCTCTTTCCCCCATCCTCTTCTTCTTTTGGAGCAGCAAGTTCAGCAGCTTGTTGTTCAGCAGCTGGTTGAGTCTCCTCAAGTTGTAATGTTGGAGCCATGGCTTCGAGATCAGTGATTGTTGCATCATTTTTAATGGCTTCATTATTCAACGATTCAACTTGCTTTTGAAGCTTGCTTTTCTCATTAACGATCATTTTATTTGTTTTTCTGAGCTACTCATTTATTTACTGATATAAAAAACAACAATGAAAGGTATGATGTCAATCAATATACTTTAAAAAAAAGAAGGAAACAAGATCATTTCCCGTGTCTCCGTGATTTTAACATGGAGAATGACCATTCTCCTGCGTTCTAACACGGAGAATTACAAACCAAAACTTTGAAAAAAGAAAAATTTTACCTTGTGTCTGTAGCTCTTTAACCTTTTTGCTAAGCTTTTCATTCTTAGCAGTAATATCAGATTTTTTCTTCGCAAGGAGTCCAATTCCCGCACGACACCTCCATCGAGGTGTTCCTTTCAATTTGTTGGGCTCCTTGTTCCTCTAGCTCTTTAGGATTTTTATGGAGTTTCTCGTTCTCAGCAAGAATCTAAGAATTCTCTCTTCGTAACTCCTCCAATTCATGCATCGAGCACTCCATCACAACGTTGACTGCACGTTGTTGTGCTTCTTGTGCCTCAGCTCTTTAAGCTTTTCATAGATCGAATTTTTCATTCTCAGCAAAAATTTGAGATTTTTCTTTTCTCAACTCCTCCAATTTCTGAACCGACCCCTCCATCGGTGTTTATTTCAAGTTGTTGGGGTCTCTCTTATTCAGCAATCTCATCCCCACCTATTTGGTGGTGTCCCTCTCCCTCGTGTGCACCTTTTTCTTATAGTAGCTCCTTTTCTTGTTGTCCTCCCTTTTTTCAACAACTATAACCAAATTTTTGAATATTATTTTTTATCTCAATTTACTGTGATATTTATTTTTGAGGAAGACTGAGATTGCGTACCCATCCCATGTGTAAAATCTTGGATATTCACGAATTGGGTCGAACTTCCTTTCCACATACGTACTATGTTCCGCAAACTAGTAGAGGAAATATTGTGCAACCTTCAATCTTGGGGTATGCATTAGAGTAATCCCTCCCAACAGTTTTACTTATAGTCTTCTTGATGCTCTCCATGACATATGTCATGATTAACCTTAGCTAGAAGATACTTTTGATTACTTCTACACTGTCTACCAAGGCCAAGAATCTGTACGATAAATTTGAACTGCCGAACCTTGTGAAGAATGATGTTTGGCACAAGTGGAAGATTATTAGCTTGGCCAAATCATTTGGTTTAACTTGTTTATCTCCGTCACGAAGCCGTTGTAGCAATTCAGAGAACTTCTCTCTCACTTCCGTATTCATGACTTCTCCATTTTTGCCCTTGGAATTAGCCAACAATTTCTGAAGTGATCTCTACACAGGCTCAATGATTCCGACGGTGTGGCCGGCTGTTGTTTTTCTATGATCAATCTTATGTAATTAACATCATCCTCGCTTTCTTCCTTCAGCGGTAGACCGAAGATGGCTTCCATATCGTCGACACTTGGTGCTATTTTAACAGTGGTGCTCAATTTAAAATATCCGACGCCATCTTTGTCCTCCAAGTAAGTTCCTACCAATTTCTCAAGAACTTCTGAAACCTTGGCCAATTCTTGAATGTCAACTATATTTTTGTAGAATACCTCGACGAAATTCCAGAAACTGGTATTTTTTAAAGACACAATAACTGGCTCGGGTAAACGGTCGCCATCTTTATTGACACCCTCCATAAGAGTTAGCATTGTTTTGAAAGAAGAACGGAAAACTCTTGAATCCTTATTCCTGAAAAAAATTTCAACAAAAAATCAAAACAAAAAATTAGGTTTCTGTCAATTGTTCTCCGTCATTTTAACACGGGGAGTGGTCATTCTCCGTGATTTTACCACGGAGAATGGTCATTCTTCGTTATTTTAACAATGAAGAATGGTCATTCTCATGCGTTTTAACACTGGAAATGGCTATTTCCCGTGATTTTAACACGGAGAATGGCATTCTCCGATAATTTAACACAACATTCTCCGTGATTTTAACACAGAGAATGGTCATTCTCATGTATTTTAACACTGGGAATAACTATTCTCCGTGTTTTCTACATGGAGAATGGAAATTCTTCGTCAATTTAATACGGAGAATGTTAATTCTCTGTGATTTTAACACGGGGAATGGTCATTCTCCATGATTTTAACTCGGGAAATGACCATTCTCCATGATTTTAACACGGGAATGGTCATTCTCGTGATTTAACAACGAAGAATGGTCATTCTCATGCATTTTAACACTGTGAATGCCATTCTCCTTCATTTTAACACGAAGAATGGCAATTCTCCGTCAATTTAACACGGAGAATGGATTAAAACGGGGAATGGCTATTCTCCTGCATTTAAACATGGAGAATGACTATTCTCCGTCAATTTAACAAGGAGAGTATTTCCATGACTTTAACACGGAGAATGGTCATTCTCATGTATTTTAACACTGGGAATGACCATTCTCTGTGGTTTTTGCAGAATCATGAATAACTTAAAGTTATACCTTCTTTTTGTCCTTATTTTTACTTAGCAGCCTTTGGCTTATGTGCAACTCTCTTAATTCTTTCCTGATTCTCCGTCATTCCCCTTTGGATTTTGTTCAACTATCTTCATTTTCTCCACAATAGCTATATCTTCTCTAATTGGGGTTCCAGTTGATTCTAATTCTGCTGTCGATGATGATGCTACTGATGGTGTCGACATGGTGTGAAGATTACGGGGAGAGTGAGGTTTGAAGATTTTGGAGGAGAAAACCTAAATTCGAAAGTGAGCGGTGTATGGAGGAAGAGGAAGTATCGAACGTTTTTTTTTGAAGAGTAGGTTTTGTGTGTTTTTCAATAAATTAGAAGGGCAAAAAGGTCATTCCGAACCCCCTTTATATATTTTTCGCTAATTCTGGGCATGCGATAAAATGTTATTTTGCGGTGGGTTTTTCATAAAACTTTTATAAGTTTTGGGCATGGCAGCAAGATTATGAAACAAATGAACATTTTGATATCATTTTCATCCCATATTTTAATAACATTATAACTCCACAAAACTTTATTCCTAACCATTTGTTATAAAACAAATAACATAATTCATTAGATAAAATAAGAAAAATAATTCATCGTCTTCCATCTTCACCCATCAGAGTGGACTCCTTTCGACCTTTGCTGCTTAATTATATTGTTGCACAATTTGGATTCTTCTTCATTGTGCTCTGAAGATGCAATCCATACATCAACTTTGTACCTTTTCTATTCCGAATCAAATTGCATATAACAAACATAACATCAAAAATATTTCTCTAAAAAGTGTAAGTATTTGACGACATATTTTCAGATTTATATTGAGATAACGGGAGTCCAAACTACATTCATCTTTCATGAATAAAATTACAAAAATAGCACAATCAAATGTATTGTGTTGGCGGGAAACATTAGGATGACGGATTATGGAAAAAGTAGAAAAGTTGAACCTAGCATCTTCAACTTCAAAATCTCTTCCTCGAGAAAGAGGTCCAAATTTGAAAGCTACAATTACCATAATACAATATGTTATACCGCGAATATAGTACGCAATTCATAAAAAAATATGAATATGAACTTACTATTTCTTTTGACTGCTTTGTTATAAATTGCCTCATCTGTTGATGCAAGGGTGTTGCAAACTTCAACAGTCTTTGTTTTAACCATAACTCTTGGAAGAGTATAGTGGTCCAAAAAAAAGAATGGGTATGTATATCTGATCAGATTAATTAGTTAAAACAAATTAATCAATTTTTATAAAATTGGGATTAAAATTTAAACAGAAATAGAATAATACCTCGTTATAAATGCTTAAAGATCCCTTATAATCCTGGAAATATTTGTTCTTCTTCCATATTTCATGAAGTTGTTTTTAGATGGAGGTAATGTGCTCTCTACATACACATCAATTAATACATTATGAACGACAAACAAACGAGAAAATTATTAATGCATAATCATTAAAGAATAAAATGCTCACTCACCGTTAACTTTATTGGTAAATACCATACATTAGCTTTATTGACAGTTCTTATCCGTTCCTCCACGGTGAGAAGAGCAGAGACAAGGGTTACAATCTGAGTATCTCATTAAAAAAATCAGCGATGGCATCAAAGTAAACATAGATGGCATCTAAGAAAAATATACTATCTATATATCCAATCTTTAATTCTCCTTCCTGGAGCAAAGGACTTCATCTCATTCCGACTCACATAAATCTTGTTGCAAGATGATATTATTTCGCTAAGAAAAGAAACGAATAGATTAGGAAAAAAAAACTGTTGAAATGAAATAAAACTCATATTAATTACTCGTCAGTTTTATAATCCGCAAAAATATAATTGTAAAAAACTCGAAGAACTACTAGTACACTAGCTAGGCTTTGAGGTTGAACTTCTTGTTAAACTTTTCAAAGGTGTGACCAAATCTAAATTTTCTCGCATTCTTTTTGAAGAACTGCTAAAATCAGTTTCTTCTAGAGGGAATATATTAGAATTTGCTGGATTGATTTATCAGCTTTCTTCAGCCTCCCGTTCTCGTCAGAAGATTCAACGTTAACCTCCTCCATAATATTAATTACTCCAGATGAAGATGTCTTCTTCAAAGCGGAAGATTCTTCCATCTTTTCCAAACGTCGAGATATGTTAATTTGTTCAAGTTCGATTGAACCAAGCTTAGAATTGATCGAAACAAGTTGATCTGAAATCTTTGACAGTTGTTCATCAAACCTGCACATCATACGCGGAATAAAGGTTTCATTTGAAGCTGGCATCCAATCTTCTACCTCTTCTACATGTTCCATACGAAGTAGACATCTTCTCCAGTACTACAAAATAAAACAAGAAAACTATTCTATGTATTTCAGAATAAATAATTGTTAAAACAAGAAAACTATTGTATATATAACAAGAGAAAAGTACAAAAATTAAGAAAAATGGAAAGATAAATAAATTTTGGGACTAACAATGAATCTACTAGCCGTTTGAAAGGTTATCATGATTAACAATTTGATGAACTCTAGAAGGGGTTTAATTCTGCTGGTACTACTCGTTGTTCGAGGAGAGCTCGACGAAATCCGTCGCGAACCGGAACTTCTTCTTCTTTCCTTCTTCATCTCTATTTCTCCTTCTACCACCACTACCATGGCCTGTAGCTTTATAACCAAAATATTAAATTGTTAGATGAAACAAAAAAAACAAATTACAAAAAGATTACTAAATCAAAATAACACATATTTATAGAAAACATGAGACTAAGATAAAAATATTTCAAAAGCAACACCACAATTTTACAACAACTAAGCAGACTATGCTAAGCAATGACTAAAATTTGGAATTGTGTCCTCCTTGGATTTAATTTACACAAAGAAGGGCTTTGAGAGAACGAGCTTTTATCGGCTTCCTAGCCCTCTTCTTCCTCTGAATTCTTCCCTTACTATTATCCATATTGCCGACAGGATTTTCGTCCTTGTCGTCGTCGGTGTCATCATCTAGATCGCCACCAGCTATCGGAGTATCGGTGGTGTCATCGTCTAAATCACCTCCAGTCAAGGACACATTTTGTCCTTCACTACAAAAATTTATCGATTTAGCGACGGCTATATCCGTCAAAAATCTGTCGGTAAATGTAATTATCGACGGATGGTCGACGGATATTGGTTAAAAAAGGTCGTCGAAAAAAGCCTCGTCGCTAACTACAATCCGTCGGCAAGTTGTCGCCCAGCGACGAATTAGCGACGGACTGCCGTCAACCATACTCGTACAGTTTGCGACGACTAGCCGACGGATTAACGTCAAATTACATATCAAAAGAAGTAATGACGAATCACTTACCGACGGACATATCCGTCGCTATTTGGTCGGTAAATGTGTATCAGAGAGTTTTTGATACGCAAATTCCTTCGCCAATCAGTCGCGAATGGTCGCTAAGTTTTGACGGATTCGCGACGGAATAGCGACGGAATATCTGTCGACCCGGTTCTGTGAATTAATCATATTTCCAGAACATTGGCGATGGATAATCCGTCGTTACTCCATCGTGAGTCGTCTCTAGATCGTCGCCAATCGGTCGGCCTTATAGCGACGGATTATCCGTCGCCAATGTTTTACCGACTACTAGCGACGGCATACCGACGAAATATCTGTCGTCTCTGTCTTGTGAATCTTTCATAATTGCAGAACCTTGGCGACGGATAATCCGTCGGCTTTTAGTCGCGCATCCGTCGCTAACTGGGAATCCCCCAGTTAGCGACGAATAGTCCGTCGAAAATTGGTCGACAGTCCGTCGGTAGCTGGGAATTTTTTGAAAAAATAGCATAAAACTGGGCATTCCCAATATACACAATTCCAATATACAAAACACACAAATAATCCCAAGCAATTCCGATATACACAATTCCAATATACACAATTCCAATATACAAAACACACAAAAAATTCTAACACACAAATAAACACACAAAATACAAATAATCCCAAGCATTCCAATTGTTTACACAAAACACACAAATATTCAATATTTAAATATTTTTCAAAATATCCAATATCCATCAACACAAAGAAAATAATCTTAAAAATACAAGCATCAACGACGAGGGGTACGATCGTCCGTTGGTGGTGGTACTCCGTGCTGCGCCCGTCTCATATACTCGTCCACCAAGTACGGCGGCAATCCCTCCAAGACATAGCCTGGAAGTTGGTGCAGCTGTTCTGGCGTCATCATGTCAAGGAGGGTCGTCAAAGTAGGAGACGGTACGATAGGGGCAGTAGGGTCAAAAAAAAGATGCCCGACAGAAGAAGGACCGGCAACACCAGTAGACGGACCGACAGCAGACGGACTGGCAGCACCAGTAGAAGGACGCATGTACATGGACAACTGCGTCTGAATCTCCGACACCGCCTCGTTCAGATGTGCAAGCTGGGACCTCACATCATCGTTTGGCGGGGCCGCGAAGGAGGCGGGGGAGGTAGAAATCTCGGAGTCACCGAGTGCAAATTAGCCAGGGAGCCGACTCCGTACACGTGCCCTTTCCTATATCCGCCGACGGTATCTACGAATAAGTCATCGTAGCGAGTGACCGTAGAAGAGGGCATCCCGACGAGCATCGTTTTGCCGACATACTCGGGAGCAGATGGATGAATCCGACTAAGGGCCTCACGATACGCAGCCTATCAAATGAATGTGTTTATTATACTATAAGTTTACCTAAGTTATAATCTAAATCCTATGTTACCCTAAGTTATAGTCTGAATCCTAAGTTTACCTAAGTTATTGTCTGAATCCTAAGTTTACCTAAGTTATTGTCTGAATACGTATAATTCTAACATAAATTTCATAAACGTAAGTACTTACATCCGTCGCCTTGGCCCTTTCGTCGACGAAGCTCCCGTCCTTTTGCCTTTTGTGGACATGCCGGAATACATCGTACATGGTGACCGAGTTAGCAGGTTTTTCCTCCTTCAACGCCTGTTGGGTCTGCATATGAAATATTCGTAGAGTTTAATTAATTCAGTATATTAATAGTACCGAATTAGATAGTAAATAAATTTGCGGTATCTCACCAGATCTGTAAGCATTGTTGCGTGGGGCTTTGATCCTCCCGTATGTAGCCCCGCGGTCTGTCGGTTCGCTTTCGCTTTTTTCAATTTTTCCTTGAAGGCAGGAGTATCTATTTTCTTCAACATCTGCTCATATTAGTCCTGCCGGAGCCACTCCTTCTTCGAATGCGCCATTTGAAGGTCATGAACCGCATCCCGGATCTTCTTCCCGACGGCGCTTCTATAGGTCTTGCGGATCGCCTCCTCACGATGGCGGGCCACCAGTAGGTCCTCTGACATACAAATTCAATTATCACGATATTAAAAAAATATTTGATTAAAGTATAATTAAAAATTAACCACAATATATATATATATATATATATATATATATATATATATATATAATGGTTTGGAGCGGGGGGATCGGGCTCTTAGGAGCTCCGCCGAGCGGGCTCCGGCTGGGAGCGCCGCCGCTCGTCGGAGTCCCTCCTGGCGTTTGGCTGGCATGTGTGGCCGGCCGGCTTCTTCCCCGGCGGCTTGGGCCTCTCCTGTCCCCACCGCCGTCAGAACCCCCCTCCACTCTTTCTGAGGGGTTTCCCAGACCTACTCCCCGTTCAACTCCCTCGGCGTCCGCGGAGACGCCGCCCCCCGGCGGTCCCGAGCCAGGCGCCAGACTCCCGTCCCCCTCCCTCCGGACCCCCCCTCCTCTTGGCGTCGATCCGTCCCCCCTCCCTCCCTCTCTCCCCGTGCCCTCTCCCGCGTCGCACCCTTCTTCGGCAGCGGCCCTCATCCCGGCCTCCTCCGCCATTCAGTGTCCTCCGGCCTTCCTGGCCGCGTCGTCCTCGTGGGCTCCTCCCACTGGCGACCCTGACGAGGCCCCCCGTCGCCTTCTCCCGGCCTCCGCCTCGCCTCCCTAGGGTTTCCCTCCCCTTCGTCAAGCTCCGCCGTCCTCCCAGGATCCTCCGCGTGCCCTTGCCATTCTTCCGGCGTCTCAGCCCCCTCCAGCGCAGTTTCTCCCTCCGATGCCCTCTGTTGCATCCGCCGACTCTCCCCCCCCCCCGTTCTCCGCCGTCGGAGCTGGCCGCCCTCTTTCCTTCGCCGGCTGCAGATCCGCTCCACTTCTCTCAGTTCTCATGGGCCGCCCCTCGCCGGTGAATGCCCGCCTTCCCCCAGCTCCTTCCGGCATCTCCACCTTGCGCTCTGCCCTCTCCCGGCGGTCCCCCGCTCCCCTCCCTCCCTCCCCTCGGAGGTCGAGTCCCTCATCTCTCCCCTGCCCCCCCCCGCCGAGCGCCGCCCTGTCTGGCCCCTGGTGGTCGCAGGCGCCCCTTCCCGTTCTCCCTCGCCTCCCCTCCTCTTTGGACCTGCCATTTCGTCGGAGCTCCGGGCTCCCTCGCCGGAGCTGTCGGCCCCGGGCAGCGTGCTGGGGGGGACCGAGGCTCTCCGGGACGTGCGCTCACCCCCTCGAGCAGAGCGCATCCCCACCCCCCTCCCCCCCACGTGCTGTATTTCCCCCCTTGGGACTCGTGCCAACTCCCCTCCCCCCTCCCCCCGTGCGCTCGTTTTGTGTTTTTTTATGTTTTTGCTGTTGGCTGTTTTGTTGGTTCGAATTCGTTTGAATTTCGAATCTTGGCCTCTTGGCCTTAGCTGTATCCTGCTTTTTTTCAATAAAATCCAGTATTCCAAATATATATATATATATACCCTCATCTCGTCGAGCCAGAGGTACTGCAAGCCTTGGGGCACCTCAGAGAAATTGACGTAGGGGCTATGGTAGTTGGTCCGGATAATCTGCCCTAAAAGCCTGGTAGCATCCCACGGGAAAAACCTACAAAGAAGCAACGACTGGATTATTAACTTGAATAAATGAAACAAATTTATTAAATTAACTTAAATTTACTTACATGTTACCCGCAGGCCATAACTCTCGTCGGAACACGCCAACGGCCTCTCTGGTAGCGTGGGCGGATCCGCAGCTCCGTGCATGTACTCGCCAGTCATCGGATGTAACTGAATGTGGGGGTACTCCAGGGCCCACTGTCGCTCAACCGCTTGTGGATCTACTGGTGGATTCGCTGGCGGAACGGATCCGCTAGCGGATGGAGACTCCATCGACGAATGTGTCGATAGCCCCTAGGTAGATCGACGACGGGATGAGTCTGTGCCCGGGGTACCCTTTGGGTCGGGCTCGCTAGATGGGGACACCGCCCGGGATGGCTGAACGCGACCACGACCACTACCATAAGCACGACCACCACCACGGCCAGTACCACCAGCACCACCACGGCCCGCACCACCACCACGACGAGTGCTAGCCATCAGCAGGGCGACGAGTGACGCCGCGAAGAAAAGAACAACTAGGAGTGCCATCTGCAACAAGAATATACAGAAGTTTAAACTGAATTCATATAAGTTAGTTATAAGTGCTTTTATGAGGTCAAACTAAAATCACGTAAATAAAAGTGTTTTTAATATATACGGATATTTAATCTAATCATCGTCATCGTCTTCGTCCTCGTCCTCATCCTCGTCCTCATCCTCATCCTCATCCTCATCCTCATCATCGACTTCATCTGTATCCTCATCCTCATCAAGTTATTCTTCTTCTTCTTCATCCCCATCCTCAATAGTTGGGACAAAACGTCTCTTTCTTCCCTGGTTGATAGCTAAGTCTTGTGTATCAACCTCTTCCTCTCCTCTATTTTCTTCAACAACATTTTCAACATCCATGGTATCCGAATGTTGTACCAAGTATTGGGACTTTTCGATCTGGTCCTCTTGGTATGCTGGATCTCCAATGTTGAATGTATTTTTAGATTTAATCTTGGATACTGCCCACCAGTCAAATCGATCTCTACGATGCCTTGGGTAGCTTGTATAGTAGACTTGAACAGCCTGACTTGCTATCGCAAACGTGTCGGACCCTCTATACCTCCTGCGATGATTTATATCGATGAATCCAAATTGTTTATCGATTCTCCAACCGATATTTGGTGTCGTATCGAACCACTCACATTTGAACATCACAATATGCATATCATATGGGGTACTATATTGTAAATCTATAATATCTCGAAGCACTCCATAATAGTCAAAGTCTGGCTCGTCGTTATAGATGGTGCCTCTTATGCAAACACCAGAATCCTTGGTACTGAAGCCGTTATTGAGAAATTCAACATTTATAGCATTCTGAGTTGCCTTAAACTTGAAGCCATTAACTACATAGCCTGGCCAAGTCTTTGCATGCTTCTTCGGTCCCAATGCCAAATAACGAATACTATCATTTGTGAGTGTTGTTTCAGGCAATAAAACCTGTAAACAAATATTGATAATTTAAATATTTTAGATGCATATATTTTAATAGTAGCCACATAAATTATTATCTCAGTTACTTACGTATTTGCGAAACCAGGACGAAAAGGTACAATCAACCTCTCTTTGAAGTCCTTCATCGGTAATATCGGTGTCCTCATTTGGACTTCATCTCTAAATATACTGTTAGAAAGTAAGAATAAGTGTGGTCAGTTACTTCACCAAATTAGAGATTATAACGAGTGTAAGTGTAGTCACTCACTTCTCCAAATCTCTCACTTCTTGTATGACATAATTTAACAAGACATATCGGTGAGCGGCATCATACTCATCGTCAGTCAACCACCGTTTCTTACTAGCCCCAATAGGCTTACCCCTTACATTGAATATACCTTCATCTTCAACGTCCTCGTCATTCTTTTGAGGTCTATTTCGATTTGTCTTAACATGAGTATCAAAATAAATAAAGCAGAAGTTTGATACCTCCTCAATAAGATATGATTCGCATATCGAAGCCTCTATATGAGCCTTGTTGCCAACTTTCTTCTTTAAGTGGTGTAGGTATCTAGAGAGAGAAATTATCAGTATAGTTAAAAATGAAATTCAACTTAAATTATATCGATTTTTATGTACCTCTCAAATGGGTACATCCATCGATAATGAACAGATGCACCGACACGGGCTTCGTATGCTAGATGAATCAATAGATGTCCCATGCTGTTGAAGTAGCCCGGAGGAAATATTTTTTCTAACTTGCAAATTGTTAAGACAATCTTCTCCTCAAGTTCAACCATGTGTTGCACCGTCAACTTAGTTGAACAAATATCCCTGAAGAATGTAGATGGCTCGGCCAACGGAACACATACAGAAGAAGGCAACAACTCTCTCAACGCAATGGGCAGTAATCTTTTCAAAAACACGTGGAAGTCGTGACTCTACATTCATGTTAGCTTGCGTTCATTGAGATCAACGCATCTAGACAAATTTGACACATGGTCGTCGGGAAATCCTAAAGTAGATATCCACTTGCAGATTATTAATCTATCTTCCTTGCTCAATGTGTATTGTGCTACCGGCTTAGTTAATTGTCCACCAGCTCCCCTTTGTATCAAGTTCAGATGAGGATGCTTGCATATCTCGGCAATATCTTGTCTTGCTTTTGGATTGTCCTTCGTCTTTCCTTTAATATCCATGACGGTATTGAAGACATTATCGAACACATTCTTTTCGATATACATGACATCAAGATTATGCCTTATAAGATTATCTTTTCAATAAGACAAGTCCCAGATGATACTCCGTTTGGTCCAGTTATGGCTTTGTCCAAACCCTTCGACATAATTGTTCGATGGATCTTCAATTACGGAGGGCAAGTCCTTTACATCATCCCAAATATCGTATCCCGACAATCTGGCAGGCGGATGAGAAAATTCTTGTTTTCTAACTCTGAACGCGTCCTTATTCTCTCTCCAAGGATGACTCGCGGGCAGAAATTGACGGTGACAGTCAAAGAAAGAAGTTTTCCCTCCATGCTTAAGGCGGAACGCCTTACTATTTTCCATGCATATCGGACAAGACATCCTGCCATGAGTACTCCATCCTGACAACATACCGTATGCTAGAAAATCACTTATTGTCCACATCAGTGAAGCTCTCATCTGAAAGTTCTATTTCCTGGAAATATCATAGGTCGCGACGCCGATCTCCCACAGCTGTTTAAGCTCATCCACCAACAGTTGTAAATATATATCGATGTTCTTCGTCAAATTTTTGGGACCCGGTATGATAGCTGTCAAGAACATATAAGGAGTCTTCATACACATCCATGGTGACAGATTATAAGGGGTAAGAATGACCGGCCAGCAGGAGTATTGAGATCCCGACTGTCTGAAAGGGGCGAAGCTATCAGAACATAGCGCCAGCCATACATTTCTAGGCTCTGCAGCAAAATCTGGATGACACAAGTCAAAATGTTTCCACGCCTCTCCATCCGAAGGATGTGACAATTCTCCATCGTCCTTTGTGCGTTCTTTGTTGTGCCACGTCATGTGTTCAGATGTATTCAGAGATATATACATCCTCTGCAAGCGCTTCGTGATCGACAAATAATGCATATACTTGTAAGGACGTCATTTTCTAGTTGACTTTCCTTTTCCCTTTACTGGCTTGTAACGATCCGTATTACAGAAGCTGCAACTTTCTATGTCCTCCTTTTCATTGTAGTACAACATGCAACCATTGTGACAACAA
>JANAVB010002795.1:8543455-8603455 GCA_029216955.1 Iris pallida
GTCGTATAGTCGACGTAATGTTCGTCGCTACTTAGTCGTTAATCTCACGCGATTTTTTTTAAATTTTTCTACCCACCTATTGACCACTTAGCGACGGACAGACGGACTGTATGTCCGTCGCTAATATCCCACCATCTGGTCGACGGATTATCCGTCGCTAAGTAGTCGTCAATTTCTCCGCCAACTAGTGACATTTTTCGCGATTTTTTTAACATTTTCCTGCCAATTAGTGACTACCGAGTGACTACTTGCCGACAGATTTTTATTCCGTCGCTATTTTACCGGCGGCTTGCCGACGGATATGCGACGGATGTTCACCCTTAAAAAAAAATTGGTGCGCGATTAGCCGGAAAGTCGTCGCCAGGTTGTCGGTAGTCCGTCGCTACTGACGACGGATTTATTCCGTCGCTAGTCGTCATTTTACTGTATTTTGGTAGTGCTTTCTTTTCCGACATATTGTTATATATACGTAGTTGCACAAAATATTAAATTGGATGGACGAAAGAGAAAGTAAATATGAATTAATTTAGGGTGTTTATTGAAAAAATTGCATTGAAAAATGACCTGCTATAGCAAGTTAACAAGAGATCAAAAGTAAAAAAAGCATTAAATGATGTCTCCAGTGTTATTTAATCTGAATTTAATCTGAACCATTGTATCAACATCTAATGGTTCAGATAATGTATTGTAGAATTTCTCTCTCTCTCTCTCTCTCTCTATATATATATATATATATATATATATATATATATATATATAGGAGAGGGACAAAGGTGGTTGACAAATATTATACTAGGTTAATGAATTAGGGCAAGCTGGGTCACCCATGGGGTATGTATGTGTGGGGGGTGGTTTGTCCCCTCGTCCATGCTAAAGGAAAGGATAATGGTGTTTGGAGGTTTCTACAAGGAAGGGAAGCTGGCGGTGGGGGGACAAGCTTGGGGGTTGGTGGTTAGTTCTTCAGATGAAAGTTGAAACCATGGTTTGTCAGAGGGATTAACTGGCCTTGTTTATCCTCTACCCCCATGTGAGCTTGGGGGGGACTAGTTAACAAAAAACCCTTTCGCAATTGGAAAATCCCTCCCAAATGACTCCATTAATCATTGGAATATTAAAACATATTTATATCTATACCTAATTTGTTTATCCATACCTTTCATTTTTCCTTTCTTACATGTACTTTCTTTCATTATATCTGATATTTCAACATTTCTTCAAAATTACACGAACAATTTTTATAAAATAATAAGTTTCATATAGATTACTAACATTTTGAATGAATTGTATATATAAAAAATTTAACTGAAAATTGAGATTTTTTTGTGTGTGTCCATTTCTTGAGACCGTCAGTACGGGACCGTGGCCGTCCTGTGACCACCCAGCCATTCCTCATGGAGATCCAATTTGATGTAACTATTTGAACAGTCCATATAGAGTCTAAGACCCTTGTTTTGTTTCTTTTCCTTGTCATCTCTCTCAACCTAACTTTTAATATTGTGCCGCAAGCAAAAAAGAGGAGGTTTGTTGCACGTTCTTCCCTCTCCCATGAGCACTTTCCCTACTTCTCCCAAGTTAAGAAGACAGGCATGTAGAACAAAATGCCAGCTCCTGCTTGCCTACATCTCTCGTCTGTATGTTACCCGAAAAGAATTCTACAAGCAACATATATATTAGAACAAGACAACAAAATCCAATATATATATATATACACACACACAAAGACCTTAAGGCTCCAGATAGCAAGCACAACAAGAAAAGCTAACTACTAATTACGTTGCCGTATTAAAAACTTATGCCAATCCACCTGAACTAAACAACCCTCGTCTAACGGACACGAAGCACAGATAAAGACAAGTATATATATGACGGTGACTATGCACCTGAACAAATTTCAATCTGTATAACTCAGACAAAATTGACAAAAATCAATGTTGAAACATTTGTCCTAATAGTTTCAACTTTCTCACCACACTCAAGAAAAAACGACAATGATTATAATAAAATCACTCAGCAAACCGTAGCAATTTTTTCTATCCGAAGTTGACGCGCGACTTTTCGATCAGATCTCTACATTCCTTCTATCTTGTATGGTAAAGTTCTAAGAGCAAAGTATGAAATTATAATTTTATAATTTTCTGGTCCTATCAATAATATTTTTCTTCTTCGAAAAAAATTAAAATTTAATAGCTTAAGTAGTTAGAATGGAGACATAAGATCGGAGATGACGTTGTTAACCAACCACTGGGATATTTCCGTTGTTAAACTTAACATTGTATATGCACAAACATATATACAACATGAATCTTTCGTTGGTTAACAATGTAGATATAAAAAGAAAAGAGACGAACAAATGTGGAAGTAACTACTGTCTTCCTTACTGTATTAGTTTTCAACTTTCGTACAGTTGTCATGTGGACATAAGAGATCACAAGTTCTTACTACGACATTATAAATATGGAAATTATACATAGGCGTGACCGTGGCCTACATGGTCGAATTCCAATCGTCTCTCCTATTTATGTGGGGACCACGTCGGTAGATCTACATGCCAATGGAAGACTGTCACGTGAACTGCGGACCAAAAACGCGGTCCACGTAGTAGCGTCCTTATAAATAACTAGTGTTTTCCTTACTTTTGTTAGTGTTTGGTCCGGTATGTTACTACTTGCGGGGATGAGCATTATTCGGTTTTGAACCGAACCGAACCGAACCGAATAAGGCATTCGGTTCGGTTTCAAAAATATTCGGTTCGACTTCGGTTTTCAAAATAAAAAAAATTCTTATTCTTATTCGGTTTTGGTTTTAGATTTCGGTCAAAAACCGAAAATCAAATAAAAATTATATAATTTTGTAAATGTTCTCAATTTAAAAATGTGTATATTTAGAAAAGAACAATTATATATATGTGTTTTGAATTGTAACATTGATAATTTAACAACTAGTCCAACTTTATACGTAACTTCAAAATTCAACAAATATGTGTATAAAAAATTATAGTTTTTAATATAATTTAACCACGATCCAAACTTTGGGTCCGATCCATTAATTCGAACCGAATAAATCGATTAAACCAAATTTATTATTCAGTTCGGTTCGGTTTCGGTTTTGGCTAATTCGATTTGGTTTCGATTTTGAATTTTTAGAATTTCGATTTATTCGATTTTGGCTAAATCGATTCAGTTGTTAACTAGTCCAACGTTACACGTAACTTCAAAATTCAACAAATATGTGTATAAAAATTTATAATTTTTAATATAATTTAACCACGATCCAAACTTTGGGTCCGATCCGTTAATTCGAACCGAATAAATTGAATAAACCAAATTTATTATTCGGTTTTGGCTAATTCGATTTGATTTCGATTTTGAATTTTTAGAATTTCGATTTATTCGATTTTGACTAAATCGATTCAGTTGAAACCGAATAAACGAAACGCTTACCCCTAACTACTAGTCTTGTCTCAAATGAAACTATGGCAAGTTTGCTGAAATATCTGTACTAACTCCTTACTATATGCGGAGACCTATAAGGTTGACGTTGTTAACGAACCACTTCCGCTTCAAAACTATAAGTTCTGCCACGATGATCGTGACTGCTATCGCTCTTCCTGAACTGGGGGCTACATTAGCATGACCATGTTGTTGTCATCCTATCCATTGGAGGAAGGAAAGTGCCAATGCGCATTGGAACGTCGAGAAGAGATGATTTAGTCAGGGCCAGCTCACTATTGCCATGGTCGTTGAAGAGTGGTTAGATCATGTCTGGAAATGAAGAGAGGACCAAAGTTCTTTCTAAATGCACTCCATATTTTATTTCAAGGCAGTTCGTTAGAATTGTCAACAAAGTTGGCAGTTCTAACATTAAGGAGGACTGCCAACTTAGTTTACAGTCTATCTTAATATTCAAATTCTTTACGACTGATAATTTTGTTGACAATCCTAAAACTGGACTGTTCTGAAGTAAAATATGGAGTGCCTTTAGAAATTACCTATATAAATAGCTGCTTGCTAGTCTAAAACATAAATAGATGTTTGCCAGTCTGAAGTAACATACTGAAGAGGAAAATGGGAGACTAAAACAAATTAAGGGGACCTATCTATATTTCTCTCTATATATAATTAAATTTGTATTTACAAAGAATATAGCATCTTAACCCATCTGCATAAGCTATGTACTGCACAATGTCTCAAAAGCCATTCTACCATAAGCTTCCCATGATGTTTCTTCTAATGTCTCTGTCATTCATGGGTTGCATTGCCATTTCCAGCACCCAATGTCGAAGCATTCAAGAAGGTGGTCAAAGCATTCAACTAATGAGGTTTGTTCGAAACTCCTTGCCATGCACCATTTCAATCTAATTTCTCTAGTGGCTTGCTCGATATTTATAAATCTTTCTTAATTAACCAAAATTTTGGAAATTAAAATTTTGTTTTAGATAAAATCTTGAGTATATTCTGTTGATGCTTTTGCCTTTAGACTAGGAAAGATAGTCCCACATCGACTACATCAAATGGTGAGTATCTCAATATAATGCTTTGTTTGTGTTGAGGTATGCACATGAGGTGTGGTGGGACTCAAATGTATGCCATATGGGAGTATTTTTCTAGAAGAAAAAATGATTAATTCTAACAAGGAAGCAAGTTGCTTTTTGTTGTTCGGACTCGAACTCGGACATGGACTCCAGGATGCCTCGTGCATGCACTTACGTGTTCGGAGGGTAGGCATGGACTGGCACTCGACTATGTTAATTATATGGGATAATTTAAAATATCAAACTCTATTTTTGAGTATTGGTAGTTTAATTCCACATCGGAAAGGAGAAATGGTGAAGTCTCACTCCACTCTATAAATAGAGCCCCCTGGCCTCCTTTATAAGATACACCAAATAGAAAGAAAAGGGAGCCCGTTGAGTCCAAGTTGTCCGTTCGAGTCACAAAAAGCTGACTAACGAGCGTTCCAGAAGTTCTTTGAGAACTTGTTGGTTCCTGAAAGTGGATCGCATAAAGGCGAATCTTGCTTTGAACAACGGTAATTTTTCATCACCCTAACAGGACTGTTGAAATCTCCTCTTTCTTTCTTTTTTCTTCTTCTTCTCCGAATGGGCTAAGGAAATTAGAAAAGCAAATTATTTTGCAAGTATTCTCCGAAATCCTAAATGAGTAGACTCAGAAAATTAGGAGAGCAAATTTATTTTGCAAGCATTCTCCGAAATCCTGAAAGATCAGAACAAAGAGCAAATTTATTTACAAATGGATCTCTGCGTCTGAAAGTTGCTATAACTGAATAGAGAGCAAAATTACTTGTAAGTGGCTCTCTAAATTCATGTAGATCTGTTTCGGAAATAACATATTCTTAGGTTATTAGTTGATGCAGAAGGCTAAAAATACTCCCACAAAACGTATCCGCGACAACAAAAATTCTATTAACATTCAAAGGAAGGTTTTCAGATTAATAATGGAAATATATCAATAATTAAAATCATGCTTGATTTAAGTAAATATGTCAATATAAAGTATATGTTGGAAAATGTGAATGTATATTTGTTATAATAATAATATCAATTTTTTCTATCAACGAATCTATGAAAAGGTGTACGAATCTTTTCATTGGAAAATGTGTACGAATCTATTTATTGGAAATGTGTGCCCTTTCCATCGTGTCTTTTTATTTCTATAAATACACATGTGTTTGGAGCATTCAAGCATTCATTCAATTCATTCATATTGCATTAGTTAGTCTAAGAGAGAGAGACAACCAACGTTGCTTCGACGAGTTCCTACGGTGTGAAGTGCTGCTACCGAAGGAAAGAACACTTGTATCGTGGGAGACTAATCGCCATTAAATCGTAAGCACCAGTGCGGGGCGAATATTGTCTTAAGGACATTGAACCAAGTTCAAGCCTCGGTATCATTTTATTTATTTTACTTATATTTTAATTTCAGAGTCTAAATACAGAGTTTGAGAATGTTATTAACAGTATATATATACATAATTATAATTAATTAAAATCATGCTTGATTTAAGTAAATATGTCAATATAAAGTATATATCTATTCTACTATATAATAGGAAAACTTGGTGGTGAAACTTTTGAATTCCAAAAATACCCTTGAGTTTTTTATAAACATGATGTTATTATGTCAACTTAAATGTCATTTATGTTTAAGAGTCAAAGCAATAAAGTTTGCATGCTATGAAGTTTTCTTTTTTCCATACAACTTTCATGTTCAATGGTAATAAATTTTTCTATTGTTATCATTTTTCAAAAGTTATTATTTTCAATAGATTTTTTTTTTTAAAAAGAACAAAATTCCTATTTCGAATTTCTTGGCATTATAAAAATAGCACACACACATAAATAATAACCTGGAAAATACGGAAAGACGACAACCGATCTTATAATACGTGCAAAGCACGAACATGTAAACTAGTATACATAATTATAATTAATCAAAACCAGAAAAGATGAAGAAAAATTCAAAGGAAGGTTTTCAGATTAATCGATCCTTGCAATTGCAGACTCTACAAACAAAGCAAGTATCAAGAATATTGCCTCATCATTAATTCAACCAATGTTTGTTCAATCAATATCACACCTATATTAATTTGTTTTTTTTTTTTCCAGCGTATCTCAGAATTAGATATTGATGAGAGTTCGATGGCAAGAGTGGCTTCTTCCTCACAATTGAAGGTGAAAGTAGCGATGAATAATCGAAGGCCAAATCACATTAAGGGTATCAGTAGTACAAGTGTAGATATCCAAGACATGAGCGGGGAGGAACAGAATTTTCATTTAGATTATGAGGGGCCAAGAGCTCATCCACCCTCTCACAACTGAAGAAGATCTATACTCATATATATATATTTTTTATCTATACTCGTATGTAATATTTGTTCTAGCTCTAGGTTTTAAAAGGTACTCTTGATTACATATTTTACGGACACTTTGCGTTTGGTTCGTAATAATGCAATCGTAATGGCGATTACGTTGTAATTTTAATTCGAATGTTTGGTTGGACAATTATTTTCTGGATGTAATATAATCACAGTTACAAACTTGATTACATTACATCAACCCTTGTTCAAATCAATTACATTACATCAACCCTTGTTCAAATCAATTACATCATCAAACCAAAGTAATCCTAATTACATTACATCCATAAACTTTAAATTACCAACTTACGCCCCACACAAATATTCCACCAATCACGATCGAGTAGATTTTTTTTTTCAAAAGTTCTCTCCTTAGTCAACCTCCCGACCCCATGGCGGAGCCCGCGACGGAGCGTGCGACAAATCCTTCCTCTTCTTCCTCCTCCTTCCTCTCCCCTCGTCACCGTCAGAAGCTTCTGAAACCCTGCGGCGGCTTCACGCCCCGATCCTGCATGATCGTTCTTCCTCGCTTTGATCTCTGCGGAACCGTTCGTTCTCGCTTGGGTGTGATGTCGTACAAGCCTGAGTTGCGCTTGCATAGGACCAGATCTTGCACAATACAAACTTAGACTAAATAAACAACAACACAAGCGGAACACTACTGCAGAAAATCAAATTTTCACAAAGAGATAGCAGCATAAATAACTTCTTTATTAATAACTTGATAGGAATACGTACAAGGTACATTGCTTGCGACTCGAAACGTCCTAACTCGCTTACATCATCCTTCTAGAACTTTGTCGAAAATAGCCACAATGTCCATACATCATATTTCTTTATTAAGCAAAATATAAAGACACCTTCAAATCAAAAACTTGCGGGACTAGAATTGAAAAGCTTCGAGGCAATCGAGCAAAAGTCTACTAGATTGGACAAGCTTTAGCGCCTCTCGAGTTCCTCTTGTCTCTTTCTCATAACTTCGCTAGAATAGGTTGCACTGGGTTGGAAGAGAAACCAATGGATCACACCCGGCTGAATCTTTGCAATATAATTTTTTTTATCATTCGTACCGATCAGTCCCTGAATCGGTGTTCGTGCGGTCGCACGAATATCCGAGGTGAGGCTTAGCACATCTTCCTGATACAATTGGACATCCTATCCCTGAGTTTCAGCTCATCTATCCGTTGTATATATATCCCAGGCCCTGAGTTTCAGCTCAGCCTATATTATTTCATTAGACATACTAGGCCCTGAGTTCGGCTCAACTATCTAATAAATGGATTTGATATTCTTTGAAAAGTTCAAGTCATACAAATTCATTTTATAGCTCATGATTCGATAATCGACCCAAATGATTCGGAAACCAACTCATGATGCTACCTTGCTTGCAGTTACATCAATATGTGATAGTACAGATGGATGGATAATCTATGCACCACCCATTTTGTACAAGCCTGATCCCGGATAAATGGGGTTATTGTCGAGATGCTAGACGTGTATATGTGATCCAAAAGAGTTTCTCTAAATTGCATTTAGGTATAGCAAGGTCTTATATGTGTTCCTTATGGCAAAATTTAGTAGAACTTGTACTCTTGTCTGATATAACATGGTATAAGTTTACATTGTTCAAGTTTACTCTTTCTTGCTTTCATTTATCTTATCATCCTATATTCTTAACTCTCTCTCCTTGGGCCGAGGGCTTGCTCGTCGTATTGACGACCTAGTTTTGTTCACTTGGGACTAATGAAGACCAAGATGGATGTCAGATGTCCACAGAGGAGAAACTTTACGAATGATGTGGAATCAAGATTAGTAGTCCCATTTTGGAAGGCCAACTAATATGTAAATTATGTATTTTGAAGAACAATGATCAACTATGTAAGTTATGTTGAAGATACTAGATCGAATATGTATATTATATGTTTTGGAGAAACTTGAACAAGTATGTAATAGTTTTGGACAAATGGATGATATGTAATTTGGGGAAATTTTGTGGTTATGCTCCATATCTATGCCTATCCTGGACCTCACAGGCGACAATCGCAGGGTACAATACAGTATTCATTATACGGGTGCGTAGCCTGGGGGGAAGTATCACATGCTTCAATTTATCTTGAGAACCGGGGCGTGACATGTCTCTTTTAGTTGGTGGCCCATGTAGGTCCATTCTTTAAGGATAGTGTATAGGTTAAGGAGATTGTATAGGTAGATATTGGATATTTTCTAAGGTCTTACTTGAACTACCATAGCATAGAAATAATTAACAATTGAAGATTGAACTCCTAATTGAAGATTGAGGATTTCACAAAGGTTTGGGGAAATAAACCTTGATCAAACTTTATTACAACTTGATGATTTTATTAAACATGATGACGATTATTTTATATGATAGCTTTCTTATGCGAGGATTTTGGGTATAGGTGATGGCTCAATTTATGCCTAGCGTTTACTGGGATGGGAGTGACCGAACATTTTACGGGTATGAGCAACTTGAACGAAGATCTTGGCCGGTGGCGAATAACGAAGAACTCCCGGTGTTTGCAGTATTTTTCGGGCTCCAGCACCCCAGGATTCGGGATATTGAGGATGGAGCTGAAGTTTTCTTCGAGAAAGAAGTATGCCTTATATTTTTCCTCGCGAAAAGCAGTCCATCTCCATTCACTTGGGGATATGAGGGGACTATAAGTGAATGGGAGGAGTAAGTTTCCGGACTAGACAATTAGTTTTCCCCATGAACAGCTATGATGTAGTGTTTGGAATGGATTGGTTAATATTAGCATCGACAATCATCGATTGTGGACAAGGGAGAGTTCAATTTTCCGTACCTGGTAGGAAGTTGCATGAATTTGTTAGAGCTCAGAAAGAGTTTAATAAAGTGGAGTTAGAGAAGTTTTAATTAAGGAGTTTCCAAGACCAAGTAATAGAGGAATGGCCAAGGGTTGTAGAAAATTTAAAGATGTATTTTCTGATGAATTACCCGGATTACCACCGGTTAGGGCCGTTGAATTTAGTATTGATCTAATTCCTGGAGCTGCCCCTATTGCCAAGAAGATCTATCCAATAAACAAAGAGGAATTAGCAGAATTAAATAATCAAATCAAGGAATTGCTCGCTAAGAAGTTTATTAGACCCAGTATTTCTCCGTGGGGAGCACCTGTGCTATTTGTAAAGAAGAAGGATGGGATCTAGATTATAGAGCACTGAATGAAGTGACGATCAAGAATATGTACCCACTACCTAGGATCGATGAATTATTCGACCAACTTGGAGGAGCGACTGTATTTTCTAAGATAGATCTCAGATCAGGCTATCATCAAGTAAAGATTAAGAAGGAAGATATACAAAAGACTACTTTCAGAACCCGATATGGGCATTATGAATTTCAAGTCATGCCTTTTGGATTGACTAATGTTCCGAACATATTTATGGATTTGATGAATAGAATATTCTATCAATATTTAGATAAATTTGTGATCGTGTTCATTGAAGACATATTTATCTACTCAAAGAATGAGGAGGAACAAGAAGAACATTTGAGGATAGTACTCGAGACTCTATGGCAGGAAAAGCTGTATGGAAAGTTGAGTAAATGTAAATTTTGGTTAAAAGAAATTTCTTTCTTGGGACACATAGTTAGTGGAGAAGGAATAACAGTAGACTCTAAGAAAATAGAAGCAGTCAAATCATGGCCAACTCCCAAGAATGTAGCAGAGATTCGAAGTTTTGTTGGCTTAGCTGGATATTATAGAAGATTTATAGAGAGTTTTTCTAGAATTGTTGAGCCGCTTACTCAGTTGACTCAGAAGAATGAGAAATTCATTTGGACTGATAAATGTCAAGCGACATTTGAGGAGTTGAAGGAAACGCTTGTGACAGCCACAATATTAGCATTACCATCAGGGTCAGAAGGTTACGATATCTATAGTGATGCTTCTGGCAAGGATACGATAAATATCAAGCGGCATTTGAGGAGTTGAAGGAAACGCTTATAACGGCCACAGTATTAGCATTACCATCAGGGTCAGGAGGTTACGAGATCTATAATGATGCTTCTGGCAAGGGTTTGGACTGTGTACTGATACAGCACGGAAGAGTTATTACTTATGCTTCTCGATATTTGAAGGGTCATGAAAGGAACTATCCAACACATGATTTGGAATTAGTAGCTGTTGTGTTTGCACTAAAGTTATGGAGATATTACTTGTATGGTAAACAGATCAAAATTTACACACACCATAAAAGCTTGAAATACGTGTTCACCCAAAAGGAGCTAAATATGAGGCAACGCAGATGGCTGGAGTTGCTTAAGGATTTTGATATGGAGCTAGAGTATCATCCAGGCAAGGCAAACAGAGTGGCAGATACTCTGAGTAGGAGGCCTGAAGCTTTCTTTTTGAACATGCCAGGGAGATATTAGAAGATCTTAGAAAGATAAAGATTGAAGTGATATGTCCAGTAGCAGATGGAATCTGGAAAAGTTTACAAATACAATCATCTCTAGTAGAGAGAATTAAGGAGGCACAGAAGAAGGATATGAAGCTGCAAAAACTATGGAATCAAACTGAAGCTGGGATACAAACTGGGTTGATGAAGCTTTCTGATAGATCTTTGAGGTTCGGGAGTCGTTTGTGTGTACCATATGGTGAACTCCGGACCGAGATTATGTCTGAAGCACATAATTCACAATACTCTATTCATCCCGGGAGTACGAAGATGTATAAGGATTTGAGGCAAAAATTTTGGTGGCATGGAATGAAACGGGAGATAGCTAAATTTGTCTCGAAATGCTAAGTATGCCAACAAGTAAAAGCCGAGCATCAATGAACTGCTGGATTATTGCAACCACTACCAGTACCTGAATGGAAGTGGGAGCATATCACAATAGATTTTGTATCAGGACTTCCAAGGACACAAAGAGGTAACAATGCTATCTGGGTGATAGTGGATAGACTTACAAAGTCCGCGAGATTTCTACCGTTTCGAGTCGGACAATCTACGGAGCTTCTAGCGGAGATGTACATGAAGAACATTGTTAGTCACTATGGGATGCCGGTAAGTATCGTCTCAGACAGGGATACTCGGTTCACCTCCAAGTTTTGGAAAAACTTACAAGATAGCCTTGGCACTCGTCTGAAGTTTAGTTTAGCATATTACCCACAGACCGATGGGCCGTCAAAAAGGATGATACAAATTTTAGAAGATATGATGAGAGCGTGCTCCCTAGAATTCAAAGGATCATGGGATGATCATCTGCATTTGATATAATTCTCATATAATAACAGTTATCAGGCCAGTATCAAGATGGCACTGTTTGAAACATTGTATAGGAGGAAGTGCAGGTCACCAATATGTTGTGGTGACGTCGAAGAACGTCAACTCCTAGGGCCAGAGTTGGTTACGCAGATTGTAGACATGGTCAAGGCAATCTGAAGTCATCTTCAAGCTGCACAAGACAGGCACAAGATGTGGGCAGATAAGCATCGAAGGATCTTGAATTTCATACCCGGTGATCATGTATTTCTGAAGATCTTGCCAACTAAGAAAACTATCAGATTTAGAACAAGAGAAAAGTTGAGTCCAAGATATATAGGCCCATTCGACGTCTTGGATCGAGTCGGCGACGTATCTTATCGACTGGCCTTGCCACCTTCTTTGGAAGGAGTTGATAATGTATTTTATGTATCTCAACAACGGAAATATGTGCCAAATCCTAGTTACGTACTTGATCATTCAGAAATTACAGTTGGTCCAACTCTCCGTATTGAGCAGAAGCCAGTAGAGATCCTGGATCGGAGACAGAAGATCCTTAAGAACAAGACCATCTCATTGGTTCAAGTATCTTGGAACAAGGACTCAGCTGAAGAATCTTCTTGGAAAAGAGAAGATGAGATGCGGCAACTGTAATACCCCGCTCCGCACGGTGCATTACGTTGAGTCGTTGACTCGAAGAGTTGCATTGACCCGATGAAGTATCGATACGAATCGATGCAAGAGTTACGTTGGCCAAAGGTAAGATTTGAGTCGATTAGAATCTATGAATTGAATCGATGCAAAAGATAAGTCCCATTTGAGCAAGTGCTGATTTTAGTTGATCTGGTGTGCAGGCTATGCTTTTACGCTGGACGATAAGAGGTCGACATTTTGCCTTGTGCAATGAAGTGTCCGAGAAACCAAATCGTGGCCTTGTAACGGATTGTGGCATGGACGAGATAGGCCAAATCAATCGAGTAGTTCAAAGGAATAGCTAAGTCCGGGAGTTAGCTATACGATAAGCGAGACGCTTTAATCGGCGAAACGACAAGGCGTATCGGCTTAAGGTGGGCGGGTTCTTGACTCTATCTCCCTATTCCTTCACGTCTAATAAAAGATATCATTGTATGCGTAAGATGTTATCGAGTTTGCGAGCGTGGCTCGGCAACGAAAGGTCCAAGTATGTGTCGAACACTAAAATAAAATATTGAACAATCGAACAATTGAAGCGACGTGCATCACATGTACGGGTCGCGGTAGGACGGTGATGGTAGAACATTAAAAGACAACATCGAGATGTGCATCACGTGTGTCACGACCCGCTACCCAAATTGTTGGGCCAGGCCGAGGCATGTCCAGCCTACGCTAAGATAAAACGTAGTAAGCTATTCTAAAGACAACAGGATAAGACTAAATGTGCTAACAGTTCTATAAGTGAGGAAGAATCATAAATGCTCCAAACAAAAAAGTCGTCGTATATAGTAAGATGTCCAAGTACAAGCAAACTGAAATGTAAAACTGGATACATGTCCAGTTACAAAATGATATAGTCTAATACATATCCCAAAAGTCTAAGTAAACAAAAGACATCTAGGCGAGGTTCCCCGCAGGAACATCCTCGTAAAGCAGAGCCGGGTCCTCGGCAGTAACTCCATAGTATGAGTCGCAGAGTAACTCCTCCTCAGTAAGGACACCTACAACGTTATCCTGTCAGGACGGGAGCAAGTACTAAATCTAGCAAACTAGCATATGAAACATGGAAATGAACATGAGAATGAACATGTGAGAAATAACTGGAAAGCATGGCATCACATAGTCTATCATAGCAAGGACACATATGTCATAGAGACAGATGCATATGTAATGTTTAAAACTGTAGCAGGTACGTGATCGGTCAATAGGTGTACAATGTACTGAGGCACAATGTAAATAAAATGTACATACGTACAAGTCTACAAGCATAGGTGTACCTCCGTACAGAAATGCCGGGTAATGGCCTACGGCGCAGTAACATGTAAAATGATACTTTGCTCGATACATATAAAGGGGCATGATCATGTACTCGGCTACTAGTTTCCCTATAACCCATATTCTATAATGTGAGAGATACATCAAGATGGTTCTAAACATAGTAGCAATGGAAAGTACAACATGTAACGTTTTAACTTGCTACCCCAAGGATCAGCATTTAATATGGTGAGTTTTGCAGTTCATTTATGTAACAACATGTAAAGTTTGTAGAAAGTACTTGCCTCTAGCAAAGTAAAACAAAACAAGCTGCGATAACAATGCTATGGATGTCCGGTAACTCATCGCTGTAGAAGTAAATACAATAACTTAGTTTTTACACTAAGCTAAAACACTAGGACACTAATTGGTGAAATACGACTTGTGATTGGGCACTTAGCCAAAATGATGATTTTGGCATAGGAGACCAATGTGGGGTGACACACTATGTTAGCTAACTTTCTAGGGTCCTTACACTAGTGAGGGATGGGGTTCAACACGACTAAAACTGCAAATAACATAAAAAGCTACAAGTCGTAATTAATCAATAAATAAATCAAAAGACCATTGTGTTCTAACAATTTTAGAGATAGGCAAAAAGTCTAGTTTTTCTTAAAGTAAAGTATCAAAGTGATCCTTGTTAATCATAGAAATTAATTATAATTTTTCTGGAATTTATTAACCAGTACAAATATTTTATAAAAATCAGTTTTCCTAAGTATACAGAAAGTGAGTTTTGGTTTTATATGCCAAACTAGTGGCAAAACAGTAAATTAAATATTACAAAAATTATACTAAATTAGCCAACTTAACAAAGTATCTAAAAACTATTTTTCCATAATTTTAGCAATACTTTAAGTATTTTTAGAAAATCAAAAACAGCATTGTACATAATAATTAATTATCTGCGTATTTTGTCCATGTATATAATTTGAACCAAGGTTCAAATACAGGACCCAAGGCCATGAATCAAGTCCAATATGACTTGAACAGGTCTTGAATGTGTGAAAACACATTTGAGCCCAAATACCCATGCTAGGCTTGGACACCAAATGGTTGCAGTAATTTAAATACTAAAATATAATTTGGTAACAAGTACAAAATAAATATTAATATTTTAATAAGGTAAATTTGTACAAGAGAAAAGACACATACCTATGCTAAAAGCATATATAGATATATAAGGAAAAATACTTAATTTATAGAGTATACATATACATATACACAAATATATATATATATAAGAATACCTTTAATAATATAGTGTATATATATATATAATATATATACACATAGGAAAAAAAAATATATATATATATATAAACATATATATATAAAGTTTACTAACTTATAAAGTATATATACATATATATAAAATACTGTTAAAAACAGTATACATATATATATATACATATATTAATACATATATACATATACATATATATATAAATATATATAAAACAAAAGGAAAAAGAAAAGAAAAAGGAAAAACAAAAAAGAGAACAGAGAGGGGGCTCGAACCCTGTCCAGAGAAGCGTGCGGGGGGGGGGGGTTTAATTTGTTCGGGCTGGCCAGTGGGTCAGCCCGCTAAGTCTGTTAGGGTTACGTTTTAGTTAACATTTATTTAGGTTAGAAATTAAATGGGTTTTTACCCGTTAATCAAAGCCCAACCCGTTAGTCTATTTCACAGTTTGTCTCGTGTCCATACAGTCCAGGACACGAGAAGTTGGAATCTGACACAGAGTCGACGTGTCCGTGCCCAGCACGACACGTACGACTCGGCTAACACGTGTCCAGCACCACAGTTGAGTCCCCCGTGTCTAGGCGAGTCTCGTGTCTCAGTTTGAGACACGTACGACACAGAGGAAAGAATGTTACCCACGTGTCCGGCGGGGGGGGGGGTTGGAAGTCGAGGAGGCGAACGGCGGTTGGGGGCGTCGTGGTCGAGGCGCTCGGGTGGCAATCGACCTAGCTCGGCGTGGCGAAGTCGTTGAGGGTGGTGGTGGTCGATGACGTCGAGCGGTGGTCGTCGAACGGGGGTCGCCGGAGTAGAGATAGGGTTTGGGGTTCGTCGGGGAAGAAAGGGGGTCGTGGTCGGTCGTGGGGGAGTTTTAGGGTTAGGGTTTCGTTAGGGGGGGTGAGGGGATCCTTTATAGGGGTTCGATGGCGGTGGGGGGCTGTCGCGCTGGCCGGAAATGGCGGGGGCAGCGTAGGTCGGTCGTCGGGGCAGCCGGGGCAGTCGTCGGGGGTGGGTAGGAAAAATTACAGGAAGACCCCTAGACTTTAGGAAATTGTATTAAAGTCCCAACCCTAACTGAATGCAAATATAATTTGCATAAACAAATCATTAATTACAAATCAATATAAAAACAATTCTAATATTTGCAAAACCATATTAAAACAATTCTAATATTTGCAAAATGATATTTTTGTATTTAAAACTCATCTAAAAATCATTTAAAAATTCTAGAAAATTTCCTAAAAATCCTAATAAATATTTTAAGGCTATAAATAACATAAAAATTTAATTTGCACTAATTAAAATGAATTTGAAAAATTAGGGGCTTACAAGTCTTCCCTCCTTGAAAAATTTCGTCCTCGAAATTCACAAGGATTGAAGACCCTACAATATTCTAACATAGCAAGCAATGCAACAAAAAGACTAAGGCTGCAATCGAAACTAACCTCTAAGGTATCAAGCGGGAACGGGTGGTTCCCCCGCAGCGGTTGGATCGAACAAGTAAGGGAATCTCTCCCTCATGTCCGACTCCCTCTCCCAAGTAGATTCACCTGGGGAGTGACGGCTCCAAGCTACTCGTACTAGGGGTATAACCTTGTTCCTCAGCCTCTTCTCTCTCCTGTCTAATATCTCCACTGGCTGCTCAGAAACTGTAAGGCTCGGTCCGACCTCCAACTCTGAGTGATCTAGCACATGACTGGGGTCTGGAACATATCTCCTCAGCTGAGATACGTGAAAGACGTCGTGAACTCCTGCTAGGTTGGATGGAAGTGCAACCCTGTAAGCTACCTCTCCGATCCTGCTAAGCACCTCGAACGGCCCGATGTATCTGGGGCTCAGCTTCCCTCCTCGTCCGAACCGGATCGTCCCTCGAGTAGGTGATATCTTCACTAGCACCATATCACCGTCTGCAAACTCCATCGGCCTGCGACTAGCATCAGCCCAGTGTTTCTGCCTGTCCTGAGCTACTCTGAGCCTGTCTCTGATCATCCCGACTTTCTCTGCTGCATCCGTGATCATCTCTGGCCCAAGCATAACTCTGTCTCCGACATCATCCTAAAAGAGAGGTGTCCGGCATCGTCGTCCATATAGCGCCTCGAAAGGAGACATACCAATACTGGCCTGGTAGCTGTTGTTGTATGAAAACTCTACCAAGTGCAGATGGCTCTCCCATGATCCTCTGAAGTCCAGCACGCAAGTCCTCAGCATATCCTCCAGCGTCTGTATCGTCCTCTCGGACTGCCCATCTGTCTGCGGGTGGTACGCCGTACTGAATTTGAGCCTACTGCCCAACTCCTCCTGCAGGCTCCTCCAGTAGTGGGATGTGAATCTGCTGTCTCTGTCTGACACGATGCTCACCGGCACTCCGTGTAGGCGAACTATCTGCTGCATGTATAGCTCCGCCAACTTCTCGGTGGAAAGCCCCACCTTGAAGGGTATGAAGTGCGCACACTTCGTCAGCCTGTCTACGATGACCCAGATGGCATCCTTCCCTCCTTGGGAACGAGGAAGCCCTGAAACGAAGTCCATCGTAATATGTTCCCACTTCCACTCGGGAATGGGTAATGGCTGCAACAAACCAGCTGGCCTCTGGCGCTCCGCCTTGACCTGCTGGCAAACTAGACATCTCGAAATGAAGCGTGATACATCCCTCTTCATCCCGTGCCACCAAAGATGTTCCCGCAAGTCACGGTACATCTTGTTAGCACCAGGGTGAATAGAATATCTCGATCGGTGCGCCTCCTGCAAAACTGCTTCTACTAGCTCTCCTCTCGGTACGCACAATCGGCTGCCACGCCTCAAGGATCCATCCTCTGCTATAGTAAAGTCATCCAGCAATCCAACTAGTGCCTGGGGTCGAAGTCTGCGAAGGCTCTCATCTGTAGATTGTGCCTCCCTGATCTGCTCCATCAAACCTGACTGAATGTCAAGGGCCATCATCTGTATCACTGATCCTGGCCGAACTAGCTCGATACCGAGCTTCTCCAGATCCTCCCGCAAATGTCGATCAATCATCAGATACCATGCCATCGGATGCCTGCTCAGCGCATCCGCCACTACATTTGCCTTCCCGGGGTGATACTGTAAATCGATGTCGAAGTCCTTCATCAACTCCAACCATCGTCTTTGCCTCATGTTCAGCTCTTTCTGCGTGAACACATACTTCAAGCTTTTGTGGTCAGTAAAGATTTTCACACGCTCTCCGTATAAGTAATGTTTTCATAACTTGAGTGCAAAGATCACCGCAGCTAACTCGAGGTCATGGGTAGGATAATTCCTCTCATGAGTCCGCAATTGCCTAGATGCATAAGCAATTACTTTCCCATGCTGCTGTAGAACACATCCTAGCCCCTTCCCAGAAGCATCACTGTATATGGTGAAACCTCCAGAACCTGAAGGTAAAGTCAGAACTGGAGCGGTCGTCAGCCTCCTCTTCAGCTCCTCAAATGCTGTTTGGCAGTCCTCAGACCAAATGTACTCTGCGTCCTTCCGCGTCAGTTTCGTCATGGGTTCAGCTATCCTAGCAAAGTCCTGGACGAACTTTCTATAATAGCCTGCTAATCCCAGAAAACTCCTGATCTCTGAAACTGACGTCGGAGCCTTCCACGTCTCAACTGCAGCAATCTTCCTGGGATCCACCGAGATTCCATCTCCAGTGACTACATGGCCGAGAAACTCCACTCGGTCTAAAAAGAACTCGCACTTCGGCAATTTGGCAAACAACCTCTCCTGCCTCAGAATTCCCAAAACTATCCGCAAGTGCTCTGCATGCTCCTCCGGCGTCTTCGAGTATATCAGGATGTCGTCGATAAATACTACGACGAACTTATCCAGATACTGGTGAAATATCTTATTCATCAAGTTCATAAAGACAGCTGGCGCATTTGTGAGACCAAATGGCATCACCAGAAACTCGTACTGCCCGTACTTCGTGTTGAACGCCGTCTTCTGGATGTCTGCTGGCCTAACCTTCACCTGGTGGTACCCGGATCTCAAGTCTATCCTGGAAAACACCTTCGCCCCGCTCAACTGGTCGAACAAATCATCTATCCTGGGCAGAGGATATTTGTTCTTGATGGTGATGGCATTCAAAGCTCGGTAATCAATACACAACCGGACTGTACCATCCTTCTTAGGCACAAAGAGCACTGGCACTCCCCATGGAGAAGCACTGGATCGAATGAAACCCTTTTTCAACAGGTCATCAATCTGCTCTTTCATCTCTATGGCCTCCTTGGGATTCACTCTATAGCAAGCCCGGGATACTGGTGATGAACCCGGCACCAAATCTATAGTGAACTCCACATCTCTGTCTGGCGGAAGTCCTGGAAGATCCTCTGGGAATACATCCATAAACTCTCTAATGATAGGATGTGGCGGTGCTGCGTCCCCAACTGTCGCACAACAGTTCGGCTCTAGGCTGATCTCCGGCCCCGTCCTACTGACTCTGAACGGTGCTGTGCCTGGGGGACTGAACAAAACACTACCCTCATGACAATCTATAGATGCATGGGCATAGCTAAGCCAGTCCATCCCCAATATGATATCATAACCGGGGAGTGGCATCACAAAGAATCGCCCCTCAAACTCTCTTCCGGCTATCAGAATAGAGCACCTATAGCTAGCTCTAATAGGCACTGGTCCTCCTTCCGTCATTACTCTACTAATCTCCGTCGTAGGTGTAGATACTAAATGATGTTCTTGCATAAACTCTAATGATAGGAAGCTATGAGATGCACCAGAATCAAACAAACATAGAGCTAGAAAAGTATGCAAATAAACATGACCTGTAATGACGTCAGCTAAGTAATCCGGCTCCGAAACCTACTCCGACTCCGGCTCAACGGCTAGACTATAAACTCTCCCCTGAGGTCCCTTCTGCTGCTGCAGATGCTGCCCGAACCTCTGCTGCTGAGTCGGGAGCGGTCCTCTAGTCTTCGCTACTGGGCACTCCCGATACTGATGGGTGGCAGACCCACAAGCTAAACACTGTCCCAACCTCTTCCTGCAGACGGAGTAATCATGCCCAGGCCTTTTACAGAATCCACACAAAGCTCCCTTCGGCTGCTGTCGGGGTCCCGGGGCTCGAACTGGCGGGGTCTGATGATGTGGTGTAGAGGGACGGTAAGTCTGCTGGGGTGGCGTCGGCGTTCTCTGCTGGAAAGCCTGACGCTTGGACGGTCCCTCATGATGTACAGGAGCCGGCCTCTTGCTAGACAGAAGACGCTCCTCAATGCTCCGGGCTAACTCTAGGCTCTGGTAGTAGTCAGTCGTACCGTTTGCCACTATAAGAATGCCAATGTCTGGAACTAGACCATGGCAAAACCTACGGGTCATCTCCTCTGGATCAGCAACCAGACTAGGAGCAAAACGGCTCAGGCGACTAAACTCTCCCGCATAGTCGTCAACAGAACGGTTCCCCTGCTGGATGTTCTGGAATCGTAGCCCCATGGCTACTCTAGCGGTGGTCGAGAAGAACTTCTTCTTGAACTGGGTCTTGAACTGGTCCCAGGTGGCTCTACCTCTCGCGAACAACGGCTCATTCCTGAACCAGACCCCGGCTAAGTCTATCAGCAGAAATCCTGCTGCCTCGACCTGAAGGTCATCCGGCATCCTAACTCCCAGAAGCTTCCTCTCTACAGAATCTAGCCAGTCATCAGCTACTACTATGCCCTCGGTCCCTGAGAACTCCTTGGGATTCAGACCCATGAAGTCCTTAACTGTCCCCGCTCTCTGCCGTGGCTCTACATGTGGTGGGGCTACGGGACGTCCCTCAGAACGCTTCATGCTCTGACGGAGTAGGGTGGTCTGCTCCTGATGGGTTGTTAGGAACCCCTGGATCAGTGTGAGCAGCTGGGTCCCGTCGAGTGTGACGGAAGCCTGGGTGGGTATAGTGATAGGGGGTGGTGGAAGTATCGGATCCTGCTGGGCCTGGGATGTAGAAGGTGGTATCTGGGTCTGTGGATCTGTGGAGTGGGGGAATGTGGTAGGTGGAGGTGCATCAGTCAACTGGTCGGCTGACTGGATACGGAGGGCCCCATTCTCGGGGGTAACATGCTGGGACGAACGAGTAAGCACCATCTAAATTACACATAAAAGACTTATAAGGACTTATTTAAAGTAAGCAATCATATGCAAGAAAGTCTAATTATAATAGCAAATATGTGTTGTATTTCCTATGTTGCAATCCTAGCATTCCTCTAGGTGTACTAAGCGTCTTTCCTAATGTTGTCTAATTACCTTAAGTTTCTAATTGCAGGTATGCTTGGTACAATAACGTAACCAAACAGTTTAGTCAGGGCCTGCATGGGCCACCACTAAAAACATGTCACGACCCGCTACCCAAATTGTTGGGCCAGGCCGAGGCATGTCCAGCCTACGCTAAGATAAAATGTAGTAAGCTGTTCTAAAGACAACAGGATAAGACTAAATGTGCTAACAGTTTTATAAGTGAGGAAGAATCATAAATGCTCCAAACAAAAAAGTCGTCGTATATAGTAAGATGTCCAAGTACAAGCAAACTGAAATGTAAAACTGGATACATGTCCAGTTACAAAATGATATAGTCTAATACATACCCCAAAAGTCTAAGTAAACAAAAGACATCTAGGCGAGGTTCCCCGCAGGAACATCCTCGTAAAGCAGAGCCGGGTCCTCGGCAGTAACTCCATAGTATGAGTCGCAGAGTAACTCCTCCTCAGTAAGGACACCTACAACGTTATCCTGTCAGGACGGGAGCAAGTACTAAATCTAGCAAACTAGCATATGAAACATGGAAATGAACATGAGAATGAACATGTGAGAAATAACTGGAAAGCATGGCATCACATAGTCTATCATGGCAAGGACACATATGTCATAGAGACAGATGCATATGTAATGTTTAAAACTGTAGCAGGTACGTGATCGGTCAATAGGTGTACAATGTACTGAGGCACAATGTAAATAAAATGTACATACGTACAAGTCTACAAGCATAGGTGTACCTCCGTACAGAAATGCCGGGTAATGGCCTACGGCGCAGTAACATGTAAAATGATACTTTGCTCGATACATATAAAGGGGCATGATCACGTACTCGGCTACTAGTTTCCCCATAACCCATATTCTATCATGTGAGAGATACATCAAGATGGTTCTAAACATAGTAGCAATGGAAAGTACAACATGTAACGTTTTAACTTGCTACCCCAAGGATCAGCATTTAATATGGTGAGTTTTGCAGTTCATTTATGTAACAACATGTAAAGTTTGTAGAAAGTACTTGCCTCTAGCAAAGTAAAACAAAACAAGCTGCGATAACAATGCTATGGATGTCCGGTAACTCGTCGCTGTAGAAGTAAATACAATAACTTAGTTTTTACACTAAGCTAAAACACTAGGACACTAATTGGTGAAATACGACTTGTGATTGGGCACTTAGCCAAAATGATGATTTTGGCATAGGAGACCAATGTGGGGTGACACACTATGTTAGCTAACTTTCTAGGGTCCTTACACTAGTGAGGGATGGGGTTCAACACGACTAAAACTGCAAATAACATAAAAAGCTACAAGTCGTAATTAATCAATAAATAAATCAAAAGACCATTGTGTTCTAACAATTTTAGAGATAGGCAAAAAGTCTAGTTTTTCTTAAAGTAAAGTATCAAAGTGATCCTTGTTAATCATAGAAATTAATTATAATTTTTTTGGAATTTATTAACCAGTACAAATATTTTATAAAAATCAGTTTTCCTAAGTATACAGAAAGTGAGTTTTGGTTTCATATGCCAAACTAGTGGCAAAACAGTAAATTAAATATTACAAAAATTATACCAAATTAGCCAACTTAACAAAGTATCTAAAAACTATTTTTCCATAATTTTAGCAATACTTTAAGTATTTTTAGAAAATCAAAAACAGCATTGTACATAATAATTAATTATCTGCGTATTTTGTCCATGTATATAATTTGAACCAAGGTTCAAATACAGGACCCAAGGCCATGAATCAAGTCCAATATGACTTGAACAGGTCTTGAATGTGTGAAAACACATTTGAGCCCAAATACCCATGCTAGGCTTGGACACCAAATGGTTGCAGTAATTTAAATACTAAAATATAATTTGGTAACAAGTACAAAATAAATATTAATATTTTAATAAGGTAAATTTGTACAAAAGAAAATACACATACCTATGCTAAAAGTATATATAGATATATAAAAAAAATACTTAATTTATAGAGTATACATATACATATACACAAATATATATATATATAAGAATACCTTTAATAATATAGTGTATATATATATAATATATATACACATAGGAAAATATATATATATATATATATATATATATAAACATATATATATAAAGTTTACTAACTTATAAAGTATATATACATATATATAAAATACTGTTAAAAACAGTATACATATATATATACATATATTAATACATATATACATATACATATATATATAAATATATATAAAACAAAAGGAAAAAGAAAAGAAAAAGGAAAAACAAAAAAGAGAACAGAGAGGGGGCTCGAACCCTGTCCAGAGAAGCGCGCGGGGGGGAGGGGTTTTAATTTGTTCGGGCTGGCCAGTGGGTCAGCCCGCTAAGTCTGTTAGGGTTAGGTTTTAGTTAACATTTATTTAGGTTAGAAATTAAATGGGTTTTTATCCGTTAATCAAAGCCCAACCCGTTAGTCTATTTCAAAGTTTGTCTCGTGTCCATACAGTCCAGGACACGAGAAGTTGAAATCTGACACAGAGTCGACGTGTCCGTGCCCAGCACGACACGTACGACTCGGCTAACACGTGTCCAGCACCACAGTTGAGTCCCCCGTGTCTAGGCGAGTCTCGTGTCTCAGTTTGAGACACGTACGACACAGAGGAAAGAATGTTACCCACGTGTCCGGCGGGGGGGAGGTGGAAGTCGAGGAGGCGAACGGCGGCTGGGGGCGTCGTGGTCGAGGCGCTCGGGTGGCGATCGACCTAGCTCGGCGTGGCGAACTCGTTGAGGGTGGTGGTGGTCGATGACGTCGAGCGGTGGTCGTCGAACGGGGGTCGCCGGAGTAGAGATAGGGTTTGGGGTTCGTCGGGGAAGAAAGGGGGTCGTGGTCGGTCGTGGGGGAGTTTTAGGGTTAGGGTTTCGTTCAGGGGGGTGAGGGGATCCTTTATAGGGGTTCGATGGCGGTGGGGGGCTGTCGCGCTGGCCGAAAATGGCGGGGGCAGCGTAGGTCAGTCGTCGGGGCAGCCGGGGCAGTCGTCGGGGGTGGGTAGGAAAAATTACAGGGAGACACCTAGACTTTAGGAAATTGTATTAAAGTCCCAACCCTAACTGAATGCAAATATAATTTGCATAAACAAATCATTAATTACAAATCAATATAAAAACAATTCTAATATTTGCAAAACCATATTAAAACAATTCTAATATTTGCAAAATGATATTTTTGTATTTAAAACTCATCTAAAAATCATTTAAAAATTCTAGAAAATTTCCTAAAAATCCTAATAAATATTTTAAAGCTATAAATGACATAAAAATTTAATTTGCACTAATTAAAATGAATTTGAAAAATCAGGGGCTTACAACGTGCACGGCTCCGAGAACATTGAACACTAGGCGTATAACATTGATTATGTGCTGAGCGTGCCCTCGTGCACGGAAGCTAAGGAATAACTAAGTAAATACGGAACTAGGCTATGAGAATGACTTACGAATGGTACGCGTTGAATATGAGTATGAGATGACTAAGCCGTTGGGCATCGTGCATCAATATGGATGTGTTGGGGCATAACGCCGACGGAGCTTGAGATATGGATGGTGGATTATGATTATGAGACGCGAATATGTTTATGGATCGAGACTATGTTTATGGAACGTGAGATTGGTTGGAACGATATGATTGGTATGCTATGGTACGTATTGCATGGTCAATGGACTCGGATGGCCCGTGCACGGGTGCGGCTTCCCTCGGACGGTTACGTCGGGGCACCGGGACCGTTCGACCTAGGAGGGAATTATGTGTGATATTTATGGTACACAACATTCGGACGGATTGCGACCGTCCAGTGCTGTGATAAGCTATGATATCTGTAAGTTTGGGATCCTTCGGATACTGGGCTAGCAACCCGTATCAAAGTGATTGTAGACTTACACATAAGAGATGCCAAGTCCATTACGGTGCGAAACACCGTGACCTTCATATAGATAGGGCCGGTGGGCTGAGATGAGAGTTGGGTGCAGGCGCAGGGCTTGCGACCCTTATGCATTATTTAAGTTTACGATTAGAATGTTGCATGAATTATATAGTTTCAATACGTAAGTTCTAACCAGTGCAGGCTAAGAAAAATGGGATGAAGATGAGCACGTTCACTATGTTTATGTTCAGATTATGTCTAACTGTATCTGCTGTAGGAACACGATATGGAACACAATTATGCTAAGTTGCTATGTTGAATATTGCCATGAAACTGATCCTAAGGCTAAATAGAAAAAAGATCACCAATAATGTTGCATGTCCACTAAAATCACTTAGTGTTTGGTTTGGGTGCGAGCGGGTCTTGATCAGTGCGAAGCGAGGACGAAAGCACTAATCCCCCACTAGTTTATGTACAGGTTCAGGTATGTTCGGCTTGGGGCGGAGCTTGGCTTGGACGTGCCGAGGCATGGAGTCCTTGGCGTTCAAGAGGAGCTACCGTATAGGCGTTCGGACTTGCGACATGGAGATGTTCGGCCGAAGACTACTTGGTGGCTATAAAGAGACATAATATATGGAATAATTTAATCCTTTGTGAGCTAGAGAGATCATAAGCGTTGTAGCTAATTGGCATATTATGTTGGGCTATTCAGAGCCTTATAACCTTCAGTTCATTACGAATAAAAGAGATTCTTATTGTATTCTTTATTTTCTTTCGCTGCTTATGTTATCAATTTAGGATAAACGCTATGTGAACTGTTATCTTGCCTTGCACGAGTGCAACTCCAGGCTCGTGCGGCATCACGCCCCAGCGAGGACGATAATTCGGGTGAAATCTAGAGAGGATGAGCGATTTCCCGGATCGGGGCATGACAAGTTGGTATTAGAGCGGTTCCATCCTCTGGACTGTGCATGAATCTCTTGACCCTCAGTTGCTTCGCTATCGAATTCAGTTGACTCTAAGTTGTTTCTGCAACCGCATGGCTCATGGATCTGCTTGACGCTACATTGGATGTTCCATACAATAAGTCTATATTAAGTGCGTACGTCTGTCACAAGTATGTCGTGACTATCACGCTGTCTCCGGGTGCCATCGGAGAACGTTGGTTGCACGAAGTACAACAAGTTATGGAATGTTGGTCACGCAAAGTGCAACGAATATGGTGATGTTGGTTGCACGAAGTGCAATGATATACGTATTGTTGATCGCATGCAATGCGAGAGATATGTGTTATTGGTTGCACGAAGTGCAACGAATCGATATGTGAGGCGATGCGTATTATTTGGCTATGTGAATGGTTATATGTTGTTGTTTGCACGGAGTGCAGCAAGTCGTGGATCGTTCCTTGCATCGGTGCAATGAGTCGATATGGTATGATGCGTGTTGTATGGCTATGCGGATGGATAGCGATATGTTATGCAAGATTGAATAAAGACCTTAAGTATCGAGAATGAGTTGTTGTACGAGTTGCAATGAGCGAGATTGAAAAATCGTGGATGCGATAATAACGAGTCGAGTTGAGTGGGCGAACATATATGTTGGCTGTACGTCGCATTGAACTTTGAATATAAGTGAATGTTGCGTATGTGATCGAAATGATCGCTAAGGCACGGTTAGATCTGAATGAATGTCAAACTTGAGCGAACGATAGGGCATGTTGGTCCACTTGTTGTGCCAACTCGAGTAAGAAGAACACTAGAGCTGGGATCGAAAA
This sequence comes from Iris pallida, assembly GCA_029216955.1. NCBI lineage: Eukaryota > Viridiplantae > Streptophyta > Magnoliopsida > Asparagales > Iridaceae > Iris > Iris pallida. The sequence continues at coordinate 8,570,747 of JANAVB010002795.1, forward strand.
GATCGCCATACGGGATAGTTGATTGAAAAAGAGATGTAGGACCTATGTAGAATGTGATGTCGAGTAATGACTCGATTTCGAGTGGTATATACAATACCAATTGTGTGATCGATGCAGTGAGACATTGTATCGATAACGATAGGCTCGATTTCTGAGTGGTATATGGAATACCACTTAGCGATAGCTATGTTAAGCCGTTTGGTGACTTGCGATAGATTTCGTCAAGGCGATTATGTTGTTACGATATGTTTGTCCTCAACGGACGAAGTAGTACCGAGACTAGAGTGGGAATGACTTGATAGAAGTCAATGCAAGTATACTTTGACGAATTGAGTCGAACTATTATGTGCGAAGTCATATCCACGGAGGATACATCAGGCGAGGAGTCCTTATGTGTAAGTCGAACGATAGGCTGAGCATAACAACGGAATGTTGAGTTGAGGAAATAGTCGATCCAGTCGAATGTACGTGAGTTATTACGAAGACTTGTTCGGAATGTGTTGAGTAGATACGAAGAAATCGTACGAACGAATTTGAGTTAGCGCGATAAATCGGTAGCACGATTTGGAAGTGCGAGTTAGGGACATGAGCATGGATATAGGAATTGGAAATTATGTCGCGACGATGTTAAGTAGTTACAACTGGATGGATCTTGATAAGTACGAGACTTGATTCGTATTCGAGTTCGGATAATGGCAATGATTGTAACGAGTTTGAGCTTATGAGAGAGGAAGATGTTCAAGTTATGCATATCGACGATGGTATTAAGGCGTATCAAAGATGATATGCAATAACTCGGGGATACTCTGATCGAATGAACGAAAATAATATTGAGCATTGTTGTTGGATGAATAAGATACAAGTTAAGTGGATGGTAGTTTGGACGGTAACGATAGGAATGCTTCGAAGAATTTGAGAGTTGATGGATATTATTTGAATGAAAACGAAAGTATATGGATTGCTTCGTGGATAACCACTATGTTGACGTTCTTGTCTTGTGCGAGTGCAATACCAGCCTTGCACATGTGTCACGTCAGATTTGGAGTGATCATTCTGCATGAGCGCGGACATGGTGATTCATGTCGCGGGAATGGTCGAACTCGGAAAATTAGGACGTGGCACTTTGTATGTTTCGACTTGTGGTTTGATATGAAGTGAATTTGAGGATTATACGATAAGCCTAGAAGTGTGTCAAACATTGGCCGTGAGTAGATAGACTCGTACTGAGGCGAACAAATATTATTCGGTTACGATATTGTTGATGGTAGTACATGAGTGAGTCGAATAGTAATGTCAGAAATTAATTTGGCTCCGCGATAGGATATAGCATGGTTCGTTTTAACTGTCCCTCGTTGATGATCTTCAATTATCGAGCGTAGTTTCGGGGCAGATGATCCTAGAAGACTTGACCGCCAAATCAAGTGAATGTTGAAGTCCCATAGGATGACCCTAAAGAAGTCGAACAAGAAATTTAGTCGAAGATAAGGGACGATGTAGTGCATGTTGAGGATAAGTCTAAGCGAGTGAGTATCGTGTTTCGTAAGTTAGCGGGTAGCCTTCGACTAGATCGATATGGTTAGAAAGTTTATGATCGATCGAATGGATACGTAGATAGACTTGGTTAGTCGATGATCGAGTATATGTTGAGGAACATGCTTAGCATAGCGATACGGTAAGGCGATTGCAAGGATTCTACAATCCGCGAGAGCGACGGATAGCAGAAAGACCCTAAGAGTTGTGTCGTAGATTGGTTTGAGTAACGGTTAGGCTATGTGTGTTGAGCGCACGATTTATGTTATGGAACAAACTAGTCGGGATTGATTCAAAATTGAGTAAAGGATTCGTACTCGGACGAGAATCGTAGATGAGCGTATCGTAAGAGACCTTGGGTCGGAATGATTGTTGCCTTTGAGCATCGTAGACTCAAGTTGACCTCTTGTGTCGGGAGAGCGCGAGCATGATGTCTGGATAAGTTACCTAGCGGAGGTAGCCCCAGACGCGATGTGTAGGCAGTTAGAGAACGTGGGTCGTATTGGAATAGTTGTGTGTGAGACTTAGTACGGATTGTAGGCAAAGAAAAATTAGACATGTGGACTTAGTCCATGTCGTTAAGGCCAAATGTTATGAATGATTAAAAGAAAGACTTGAGTTATGTGAGAAATAGGAAACGAGTAGACATTACGAAAAATTGTTACGATCGGATGCGCAATGGCTTAATGCAATGCATGTGTTAGATGGCCGTCGAGAAACTTATGAGATCGAAGTTATGGTTTGGATCAAGTCATATGCGAAGATGTTTGCGAGCATGACTCTAGGAATATGAGTTAAGGTCTGACTAAGTCGAGTACGGACTGATTGGTGCTTGAGGATTTAAGTTGAGCATGTTAGTTGTCCCGATATCGTACAACTAAGCTTGGCTGAAATGCATATATTGGTGGGACGCCTAAAATATGTGTATGATCCAAACTAAGTTGTGTGATTCCAATGATAGCAACACGAGATCGTGAAGCGATCTATGCGAGGCACTTGGATTAAGTGTTGGTTTCGGTTCGAGGACGAACCTTGTTTTGAGTGGTATATTATCTAATGCCCCGCTCCGCATGGTACATTACGTTGAGTCATTGACTCGAAGAGTTGCGTTGATCCGATGAAGTATCGATACGAATCGATGCAAGAGTTACGTTGGCCAAAGGTAAGCTTTGAGTCGGTTAGAATCTATGAATCCAATCGATGCAAAAGATAAGTCCCGTTTGAGCAAGTGCTGATTTTAGTTGATCTGGTGTACAGGCTATACTTTTACGCTGGACGATAAGAGGTCGGCATTTTGCCTTGTGCAATGAAGTGTCCACAAAACCAAATCGTGGCCTTACAACGGATTGTGGCATGGGCGCGATAGGCCAAATCAACCGAGTAGTTCAAAAGAATGGCTAAGTCCGGGAGTTAGCTATACGATCGAGTTATGGAAGCGAGACGCTTCAATCGGCGAAACGACAAGGCATATCGGCTTAAGGTAGGCGGGTTCTTGACTCTCTCTCCCTATTTCTTCACGTCTAATAAAAGATATCATTGTATGCGTAAGATGTTATCGAGTTAGCGAGCGTGGCTCGGCAACGAAAAGTCCAAGTATGTGTCAAACACTAAGATAGAACATTGAACAATCGAACAATTGAAGCGACGTACATCACGTGTACGGGTCGCGGTAGGACGGTGATGGTAGAACATTGAAAAACAACATCGAGATGTGCATTACATGCACGACTCTGAGAATATTGAACACTAGGCATAGAACATTGATTATGTGCTGAGCGTGCCCTCGTGCATGAAAGCTAAGGAATAACTAAGTAACTACGGAACTAGGCTATGAGAATGACTTACGAATGGTATGCGTTGAATATGAGTACGAGATGACTAAGTCGTTGGGCGTCGTGCATCAATATGGATGTGTTGGGGCATAACGTCGACGGAGCTTGAGATAGGGATGGTAGATTATGATTATGAGACGTGAATATGTTTATGGATCGAGACTATGTTTATGGAACGTGAGATTGGTTGGAACGATATGATTGGTATGCTATGGTACGTATTGTATGGTCAATGGACTCGGATGGCCCGTACACGGGTCCGGCTTCCCTTGGACGGTTACGCCGGGGCACCGGGACCGTTCGGCCTAGGAGGGAATTATGTGTGGTATTTATGGTGCACAACATTCGGACGGACTGCGACCGTCCAGTGCTGTGATAAGCTATGATATCCGTAAGTTTGGAATCCTTCAGATACTGGGCTAGCAACCCGTATCGAGTGATTGTAGGCTTAAACATAAGAGAAGCCAAGTCCATTACGGTGCAAAATACCGTGACCTTCATATAGATAGGGCCGGTGGGCTGAGATGAGAGTTGGGTGCAGGCGCAGGGCCTGCGACCCTTATGCATTGTTTAAGTTTACGATTGGAATGTTGCATGAATTATATGGTTTCAATACGTAAGTTCTAACCAGTACAGGCTAAGGAAAATGGGACGAAGATGAGCACGTTCACTATGTTTATGTTCAGATTATGTCTAACTGTATCTGCTGCAGGAACACGATATGGAACACAATTATGCTAAGTTGCTATGTTGAATATTGCCATGAAACTGATCCTAAGGCTAAATAGAAAAAAGATCACCAATAATATTGCATGTCCACTAAAATCACTTAGTGTTTGGTTTGGGTCCGAGCGGGTCTTGATCAGTGCGAAGCGAGGACGAAAGCACTAATCCTCTACTAGTTTATGTACAGGTTCAGGTATATTCAGCTCGGGGCGGAGCTTGGCTTGGATGTGCCGAGGCATGGAGTCCTTGGCGTTCAAGAGGAGCTACCGCATAGGCATTCGGACTTGCGACATGGAGATGTTCGGCCGAAGACTACTTGGTGGCTATAAAGAGGCATAATGTATGGAACAATGTAATCCTTTATGCGCTAGAGAGATCATGAGCATTGTAGCCAATTGGCATATTATGTTAGGCTATTCAGAGTCTTGTAACCTTCAGTTCATTACGAATAAAAGAGATTCTTATTGTATTCTTTGTTTCCTTCTGCTGCTTATGTTATCAATTTGGGATAAACGTTATGTGAACTGTTATCTTGCCTTGCACGAGCGCAACTCCAGGCTCGTACGGCATCATGGCCCAGCGAGGATGATGATTCGGGTGAAATCTAGCAAGGACGAGCAATTTCTCGGATCGGGGCGTGACAGCAACTATACCCCTACCTATTTGAGGATTAAGGTATTTAGCACCCTTCCTATCCATTTCTTTATTCCTTAAATTCCGAGGACTAAATTTAATTAAGGTGGGTAGAGTGTCATAGCCTATTCATATATTTCATAATTGTTTATATATTTTTCAACCTTTTAAAAATTTTTCTATTTTAGTTTTCACAAATCAAATCCCACCTTACACTTTGGCCCTCATACAAATTTCAAATTTTGCATATGATGTATGATACCAAGTGGCATTCATGCATGAGAGGGAGCCATGTGGCATTCTCCTCTCATGACTAGGCCCAAAGGGCATTCTAGTCATTTCATGCCTCCACCAAACAAATTCATATTCATGGCTTGGGAGAGAGAGAGAGCTCATTCTCTTCACTCTTCAAGTCCAGGTAATTTTCCTTCTCCTTATTCATTCTTATACTTCTTTCTCTCATTCTCTCCTCCTCCTTAATGGCAGCACCCTCCCCTATGCTGCCGCTGCTGCTTTGCTGCTGCCGCTGCTGCGCATGCTGCTGCCGATACGGCTGCGGCTGCGGGCGGCTGCCTCCGCCGCCGCTGCCGGCCGGCCCCCCGACCTCCTTCTCCCTCTCATCTTCCTCTACATCCTCCTTCTTCCCTTCTTCCCTTTCCTCTTTCAATTCAATTTTGTTCTAGGTTAATTTTGTTAATCTCAATCCCAATTTTGTCTTAGGATTCTGATTTGGGACTTATGGAGGGATTTCTCTCCTGGAAAAAAAAAACATTCAAGAACCAAGGAAAGTCCTTTTTCCCTCTTCTCCTTGAATTTTTTCTCAAATTTAATCTTCTAGAAATTTTGCTCAATTTTGATCTTTCTGAAATCTATATAATCTAGTTTATATTTCTGAAATTTGTGAAACCTTACAGTAAATTCAACCTTGAGAGAATGGAGTATGGATATAGACTTAAATTTTGGAAATATCTACTTTTGGACACAATACGAATTGGACACTTCGAATCTAATTTCCTTATATATATAGAAATGTGTGAATAAAACCCATGCAATATATATATATATATATATATATATATATATATATATATATATATATATATATATATATATATATATATATATATATATGCAAGGACATCTACAAACATTTATACATATGCATATGTACACCTTGACATATTAATTTTCAATGTTAAACCTTCTCTTCGCATCTTCAAGAAGGTAAAGCTCCACATATATGCATAAATATCCACACAAAAATCCATACGTGGACACGACTCATATACTCATATTATCTTGGACATCTATAAGTCTTGGCCCAATTTAGGGACTTGAATTATACACGTAAAGAAAAATTTAAATATGAGTGTTATGATCCTTAACATGGTAATCATATACATGAGTAAATTTTAACCTATTATTCCAATTCTGTCCATAATTAAAAGTTTGTTTAATTAACATATTTGGGCATGATTAAATACTTAAAGTGGATGTTTTTGGGTACCCATATGTTACGGTAACTCTATGTCTATTAACTTTCAATATTATAAACATCCTTTTTGCATCTTCAAGAAGCATAAAAAAAGGAAAAAGTATTTTTTTTTATGTGTATTGACATTGGTAGTAGATGTTAAGTAATATTATATTGTTAATAATTGCAATTCTTGAACTTGTATAGCATTTAAAAAAGGGAAATAGCTGAAAATTAAACTTTATTGCTTGCTTGCTTGCTCGCCAAGGTAAGAAAACCATTACTAAATCCCATTTTATTTAATATTGCGTGGCCAGTGTTGAGAGTTGCACCACCGAAGGGGTCGACGTACCCATATTTATATTTTCTTGTGTTTGCTTGTATCGAAATTATTCTGGATCAGTAAATACAAAGGAGACTCTGCCGAAATTTTTGAGAATTTCCAGAGTTGGTCATTTTTTCGGGTATCCGGGCTTGTTAGAAATTTTGACTTATGTCATAGATCCTGGAACCATCCACCTCCGATTTATAACATTGGGAGGCTCTTGAAAATCATTGTCCAAATAGATACTTTTGGAATTTTTCTTTAGTTTCAATACTTTCCTAGACTTTATTAGTTTCAGAAAGGACGAAACTATTTCTTGAATGCAACTGGACTCATTAAGAATCCTTATTAAGGATAGTTTCTATTGTATTCAAATGCCATAACTTCACTAGAATAGGTTGCATTAGGTTGGGAGAGAAACCAATAGATCACACCCAGCTGAATCTTTGTAATATGAATTTTTTTATCTTTCGTAATGATCAGTCCCTGAATCGGTGTTCGTGCGGCCACACGAATATCCGAGGTGAGTCTTAGCTCATCTTTCTTATACAATTGGACATCCAGGCCCTGAGTTTCAGCTCAGCTATCCATTGTATATATTCTAGGCCCTAAGTTTCAGCTCAGCCTATATTATTTTATTAGACAACCAGGCCTTGAGTTCAGCTCAGATGTCTAATGAATGGATTCGATATTCTTAGAAAAGATCAAGTCATACGAATTCCTTTTATAGCTTATGATTCGATAATCGACCCAGATGATTCAAAAACTAACTCATGATGCTACCTTGCTTGCAGTCACATCAGTATGTGATAGTACAGACGGATGCATAATCTACGCACCATCTATTTTGCACGATCCTGATCCCAGGTAAATGGGATTATTGTCCAGATGCTAGGCGTGTGTGTGTGATCCAGAAGAGTTTTTCTAAATTGCATTTAGGTATAGCAAGGTCTTATATGTGTTCCTTATGGCAAAATTTAGTAGAACTTGTACTCTTATCGGATATAACACGGTATAAGTTTACATTGTTCAAGTTTACTATTTCTTGCTTTCATTTATATTAACATCCTATATTCTTAACTCTCTCTACTTTAGCCGAGGGCTTGCTCGTCGTATTGATGACCTAGTTTTGTTCACTTGGGACTGATGAAGACCAAGATGGATGTCAGATGTACACATAGGAGAAACTTTACGAATGATGTGCAATTAAGATTAGTAGTCTCATTTTGGAAGGCCAACTAATATGTAAATTATGTATTTTGAAGAACAATGATCAACTATGTAAGTTGTGTTGAAGATACTAGATCGAATATGTATATTATATGTTTTGGAAAAACTTGAACAAGTATGTAATAGTTTTGGACAAATGGATGATATGTAATTTGTGGAAATTTTGTGGTTATGCTCCATATCTATGCCTATCCTGGACCTCACAGGCGACAATCGCAGGGTACAATACAGTATTCATTGTACGGATGCGTAGCCTGGGGGGAAGTATCACATGCTTCGATTTATCTTGAGAACCGGGGCGTGACATGTCTCTTTTAGTTGGTGGCCCATGCAGGTCCATTTTTTAAGGATAGTGTATAGGTTTAGGAGATTGTGTAGGTAGATATTGGATATTTTCAAAGGTCTTACTTGAACTACCATAGCATAGAAATAATTAACAATTGAAGATTGAACTCCTAATTGAAGAATTGAGGATTTCACCAAGGTTTGGGGATATAAATCTTGATCAAACTTTATTAGAACTTGATGATTTTATTAAAATTGATGACGATTATTTTATATCATAGCTTTCTTATGCGAGGATTTTGGGTATAGGTGATGGCTCAATTTATGCCTAGCGTTTACTGGGATGGGAGTGACCGAAAATTTTACGGGTATGAGCAACTTGAACGAAGATCTTGGCTGGTGGCAAATAACGAAGAACTCCCGGTGGTTGGAGTATTTTTTGGGCTCCAGCACCCCAGGATTTGGGATATTGAGGATGGAGCTGAAGTTTTCTTCGAGAAAGAAGTATGCCTCATATTTTTCCTCGTAAAAAGTAGTCCATCTCCATTCACTTAGGGATATGAGGGGACTATAAGTGAATGGGAGGAGTAAGTTTCTGGACTAGACAATTAGTTTTCCCCATGAACAGCTATGATGTAGTGTTTGGAATGGATTGGTTAATATTAGCATCGATAATCATCGATTGTGGACAAGGGAGAGTTCAATTTTCCTTACCCAGTAGGAAGTTGCATGAATTTGTTAGAGCTCAGAAAGAGTTTGATAAAGAGGAGTTAGAGAAGTTTTAATTAAGGTGTTTCCAAGACCAAGTAATAGAGGAATGGCCAAGGGTTGTAGATAAATTTAAAGATGTATTTTCTGATGAGTTACCCGGATTACCACCGGTTAGGGCCGTTGAATTCAGTAGTGATCTAATTACTGGAGCTGCCCCTATTGCCAGAAAGATCTATCCTATGAACAAAGAGGAATTAGCAGAATTAAATAATCAAATCAAGGAATTGCTCGCTAAGGAGTTTATTAGACCTAACATTTCTCCGTGGGGAGCACCTGTGCTATTTGTAAAGAAGAAGGATGGGATCTAGATTATAGAGCACTGAATGAAGTGACGATCAAGAATAGGTGCCCACTACCTAGGATCGATGAATTATTCGACCAACTTAGACGAGCGACTGTATTTTCTAAGATAGATCTCAGATCAGGCTATCATCAAGTAAAGATTAAGACGGAAGATATACCAAAGACTGCTTTCAGAACCCGATATGGGCATTATGAATTTCAAGTCATGCCTTTTGGATTGACTAATGCTCCGACCATATTTATGGATTTGATGAATAGAATATTCTATCAATATTTAGATAAATTTGTGATCGTGTTCATTGACGACATATTTATCTACTCAAAGAATGAGGAGGAACACGAAGAACATTTGAGGATAGTACTCGAGACTCTACGGCAGGAAAAGCTGTATGGAAAGTTGAGTAAATGTAAATTTTGGTTAAAAAAAATTTCTTTCTTGGGACACATAGTTAGTGGAGAAGGAATAATAGTAGACTCTAAGAAAATAGAAGCTGTCAAATCATGGCCAACTCCCAAAAATGTAGCAGAGATTCGAAGTTTTGTTGGCTTAGCTGGATATTATAGAAGATTTATAGAGAGTTTTTCCAGAATTGTTGAGCCACTTACTCAGTTGACTCAGAAGAATTAGAAATTCATTTGGACTGATAAATGTTAAGCGGCATTTGAGGAGTTGAAGGAAACGCTTGTCACAGCCACAGTATTAGTATTACCATCAGGGTCCGGAGGTTACGAGATCTATAGTGATGCTTCTGGCAAGGATACGATAAATATCAAGCGGCATTTAAGGAGTTGAAGGAAACGCTTGTCACAGCCACAGTATTAGCATTACCATCAAGGTCAGGAGGTTACGAGATCTATAGTGATGCTTCTGGCAAGGGTTTGGGCTGTGTACTGATGCAGCACGAAAGAGTTATTGCTTATGCTTCTCGACAGTTGAAGGTTCTTGAAAGGAACTATCCAACACATGATTTGGAATTAGTAGCTGTTGTTTTTGCACTAAAGTTGTGGAGATATTACTTGTATGGTGAACAGATCAAAATTTATACACACCATAGAAGCTTGAAATACGTGTTCACCCAAAAAGAGCTAAATATGAGGCAACGCAGATGGCTGGAGTTGCTTAAGGATTTTTATATGGAGCTAGAGTATCATCCGGGCAAGGCGAACAGAGTGGCAGAAGCTCTGAGTAGGAGGCCTGAAGTTTTCTTTTTGAACACGCCAGGGAGATATTAGAAGATCTTAGAAAGATAAAGATTGAAGTGATATATCCAGTAGCAGATGGAATCTGGAAAAGTTTACAAATACGTACAATCATCTCTAGTAGAGAGAATTAAGGAGGCACAGAAGAAGGATATGAAGCTGCAAAAACTATGGAATCAAACTGAAGCTGTGACACAAACTGGGTTGATGAAGCTTTCTGATAGATCTTTGAGGTTCGGGAGTCGTTTGTGTGTACCATATGGTGAACTCCGGACCGAGATTATGTCTAAAGCACATAATTCACAATACTCTATTCATCCCGGAAGTACGAAGATGTACAAGGATTTGAGGCAAAAATTTTGGTGGCATGGAATGAAATGGGAGATAGCTAAATTTGTCTCGAAATGCTAAGTATGCCAACAAGTAAAAGCGGAGCATCAATGAACTGCTGGATTATTGCAACCACTACCAGTACCTGAATGGAAGTAGGAGCATATCACAATGGATTTTGTATCAGGACTTCCATGGACACAAAGAGGTAACAATGCTATCTGGGTGATAGTGGATAGACTTACAAAGTCCGTAAGATTTCTACCGTTTCGAGTCGGACAATCTACGGAGCTTCTAGCGGAGATGTACATGAAGAACATTGTTAGTCACTATGGGATGTCGGTAAGTATCGTCGCAGACAGGGATACTCGGTTCACCTCCAAGTTTTGGGAAAACTTGCAATATAATCTTGGCACTCGTCTGAAGTTTAGTTTAGTATATCACCCACAGACCGATGGGCCGTCAGAAAGGATAATACAAATTTTAGAAGATATGCTGAGAGTGTGCTCCCTAGATTTCAAAGGATCATCGGATGATCATCTGCATTTGATAGAATTCTCATATAATAACAGTTATCAGGCCAGTATCAAGATGGCACCATTTAAAACATTGTATGGGAGGAAGCGCAGGTCACCAATATATTGGGGTGACGTGGGAGAACGTCAACTCCTAGGGCCAGGGTTGGTTACGCAGATTGTAGACATGGTCAAGGCAATCTGAAGTCATCTTCAAGCTGCACAAGACAAGCACAAGATGTGGATAGATAAGCATCGAAGGATCTTGAATTTCATACCCGGTGATCATGTATTTCTGAAGATCTCACCAACTAAGGGAACTATCAGATTTGGAACAAGAGAAAAGTTGAGTCCAAGATATATAGGCCCATTCGACGTCTTGGATAAAGTCGGCGACGTATCTTATCGACTGGCATTGCCACCTTCTTTGGATGGAGTTGATGATGTATTCTATGTATCTCAACTACGGAAATATGTGCCAAATCCTAGTCACGTACTTGATTATTCAGAAAATACAGTTGGCCCAACTCTCCGCATTGAGCAGAAGCCAGTAGAGATCCTGGATCGGAGACAGATGATCCTTAAGAACAAGACTATCTCATTGGTTCGAGTATCTTGGAACAAGGACTCACCTGAAGAATCTACTTGGGAAAGAGAAGATGAGATGCGGCAACTATACCCCTACCTATTTGAGGATTAAGGTACTTAGCACCCTTCCTATCCATTTCTTCATTCCTTAAATTCCAAGGACGAAATTTAATTAAGGTGGGTAGAGTGTCATAGCCTATTCATATATTTCATAATTGTTTATATATTTTTCAACCTTTTAAAAGTTTTTCTATTTTAATTTTCACAAATCAAATCCCTCCTTACACTTTGGCCCTCATACAAATTTCAAATTTTGTATATGATGCATGACACCAAGTGGCATTCATGGATGAGAGGGAGCCATGTGGCATTCTCCTCTCATGACTAGGTCCAAAGGGCATTCTAGTCATTTCATGCCTCCACCAAACAAATTCGTATTCATCGCTTGGGAGAGAGAGAGAGAGAGAGAGAGAGAGCTCATTCTCTTCACTCTTCAAGTCCAGGTAATTTTCCTTCTCCTTCTTTCTTCATTCTTATACTTCTTCCTCTTATTCTCTCCTCCTCCTTAATGGTAGCACCCTCCCCTATGCTGCCGCTATGCTTTGCTGCTGTCGCTGCTGCGCATGCTGCTGCCGCTACGGATGCGGTTGTGGGTGGCTGCTGCTGCCGCCGCTGGCCGGCACCCCGACCTTCTTCTCCCTCTCATCTTCCTCTACATCCTCCTTCTTCCCTTCTTTCCTTTCCTCTTTCAATTCAATTTTTTTCTAGGTTAATTTTGTTAATCTCAATCCCAATTTTGTCTTAGGATTCTGATTTGGGACTTAAGGAGGGATTTTTCTCCTGGAAAAAAAACATTCAAGAACCTAGGAAAGTCCTTTTTCCCTCTTCTCCTTGAATTTTTTCTCAAATTTAATCTTCTAGAAATTTTGACCAATTTTGATCTTTCTGAAATCTATATAATCTAGTTTATATTTCTGAAATTAGTAAAACCTTACAGTAAATTCAACCTTGAGAGAATGGATTATGGATATAGACTTAAATTTTGGAAAGAATCTACTTTTGGACACAATATGTAGTACACAATATGAATTGGACACTTCGAATCTAATTTCCTTATATATATAGAAATGTGTGAATAAAACCCATGCTATATATATATATATATATATATATATATATAAAATATATATATATATATATATATATATATATATATATATATATATATATATATATATATGCAAGGACATCTACATACATTTATACATATGCATACGTACACCTTGACATATTAATTTTCAATGTTAAACCTTCTCTTTGCATCTTCAAGAAGGTAAAGCTCCACATATATGCATAAATATCCACACAAAACTCCATATGTGGATACAACTCATATACTCATATTATCTTGGACATCTATAAGTCTTGGCACAATTTAGGCACTACTAAAATACCCCACTTTACCGACGGACTTTTAGCGACGGACGGATTCCGTCGCTAATAGCGACCAATTTCCGACATCTTAGCGACGGATTAGCGACAGACAACACAACATAATTTTTTTCAATTTTAAATGTAAAAATTTGTCGGGTTTCCGTCGCTAAGTCGACGAACATTAGCGACGGATTATTTTTCGTCGCTTATTCGTCGCAAATGTTGGCGGCAAAATCTTTATAACATTGGCGGGAACTTTGGCGACTACCTAGCGACGGATATAGCCGTCGGAAAACACCTTTTAATTGGCGACGGTTTAGCGACTAATTTATTCCGTCGCTATTCCGTCGCTAGATTCTGTGCCCTAACTTAAATTGAACCGACGGGGGGAAATTTTTCATTCCCCCCAAAACTCTCTCTCTCTCTCGCGGCTCTCCCTCTCTCGCGCGCGGCTCTCTCTCTCTCTCTCGCGGCTCTCTCTCTCTCTCTACCAGGTCGCTCTCTCTCTCTCTCTCTCTCTCTCTCTCTCTAATTTTCTCTAATTTTGTGTTTTAGGGCCGGAGGGGGGGGAGTGGGGGGGGGGTCGGCTTCGCGGGGGGTGGAGAGGGCGGGAGGGGGGTGGTGAATGGGGTCAGGGGGTCGGGGGGGTGTGGGGAATGGGGGCAGGGGGTGGGAGGGGGTGGGAAATGAGGGTCGGGGGGTCGGGGGGGTGGGGAATAGGGGCAGGGGGGTCGGGGGGTGGGGGGTGGAGAGGGCAGGGGGGTCGGGGGGGGGGGTGTTGAATGGGGGCAGGGGGGTCGGGGGGTGGGGGGTGGAGAGGGCAGGGGGGTCGGGGGGGGGGGTGTTGAATGGGGGCAGGGGGGTCGGGGGGGGGTCGGGAATGGGGGCAGGGTTCTCACTCCATTTTCAATTGTAATTAGTCTATAATGTTGCTAATATACTGTTATATATGTGTGGGCTGTGCCATGTGAATTGGAGAGGGTTTGATTGATTATTTGGCCAAGGGGGAGGCTCGGGTTATGATTTATTCTTTGTGTTCACTGTTCTGTGGTGTGAAGTCTGTCGTTTTGGTTATACCATGTTTGTTTAACACTCTAAACACCCTAGATGCATATCCTAGCATCTGTGCACCACCTATATTGCTAGGAACACAAATTTTATACTGCACTTGTCATGAAATTGCCATCATCAAGATGTCCTGTACATATTTAGTTTGTGCATTGCTGCTTGAGCATCACATTACCTTTTACTGCTACTTTGTATTGCTTTCACAATGTCACGTACCCTGCACTAAACATCCGATACTTCGATCCGATACCGCCGATACTACCGATATCGCCGATACCAATACTACCGATATCGCCGATACTACCGATACCGCCGATACTACCGATACCGCCGATACTACCGATATCGCGCGCCGATACTACCGATACTACCGATATCGCCGATACTACCGATACCGCCGATACTACCGATTCCGATACCGATACTTTGAACCTTGATTTAAATACATGTTAGTATAGTGTCTTCACATATATGTTAAGAGTATATACATGATTAGCAAGGTAACTAGATACAAGTTATGATACAATGTAAATGCAAGTATACATGTTAGCTAGATAGCTTAGACTTATATTGCAATCTCCTATTCACACGAGTATTGATATCGCCGATACCAATACTCGTAGGAATAGTCCGATACCGATATACATTGTAGAGCTCTGTTTTGCTATTCTGGACATGTTGTGACCTGTGCTGTTCTAAATAGGAGCCAGACACACTCCTGAGACGGGAGAGTATGTATAGTGATGTGGATTCTTACTAACTTATCATGTGAACCCATTTATGGGCCCTTCATTGAACCTTCTCATGTGCAACTTTCAGTCCATTCACAGTTCCCTATATTGTACTCTACATCACCTAGTTCACTTATATCTAACATCCTAACCCTAATCCAAATTTATGAGTATCGGTATCGGACTATTCTTATGTTTAGTTTGTCTTACGATACAGATTTTCACATCCAAATTGAGGATGAGTCGTTATTTTGTTGATCGTACATGGATGTACAAACGGCAACACGAGAGTAGAATTGGTGTGAGTGACGATTTTCAGGCAGGCGTGGAAGTATTTCTTAATTATGCAATGAGCAAAGCTCAGTATATGGACGGTAACAAAATTAAGTGTCCATGTGTTAAATGTCACAATAGACGTTACGAAGAAGTGGTGACTGTGAGAGATCATTTGACCCATAAGGGTTTCGTACGTAATTACGGCCTGTGGTCATCGCAAGGTGAACTATATTCGGAAAGACAGGCTGCGGAAGCTGCTACTTATGCTTTTGATGATAATGCTGCAACGGATGTCATCGAAGACCACGGATGCTCTGTTGATTATGGAGATCTGCAGAACCTTGCACGAGATATCGTGTATGATGCGGCAGGGCCTAATTTTGATCCGGAGGATCCTAATCCCGAGGCGAAGGAGTTCTATGACATGTTTCAGGACGCAGATACTTCTCTATATCCTGGTTGTGAGACTCATTCCGCACTGTCAGTGACGATGCGGTTGTTGAACATAAAGTCTGATTTTAACTTGCCACAAGCTTGCTATAATCGGATCACAGAAGTAATCAAGGAGGTGTTACCGAAGGAATCAAAAGAGCTACCAAAAAACTTCTACAAGTCAAAGATGATGGTCCGACAACTGGGACTGGGGTACGAGAAGATAGATTATTGTCGCAACGGATGCATGTTGTACTACAAAGAGAATTGCGTATCAGAAAGTTGCAGCTTCTGTAATGCGGATCGTTACAAGCCAGTACAGGGAAAAGGAAAGTCGACTAGAAAACGACGTCCTTACAAGTATATGCATTACTTGTCGATCACGAAGCGCTTGCAGAGGATGTATATGTCTCTAAATACAGCAGAACACATGACGTGGCACAGCGAAGAACGCATAAAGGACGAAGGAGAATTGTCACATCCTTCGGATGGAGAGGCGTGGAAACATTTTGATTTGTGTCATCCAGATTTTGCTGCAGAGCCTAGAAATGTACGCCTGGCGCTATGTGCTGATGGCTTCGCCCCTTTCGGACAGTCGGGATCTCAGTACTCATGCTGGCCGGTCATTCTTACCCCTTACAATCTGCCACCATGGATGTGTATGAAGACTCCTTATATGTTTCTGACAGCTATCATACCCGGTCCTAAAAATCCGACGAATAACATCGATATATATTTACAGCCGTTGGTGGATGAGCTGAAACAGCTGTGGGAGATCGGCGTCACGACCTATGATATTTCCAGGAAACAGAACTTTCAGATGAGAGCTTCACTCATGTGGACAATCAATGATTTTCCAGCATACGGTATGCTGTCGGAATGGAGTACGCACGGCAACATGTCTTGTCCGATATGCATGGAAAATAGTAAGGCGTTCCGTCTTAGGCATGGAGGAAAAACTTCTTTCTTTGACTATCACCGTCAATTTCTGCCCGCGACCCATCCTTGGAGAAAAAATAAGGATGCGTTCAGATATGGAAAACAAGAATTTTCTCAACCTCCTGCCAGATTTTTGGGATACGATATTTGGGAAGCTGTAAAGGAATTGCCCACCGCAATGGAAGATCCATCGAACCATCGTGTCGAGGGGTTCGGACAAAGCCATAACTGGACCAAACGGAGTATCTTCTGGGACTTGCCTTATTGGAAAGATAATCTTATAAGGCATAATCTTGATGTCATGCATATCGAAAAGAACGTGTTCGATAATGTCTTCAATACCGTAATGGATATTAAAGGAAAGACGAAGGACAATCCAAAAGCAAGACAAGACATAGCCGAGATATGCAAGCGTCCTCATCTGAACTTGATACAAAGGGGTACTGGTGGACAATTAAGTAAGCCTATAGCGCCATACACATTAAGCAAGGAAGATAGATTAATAATCTGCAAGTGGATATCTAATTTAAGATTTCCCGACGGCTATGTTTCGAATTTGTCTAGATGCGTTGATCTCAATGAACGCAAGCTAACGGGAATGAAGAGTCACGACTGCCACGTGTTTATGGAAAGATTACTGCCCATTGCTTTGAGAGAGTTGTTGCCTTCTGCTGTATGGGTTCCGTTGGCCGAGCTGTCTACATTCTTCAGGGATATCTGTTCAACTAAGCTGACGGTGCAACATATGGTACAACTTGAGGAGAAGATTGTCTTAACAATCTGCAAGTTAGAGAAAATATTTCCACCGGGCTTTTTCGACAGCATGGAGCATCTACCGATTCATCTAGCATACGAAGCCCGTGTCGGTGCATCTATTCATTATCGATGGATGTACCCCTTTGAAAGGTAAATAAAAATCGATATAATTTAAGTGAAATTTAAGTGCATTTTACAATTCATTGTTAATTCTCAAGATAATTTGTCTCTTTAGGTACCTACACCATCTAAAGAAGAAAGTTGGCAACAAGGCTCATATAGAGGCTTCGATATGCGAATCATATCTTATCGAGGAGGTGTCAAATTTCTGCTCCATTTATTTCGATACTCATGTCGAGACAAATCGAAATAGACCTCAAAGGAATGAAGAAGACGTTGAGGATGGAGGTATATTCAATTTAAGGGACAAGCCTATTGGGGCTAGTAAGAAACGGTGGTTGACCGACGATGAGTATGATACCGTTCACCGATATGTCTTGTTAAATTGTGACATACAAGAAGTGAGAGATTTGGAGAAGTAAGTGACTACGCCTCGTTATAATCTCTAATTTGGTGAATTAAGTGACTACACTTATTTTTATTCTCTCTAACAGTGTATTTAGAGGTGAAGTCAAAATGAGGACACCATATATTACAGATGAGGGACTTCAAAGAGAGGTTGATTGTACGTTTTTGTCCTGGTTTCATAAATACGTAAGTAATTGAGATAATATGTTATGCGGCTACCATTAAAATATATGCAGCTAAAATATTTAAATTATCAATACATGTTTACAGGTTTTATTGCCTGAAACAACACTCATAAATGAGAGCATTCGTTATTTGGCATTGGGACCGAAGAAGCATGCAAAGACTTTGTCAGGCTATGTCGTTAATGGCTTCAAGTTTAAGTCAACTCAGCATGCTATAAATGCCGAATTTCTCAATGACGGCTTCGATACCAAGAATTCTGGTGTTTGCATAAGAGGCACCATCTATGACGACGAGCCAGACTTTGACTATTATGGAGTGCTTCGGGAGATTGTAGATTTACAATATAGTGCCCCATATGATATGCATATTGTGATGTTCAAATGTGAGTGGTTCGATACGAGACCAAATATCGGTTGGAGAATCGATAAACAATTTGGATTCGTCGATATAAATCATCGCAGGAGGTATAGAGGGTCCGACACGTTTACGATAGCAAGTCAGGCTGTTCAAGTCTACTATACAAGCTACCCAAGGCGTCGTAGAGATCGATTTGACTGGTGGGCAGTATGCAAGATTAAATCTAGAAATACATTCAACGTTGGAGACCCAGCATACCAAGAGGACCAAATCGAGAAGCCCCAATACATGGGACAACAGGCGGATACCATGGACGTGGAAGATGTCGATATACCTCATGCTGAGGAAAATAGAGGGGAGGAAGAGGTTGATATACAAGACTTAGCTGTCAACCAGGGGAGAAAGAGGCGTCTTGTCCCAAGTATTGAGCCTGAAGAAGAAGTAGAAGAAGAAGAAGAAGAAGAAGAAGAAGAAGAAGAAGAAGAAGAAGAAGAGGATGAGGATGAGGATGAGGATGATGATACAGATGAAGTCGACGATGAGGATGATGATATAGATAAAGTCGACGATGAGAATGAGGATGAAAACGATGACGATGACGATGAGGACGAGGACGAGGACGATAACGATGATTAGATTAAATATCGGTATATATTAGAAGCACTTACAACTAACTTAGTGAATTCAGTTTAGACGGACACATTCTTATTTCAGTTTATGTTTTTGTCGTTCGATCATCTACTTATTGTATGATTTTCTTTTTACAGATGGCACTCTTAGTTCTCATTGTCTTGACGGCACTCGCCGTCCTGCTGCTGGTATATATATTTTAGTTCAGTTTTATATTCATTTATACTTCTATATTGTTAATTATATTTATGTGTTCTATTTACAGGTCATGGTCACTACCACTCGTGCTGGTGGTGGCGGTACTGGCCGTGGTGGTGCTGGTGGTGGCGGTACTGGCCGTGGTGGGCGTGGTGGTAGCGGCACTGGCCGTGGTGGACGTGGTGGTAGCGGTCGTGGTGGTAGCGGTCGTGGTCGCCTTCCACATTCCCCGGATATAGAGTCCTCCGATCCCGACCTGGAGAGCCCGGCCACAGACTCTTCCTGCCGTCGATCTACCTCTGTGCTACATTCATCTTCATCGAGGCCTGAGACTCCATCCGCTAGCGGATCCGTTCCGCCCCCGGATGCACCAGCGGGTACACCATCAGTTACTGCAGGGTGGGCTCCGGAGTACCCCCAGATTCAGCTTCATCCTGCTACCGGTGAGTACATCCGCGGACCCGCGGATCCTCCGACGCCTCCAGAGAGGCCGATAGGCGAGAACCGACGAGAGCTATGGCCCGCGGGTGATACGTAAGTAAATTTAAGTTAATTTATTAAATTTGTTTCATTTATTCAAGTTAATAATCCAGTCTTTGCTTCTTTGTAGGTTTTTCCCGTTTGATGCTGCCCGGATACTCGGGCAAATTATCCGGGAAAACTACCATGGCCCCTACCTCAATTTTTCTGAGGTGCCTCAGAACATGCAGTACGTCTGGCTCGAGGAGATGAAGGTATATATATATCTTTTGGTTAATTATTAATTATTCTTTAATCCACTAATTTTTTAATTACGTGATAATTTAATTTGTATGTCAGACGACGTTCTGGTGGCCCCCCCATCGCGAGGAGTTGATTCGCAAGGCCTACAAAGCTGCCGCCGGGAAGAAGATACGGGATGCGGTGTACGACGTTCGTACGGCGCATTCGAGGAAGAAGTGGCTCCGGGAGGAGTACTACGAGCAGATGTTGGATAAGATGAATACTGCTCAGTACAGGGAGAAATCAGAGAAAGCGAAGGCGAGCAGACAGGTCGCTGCTCTGCATACGGGAGGTTCAAAGCCCCACGCAGCGACGCGTACAGATTTGGTGAGATACCGCAAATTCATTTCACTATTAAATTCGGTACTATTAATATACGTAGTTAATTAAATTCGACGTATATTTCGTATGCAGGCACGACAGGCGGTAAAGGAGGGGAGAGAGCCGGAGTCGGTCACCGCCTACGATGTATTCCTGCATACACACAAGAGGCGGGCAGACGGGAGCTTCGTCGACGCGAGGGCCCAGGCGACTGATGTAAGTAATTACGTTTATGAGATTTATATTAGTAATATAATTATTGTTAACTTAATTAGGTGAACGTAGGATTCAAATTATAACTTAGGGAAACATAGGATTTAGATTATAACTTAGGAAAACTTATAGTATAAACACATTCATTGGATAGGCTGCATATCGTGAGGCCCTTAGTCAGATTGAGCCCCCTGCCGAGGTTGTCGGCGAAACGACGCCCACCCAGACGCCCTCTTCTATGGCCGCTCGCTACGACGACGTGTTCGTAGAGTCTGTCGGCGGCTTTAATAAAGGGCGCGTCTACGGCGTAGGTTCCATGGCGGCGTCGTTGCAGGGCGCGACTCCGAGATATCCACCGCCCCCGCCTCCTCCCGCGCCCCCGTCGGACGATATGAGGACGCAACTTGCGACTCTCACCTCCGATATGTCGGAAATACGGAGTCTAATATCGGATGTGCTGGAGCGCCTTCCGCGTCCTTCTGCTCCCGGTCCAGATCCGTCTGCTCCCGGTACGTCTACTGCGGTTGCCGGTCCTTCCGACCCTGGACGTTATTCATTTGACCGTAATGCCGAGGTCCGCCTGGTACCGGATACTGCGCTCATTGGGCTCATGGACATGATGTCGGCAGAGCAGCTCCGTACGCTTCCAGAGCATGTGTTGTCCCAGGTGCCGGCGTACATGGTGGAAGAGTACATCCGCAGAGCCGAGGCGGCGCCGAGACGACCACGCGATCCATCTCCGGGAAAATGATATTTGTACTGTTTTTTGATATTATGAATTTGGATATTTGGATATTATGAATTTGGATATTTGGATATTTGTTATTGGATATTTGATATTGGATATCATGAATTTGGATATTTGGATATTTGTTGATCGTACATGGATGTTTGGATGGATATTTGGATATTTGTTGATCGTACATGGATGTTTGGATATTGGATATTATGAATGTGTAATATTTACGAAAAGAAAATAGAATGTTTCTGTAATTTTTTTTAATTGATGTTACATTTAGCGACGGACTAGCGACTAACTAGCGACGGATTATATAAATATTTGCAGTTACCGACGGAAAGAGCGACGGAATATCCGTCGCTAACTGGGTGATATAAAATATTTTGCAGTTACCGACGGAAGAGCGACGGAATATCCGTCGCTAACTGGGTGATATAAAATATTTTGCAGTTACCGACGGAAGAGCGACTACCTAGCGACGGCGAATCCGTCGACATGGTTCTGGAAATATGGTAGGTTTCCAGAGACTTAGCGACGGATAGTTGGTCGCTAATCCGTCGCTAATCTGTCGAGGATGACGACGGACTAGCGACGGATGAGCGACCAATTATCCGTCGACATGGTTCTGGAAATATGGAAACTTTCCAGAACCAGGCCGACGACCTACCCGTCGCTAATACGTCGCTATAACATCGAGGTTAACGACAGAATGGCGACGGAATAGCGATTGATTTTGCGTATCAGGAACCTCTCTGATACGCTTTTACCGACCTATTGACGACGGATTAGCGACAGATATTTTAATATTATATGGCATGTAAACCGACGGGAACATGTCGCTAATCCGTCGCTAAGTAGGTGAAAGACAACCGTCGCTAACCAGTCGCTAGTCCGTCGGATAATTATTTGTCCGACGGCTTAGCGACGGACATTTTTTAGCGACGACGTTTTTCCCGACGGCCATTTTCATCAAATATCCGTCGCCATTACGTCGGTAATTTATGTTACCGACGGATAAGCGACGGATCTGGCCGTCGCTAAAGTTGGTTTTTTTGGTAGTGAGGGACTTGAATTATACACGTAAAGAAAAATTTAAATATGAGTGTTATGATCCTTAACATGGTATGCATATACATGAGTAAATTTTAACCTATTATTCCAATTCTGTCCATAATTAAAAGTTTGTTTAATTAACATATTTGGGCATGATTAAATACTTAAAGTGGGTGTTTCGGGTACCCATATGTTAAGGTAACTCTATGTCTATTAACTTTCAATATTAAACATCCTTTTTGCATCTTCAAGAAGCATAAAAAAAGAAAAAAGTATTTTTTATGTGTATTGACATTGTTAGTAGATGTTAAGTAATATTATATTGCTAATAATTGCAATTCTTGAACTTGTATAGCATTTAAAAACGGGAAATTGCTGAAAATTAAACTTTATTGCTTGCTTGCTCGCCAAGGTAAGAAAACCATTACTAAATCGTATTTTATTTAATATTGTGTGGCCAGTGTTGAGAGTTGCTCCACCGAAGGGGTCGGCGAACCCATATTTATATTTCCTTGTGTTTGTTTGTATCGGAATTATTCCGGATCAGTAAATACAAAGGAGACTCTGCCAAAATTTTTGAGAATTTCCAGAGTTAGTCATTTTTTCGGGAGTCCGGACTTTTTAGAAATTTTGTCTTATGTCCTAGATCTTGGAACCATCCATCTCCGATTTATAACATTGGGAGGCTCTTGAAAATTATTGTCCAAATTGATACTTTTGGAATTTTTCTTTAGTTTCAATACTTTCCTAGACTTTATTAGTTTCGGAAAGGACGAACTATTTCTTGAATGCAACTGGACTCGTTAAGACTCCTTGTTAAGGATAGTTTCTATTGAATTTGAATGTCATAACTTCATTAGAATAGGTTGCATTAGGTTGGAAGAGAAACCAATAGATCACACCCAGCTGAATCTTTGCAATATGAATTTTTTTATCTTTCGTACTGATCAGTCCCTAAATCGGTGTTCATGCGGCCACACGAATATCCGAGGTGAGGCTTAGCTCATCTTCCTGATACAATTGGACATCCAGGCCCTGAGTTTCAGCTCTGCTATCCATTGTATATATTCCAGGCCCTGAGTTTCAGCTCAGCCTATATTATTTCATTAGACATCCAAGCCTTGAGTTCAGCTCAGCTATCTAATGAATGGATTCGATATTCTTGGAAAAGTTCAAGTCATACGAATTCTTTTTATAGCTCATGATTCGATAATCGACCCAGATGATTCGAAAACCAACTCATGATGCAACCTTGCTTGCAGTCACATCAGTATGTGATAGTACAGACGGATGGATAATCTAAGCACCATCTATTATGTACGAGCCTGATCCCAGGTAAATAGGATTATTGTCGAGATGCTAGGCATGTGTGTGTGATCCCGAAGAGTTTCTCTAAATTGCATTTAGGTATAGCAAGGTCTTATATGTGTTCCTTATAGAAAAATTTAGTAGAATTTGTACTCTTGTCTGATATAACACAGTATAAGTTTACATTGTTCAAGTTTACTCTTTCTTGTTTTCATTTATCTTATCATCCTATATTCTTAACTCTCTCCTTTGGCCGAGGGCTTGCTCGTCGTATTGACGACCTAGTTTTGTTTACTAGAGACTGATGAAGACCAAGATGGATGTTAGATGTACACAGAGGAGGAACTTTACGAATGATGTGGAATTAAGATTAGTAGTCTCATTTTGGAAGGCCAACTAATATGTAAAATATGTATTTTGAAGAACAATGATCAACTATGTAAGTTGTGTTGAAGATATTAGATCGAATATGTATATTATGTGTTTTGGAGAAACTTGAACAAGTATGTAATAGTTTTGGACAAATGGATGATATGTAATTTGTGGAAATTTTGTGGTTATGCTCCATATCTATGCCTATCCTGGACCTCACAGGCGACAATCGCAGGGTACAATACAGTATTCATTGTACGGGTGCGTAGCCTGGGGAGAAGTATCGCATGCTCCGATTTATCTTGAGAACCGGAGCGTGACACGTCTCTTTTAGTTGGTGGCCCATGCAGGTCCATTCTTTAAGGATAGTGTATAGGTTAAGGAGATTGTATAGGTAGATATTGGATATTTTCCTTACTTGAACTACCATAGGATAGAAATAACTAACAATTGAAGATTGAACTCCTAATTGAAGAATTGAGGATTTCACAAAGGTTTGGGGATATAAATCTTGATCAAACTTTATTAGAACTTGATGATTTTATTAAACTTGATGACTATTATTTTATATCATAGCTTTCTTATGCGAGGATTTTGGGTATAGGTGATGGCTCGATTTATGCCTAGAGTTTACTGGGATGGAAGTGACCGTACATTTTACGGGTATGAGCAGTTTGCACGGAGATAGCTTGGCTAGTTGCGAATGACGAAGAGCTCCCGGTGTTTGGTGTTTTTTTTGAGCTCCAGTGCCCCAGGATTCGGTATATTGAGGATGGAGCTGAAGTTTTCTTCGAGAAAGAAGCACGCCTCATATTTTTTCTCGCGAAAAGCAGTCCACCTCCATTCACTTGGGGATATGAGAGGACTATAAGTGAATGTGAGGAGTAAGTTTTCGGGCTAGACTATTAGTTTTCCCGATGAACAGCTATGATGTAGTGTTTGGAATGGATTGGCTAATACTAGCATCGACAATCATCAATTGTGGACAAGGGAGAGTTCAATTTTCCTTTCCCGGTAGGAAGTTGCATGAATTTGTTAAAGCTCAGAAAGAGTTTGATATAGAGGAGTTAGAGAAGTTTGAATTAAAGAGTTTCCAAGACCAAGTAATAGTGGAATGGCCAAGTGTTGTAGATAAATTTAAAGATGTATTTTCTGATGAGTTACCCGGATTACCACCGGATAGGGCCATTGAATTCAGTATTGATCTAATTCCTGGAGCTGCCTATATTGCCAAGAAGATCTATCCAATGAACAAAGAGAAATTAGCGGAATTAAATAATCAAATCAAAGAATTGCTGGCTAAGGAGTTTATTAGACCCAGCGTTTCTCCGTGGGGAGAACCTGTGCTATTTGTAAAGAAGAAGGATGAGAGCTTGAGATTGGTAATAGAATATAGAGCACCGAATAAAAGTGACGATCAAGAATAAGTACCCACTACCTAGGATCGATGAATTATTTGACCAAATTATAGGAGCGACTGTATTTTCTAAGATAGATCTCAGATCAGGCTATCATCAAGTAAAGATTAAGAATGAAGATATACCAAAGACTGCTTTCAGAACCCGATATGGGCATTATGAATTTCAAGTCATGCCTTTTGGATTGACTAATGCTCCGGCCATGTTTAGGGATTTGATGAATAGAATATTCTATCAATATTTAGATAAATTTTTGATCATATTTACGGAGATTGAAGTGATATGCCCAGTAGCAGATGGAATCTGGAAAAGTTTACAAATACAATCATCTCTACTAGAGAGAATTAAGGAGGCACAGAAGAAGGATATGGAGCTGCAAAAACTATGGAATCAAGTACATGAAGAACATTGTTAGTCACTATGGGGTGCCGGTAAGTATCATCTCAGACATGGATACTCGGTTCACCTCCAAGTTTTGGAAAAGCTTGCAAGATAGTCTTGGCACTCGTCTTAAGTTTAGTTCAGCATATCATCCACAGACCGATGAACAGTCAGAAAGGATGATACAAATTTTAGAAGATACGCTGAGAGCGTGCTCCCTAGATTTCAAAGGATTATGGGATGATCATCTGCATTTGATAGAATTCTCATATAATAACAGTTATCAGGCCAGTATCAAGATGACACCATTTGAAGCATTGTATGGTAGGAAGTACAGGTCACCAATATGTCGGGGTAACGTCGGAGAACGTCAACTCCTAGGGCCAAAGTTGGTTACGCAGACTGTAGACATGGTCAAGGCAATCCAAAGTCATCTTCAAGTTGCACAAGACAGGCACAAGATATGGGCAGATAAGCATCGAAGGATCTTGAATTTCAAACCTGGTGATCATGTATTTCTAAATATCTCGCCAACTAAGGGAACTATCATATTTGGAACAAGAGGAAAGTTGAGTCCAAGATATATAGGCCCATTCGACGTCATGGATTGAGTCGACGATGTATCTTATCGTCTGGCCTTACCACCTTCTTTAGAAGGAGTTCATGATGTATTCTATGTATCTCAACTACGAAAATATGTGCCATATCCTAGTCACGTACTTGATCATTCAAAAATTACAGTTAGCCCAACTCTCCGCATTGAGCAGAAGCTAGTAGAGATCCTAGATCGGAGACAGAAGATCCTTAAGAACAAGACCATCTCATTGGTTCGAGTATCTTGGAACAAGAACTCTCCTAGAGAATCTATTTAGGAAAGAGAAGATGAGATGCGGTAACCATACCCCTACCTATTTGAGGATTAATGTACTTAGTACCCTTCTTTCCATTTCTTCATTCCTTAAATTCTGAGGACAAAATTTAATTAAGGTGGGTAGAGTGTCATAGCCTATTTATATATTTCATAATTATTTATTTATTTTTTAACCTTTTAAAAATTTTCCTATTTTATTTTCACAAATCAAATCCCTCCTTACAGTTTGCCCTCATACAAATTTTAAATTTTGCATATAATGCATGAAACCAAGTGGAATTCATGCATGAGAGGGAGCTATGTGGCATTCTCCTCTCATGACTAGGCCCAAAGGGTATTCTAATCATTTTATGCCTCCACCAAACAAATTCATATTCATGGCTTGGGAGAGAGAGAGAGAGAGCTCATTCTCTTCACTCTTCAAGTCCAGGTAATTTTCCATCTCCTTCTTCCATTATTCTTATTCTTCTTCCTCTCATTCTCTCCTCCTCCTTAATGCCAGCACCCTCCCCTATGTTGCTGTTGCTGCTTTGCTGTTATCGTTGCTGTGCATGTTGCTACTGCTGCTGCACTGGCTGCTGCCGTTGCGGCTGCGGGCGGCTGCCGCCGCCGTTGGCCGGCCGCCCCGACCTCCTTCTCCCTCTCCTCTTCCTCTACATCCTCATACTTCCCTTCTTCCCTTTCCTCTTTCAATTCAATTTTGTTCTAGGTTAATTTTGTTAATCCCAATCCCAATTTTGTGTCTTAGGATTCTGATTTGGGACTTAAGGAGGGATTTCTCTCCTAGGAAAAAAAAACATTCAAGAACCAAGGCAAGTCCTCTTTCCCTCTTCTCCTTGAATTTTTGCTCAAATTTAATCTTCTAGAAATTTTGCTCAATTTTGATCTTTCTGAAATCTATATAATCTAGTTTATATTTCTGAAATTTGTGAAACCTTATGGTAAATTCAACCTTGAGAGAATGGAGTATGGATATAGACTTAAATTTTGGAAAGAATCAACTTTTGGACACAATATGTAGGACACAATATGAATTAGACACTTCGAATCTAATTTCCTTATATATATAGAAATGTGTGAATAAAACCCGTGCAATATATATATATATATATATATATATATATATATATATATATATATATATATATATATATATATATATATATGCAAGGACATCTAAATACATTTATACATATGCATATGTATACCTTGACACATTAATTTTCAATGTTAAACCTTCTCTTCGCATCTTCAAGAAGGTAAACCTCCACATATATGCATAAATATCCACACAAAACTCCATATGTGGACACGACTCATATACTCATATTATCTTGGACATCTATAAGTCTTGGCACAATTTAGGGACTTGAATTATACACGTAAAGAAAAATTTAAATATGAGTGTTATGATCCTTAACATGGTATGCATATACATGAGTAAATTTTAACCTATTATTCCAATTCTGTCCATAATTAAAAGTTTATTTAGTTAACATTTTTGGGCATGATTAAATACTTAAAGTGGGTATTTTCGGGTACCCATATGTTAAGGTATCTCTATGTCTATTAACTTTCAATATTAAACATCCTTTTTGCATCTTCAAAAAGCATAAAAAAAAGGGAAAAAGTTTTCTTTTTATGTGTATTGACATTGGTAGTAGATGTTAAGTAATATTATATTGCTAATAATTGTAATTCTTGAACTTGTATAGCATTTAAAAAAGGGAAATTGCTGAAAATTAAACTTTATTGTTTGCTTGCTTGCTCGCCAAGGTAAGAAAACCATTACTAAATCGCATTTTATTTAATATTGCGTGGCCAGTGTAGAGAGTTGCTCCCCCGAAGGGGTCGACGTACCTATATTTATATTCTCTTGTGTTTGCTTGTTTCAGAATTATTCCGGATCAGTAAATACAAAGGAGACTCTGCCAAAATTTTTGAGAATTTTCAGAGTTAGTCATTTTTCTGGGAATCCGGGCTTTTTAGAAATTTTGCAACATAATCAAATCATATGCACGCACCTAACTACATGGTGGTCAATTGGTCATTTTCATGATTAGCAGTTGTGACTTTTGGTTCACCTCTTTACTAATAGACACAGCACCCGCCTGATTGCAAGGTCTCTTTTACCTCAAGATGCCGTACTCTCTCCTAGGTCGAGCAATTTTCAATGCCCCAAGAACCACCCTAGAGACGATACCTTATGCACAAGTTGTTCGAGCCCAATACATGATCTAGTCTTTCTATCAGATAGAATCTTATTAGTGCAACAAATAAACGACATGTCCTTTTCGTGCCTTACCAGATAGACGACATGTTCATTTTGTGCCTTATTCATTTGGTCAATCACATATCATTCACTTTTCAATCAATTCAACATGTGTCAGTTCTTTTATACATTTCTAATAGTTAAAGCATTTTTGTAAAGGAACACGTAATAATTCTTATTGGAGCAATTAAAGCAACAGTTATATGATCTAGCATGTGATTCGTTTCTTATTCTTATCTTTTGTTGTTTCGGTATCATTGATTAGAGGAACCAACAAAAGAGTGGACTAATTTAAACCCCCAAAAAATTTAATTAATATTTTAGTTATTTTTCCCAAATTTTATTTTATTTTATTTTTATCGATTCTAATTATCGTGCTTCGAAAATAATTTTTTTCTTTCTATTAATTTATATAAAAGATAAATTATAAGTGTTTTTGAATATTAAAAATGTTTGTCAATTGTTTAAATACGATTTTAGATTTATGTAAAAATACTTTAAATTATTTGATAAATGTACAATATTATTTAAATTATTTTGAAGATATTAAATATTATTAGTATGGTCCACTACTGGATTGAGATTAGATTGATCTAGTTTTAAATTCACCGATTTAAATTTTCTAATAAATATCAAATATTGTTTATTTTTTTGATAATATTAACTATTAGTTTAAACTATTATTGTAATCAATATTTGATTAAGATTATATTGATTTAAATTGTATTTGATTTAAATAAATGGTGAGGTTTATCTATTGGGCTTTATAGGATTTCTATCATTACCTAACTAGGAATCTCCTCCACCTATTTAAGGAGAGGCTTTTCCTAGTTTTCCTAAATCCCAAATAATTTTAGCCATCACAAGCCACAACCATTATCCAACCACCATAGTCATGTGTCTGTGTCCGTGCCCATCATTATCCATCTTATCCGTGTCAGTCATACCGGCCTCGGGTCCGACCCCGGGTGTCTTTCCACGATTTTTATTATTACAATTACATTATTTCTTCGTGTATGACACCTTTCATGTGTCACGCAGGAAATAACCCAACCCCGACACAATCCTCCAACCAAACCCTAATCCTAAAACCTAACCCTAACCTAACTTCGGTCGACCGTGCGTAGGGACCATCGAAATCTGTTGCCCTGGACTTTCCTTGAGCCACCACTGGAGTCACCGCCACTGCCTCTACCATGTCCGATCACCAGGACGCCACCCTCATCCTTTTCTTCGCCGACCATCTCCCTGGCCGCAGCCGAGCCCATCGCCACTGGTCACCTCCACCGTGGCGATCAACCAGTGTAGTGCCCCTTCCCGTTCAGTCAATCGGAGGAATCGAAACGCCGACGACGTTCGGAGTTAGCCTTGCAATGGCTTGCTCGAAGATTCGCTCGGTCGAGGTGACTCCTCGCTCAGGTGGGGTAGTTTCTATGAACTTGCCTCATCTTAGCCTTCACATAATAAATTGCATATTTTCAACTTGCACAATTTTGGCTTGATAATAAAAGAGAAGCATCCACATAGCTAAGGGAATAATCTCGACAGGTCGGATTGAGTTAGAATATGGAAATGTCCTACGGTCGGCTTAGAAGTCAGCTCAGCATGCTTTCAAAATAACACTCGGTCCTTCGTCCCGTAGCTTGGGAGAAGGAAGTTGGCCTAAGTTGCCAAAATACTGGAATTAGCCTAAGTCATAGGCGATGCTCGCGTATATGCTTAATAAGCATGCACGGTCTCGTCGTCCAAGGCTTGGCATAGCCTTCGCCTGTCCCATGGTTTAAGTCATATTGTACGGCTTGTGGCTTTAGTCTAGGCACCCAAAGAGCTTGGTTGTTCAAGTCGACCACGTGCATAGCACGTTCCCTCGATGCAAGGTTTGGCATAGCCTTTGCTAGTCAAGTCATTTGCACGAATAAGTTAGACAAGAGTTTGGCTGGGCTATCAAAATCATAGAAAGTACTGTCCCCTATTGTCTACGGTTGTCGTCACATAGTCCCACGATAACAAGTGTGGTGGCCCATGCAGGTCAGAGCATATCGTACCGATTACGTAACTGTACTGGTACGAGCCTGCGACTTTGACTAAACCTTAGAAATCTCAATCCACTCTGCCTTGAAAATTCTTCTAGAAATTCTCTACGTCCTTAAAAACTCCATATTTGCTCTCGATTATACTTCCTTGCTTTATGTGCCATTGATTCTTGTCCCTTCCTATTTCGAGGTGACGAATGATCGTGCTGTCTAGGATTCTTTAGAAATTCTTAAATTATAGTATAATATTGCCTGATTAGTGAATTTTTGGTTGTTTATAGGTATGAGAGATTATAGATGTCATACGCCCTAGATATCTGTTGGTAGAATTGTTAGCAACTAGCTAAAAGATTACAAGATTTTAGTGAAGTATCGTAGTTACGAAATGACTAGAGAATGTTATAAAATATTTTGAGAAATTGTATTTAAGGAGATTAAAGTAATAGTAGACTTTG
The DNA here is from genome assembly GCA_029216955.1 of Iris pallida. Lineage (NCBI taxonomy): Eukaryota > Viridiplantae > Streptophyta > Magnoliopsida > Asparagales > Iridaceae > Iris > Iris pallida. Next base: position 8,602,222 of record JANAVB010002795.1, read on the forward strand.
ATTTTAAGGAATAGCTAGGAATTAGAATTTCGAGGACGAAATTATTTTTAAGGTGGGTAGATTTGTAGCCTCCCTCCCCGGAATTTCTGAAATTATTTTTTATTGATTTGAAGGGTGATTTTTAGATTGTTTTATAAATAATCATTTAGTTAATTATTACGGTAGATGACGTTAGCCATGGTTGAGTTTTGAAGTACAAGACGACTAGGAATCATGGCACGGATAGTGTAGTGGCGTGCTTTGACTAGTGTTTAGCCATGGTAGGGAAATGCCAAACCATAGGTGTGTCATAACTAGGAAAATCAGGTCAAGTTGCGAATTGATCCCTATAAATGGTTTAATTAGTTAATTATTAATATTTTGACTTTTAGGAATTTTGGTTTTACCAAAATAGCCAGGACTGGATCCAAACTGAACCCAAGCCCATATAGGCCTCCAGTGTACACAAAGATTCCATGTAGACATATTTCAAATAGATGCAATGCCTATTATTGGTATATTAAATTTCTTATTATTATTATTATTATTATTTTCATGGAAATTATTATTTGATATTATTATTTTATTGGTTATATTATTTTAATATTAAATATGTGTGTATTTGTAGGTATATATAAATATATATGTGAGTAGAAATAGAAAGAGAATAAATATATGTGTGAATATGTTATTATGTGTAAATTTATGTTATAAATAATATGTAAATGTGTGTATAATATATATGTGTGGGGTTATATATAAATATTATATCTGGTGTATGTATTGATATGAGTGTACAATATTGCATATATGTATTGATGTGTATTTATGTATTTATATGTAAATATCTATTATATATTTATGTAAAATATATATATATATATATATATATATATATATATATAAAATATATATATATATATATATATATATATATATATAAGGAATATAAAAAATGAAATAGAAAAAGAAAGAATAAAACCCACAGCCATTCGGGCCAGGCCAGCCCAGGCCCACCAGGGCCAAGCCCAGCCCGAAATCCAGCATCGGCCCACAGGCCTAAGCCTCAGCCCGAGCAGGGCAGGCTCCAGCCCGATCACTGAATGTAGTATATATACTGAATGTATATATAGAGCAAGAAAACGGAGAGGGAGAAAACTCGACACAGAAGAAAACCCTAACCCCTCACACGCGCCGCGCCACCACCCTCCAGCCAGGGCGGCCACCCTGGACCGCTGTGCGCCGTTGCCGCGCG